>CM062819.1:84875466-85267966 GCA_031772625.1 Pinus tabuliformis | reverse complement strand
CTTTAATGATCGTCTGATGGTTTAAATATTCATGTTGCAATTGATCATAGGTACCTAAATGGATATATTTATTCTCCCCTCTCATGAGAACTCTCACTTCCATTTGTACTATCCTACGACATCTGATTGAATTCTCTCTTGGGTGGGGGATGTTGATATCTCTGTTGGGGCTATAAATTCTTGTTGGCAGCATATCAATGTCAATGGTATTAGGTTCAACCCAATTATGTAAACATCCCACTTCTTTACAAAGAGAAACCTCTTGGTGGGGGATGTTGATTAATCCACCGAGGCTATAGACGCTCACTGGCAGCGAAGAAAAGTCAGTGGTATTGGGTTCAACCCAATGTGTAAACATCCCACTTATTTACATAGAGAAACCTCCTGGTGGGGGACATTGATATCTTCGCCAGGGCTATAAACGCTCACTAGAAACAGAGAAATGTCAATGGTATTGGGTTTAGCCCAATTCATAAACATCCCATTGAGATTTGGAAACCATAGAATTTAGACAGAAAAGAAAAAAAATATAACAATAATAAAATGTATGACAGAGGCCTTTATGGTCAACATAAACAAGTGAGTACTTTTGCCATTTTGGTTGGGGATATATGATGACTCTGTTGGGGCGATGGATGCTCACTGGCAACGAACAAACATTCATTGTGGTAACTTATGAGTAGGATACCTTTATCAAAGCTTTGATTTGCATATCTTAGCTTAGATAGTTATAACTTAATTGTAAGAATTATAACATCATTCGGTTTCTTAAAGAGTTCAAATAATTACATCTTAAGCAAATTCAAGAAATACATTGCTATAAAAACTATTATCTATGTGATTGAACTTTAAGATCTTAATTGCTACTAAATTCTATCATTTTAACAGAAATTATAACATGAACACTAAGGTTTTATCACATAACAATGGCACTATAATATGAACAGTGGATAATTCCTTATAAATCAAAATTTAAGCACCAGTTTGCCTCTAATTGTTAAAATATATAAAGAAACACATCAAACTCACCTAAAAATGTACAATTATATAACTTGCAAAATTTAAAGCAACAATCAACGACACTTAAGATACATAGGCTCTATTAATATAAGTCCTAGATAGTTTCAAAATATGTTAGAATACAAATTATATTCAATGTACCAAATTATAGCTTTTAAATGTGTCTTAGAATGCAGGACGATATTAGTCTAATATTACAATAACATTATTTTATGCATCATTAGAGGCAACCGGAGTGTTAGCATATACACCAACCCAGAGCAATAAATTATGTATAATGCTGATCAATTTGGGAATAATTGAAATCCTTTCCTCTATCTTGGCTAATTTCTCCTACAACTCTCCTATTTCTTCTATTACACGGTCCAGCTTCGCATGAAGCGTTCCACCCCGAGAAGGCTTGGTTTTGGAAGATCCCTCTATTTTCTTGCAATCTGGAAGTTCCTACAATTCTTCAAATCTCATGAAGGGACTTCTAATGTAGTTATATTGTATAATGATCACTAATCGTGTAAATTTGGGAATATATCTTTGTATCTCTCGGAAGGGTCACCAACTTGTACGATTCATTCATTATGCACATGTGGAAGAGACCCACGATATAACTCAACGCCATTATATATATATATTTTTTTTACTCCATCACCCAATATAGAGGCACCTAGTTTACATTCTGTTGTAGCGGCTACAACCACCCTCCAAAATTTTGCCTTCCCTTCATTTTGGAGCCTCCCTCCTCAAAGTCTTAGCAACCATCTTGTACTGCTCAAGTACTTGTGTTTCATACGATCTTATCTTTCGCTTAATATTTGTGTCTACTTACTTGTTCTGTCAACTAACCACAAGTTGACCCAGTAACTTGGTTCACATTCGGTCTTTGTGATGTTTGGGAAATTGTACATTCCCGGGGCAGATTGTCTTGCACTAAGAAATTGTGCAGAGTAGGCCAGCGACCTTGCTCTCAGAAGTTGCGTAGAGTAGGCAGCCCAACCTTGCTATGGAAAACTACACATACCATCCCAGCAGTGAGTTGAGGCTCAAAACTACACTGACCCAACAGGCAACCATCCTTGCTCTGGGAAATTGCGCAGAACTTGAGAGACAATCAGTGCCACTCAGCCCAGAAACAAAGCAAAATATTCCCTTCAGTGGTTGTCCATTGCATGTGCTGGTATGTTGCCTAGTTCCCTCCAGAACAACGCAATTCTTCCTTGCATGCATGGCAGTTTTTTCCAAAAAAGAAAAAAGCGAAAAAAGTATCCTTATATTTTAGGGATCTATTTTTAGAACTGGGAGTTACATGAAAAATTGATTTTAGAAATTTCTTGCCAAGTGTCACTTTTTCCTAGATTTTTGGCATGCACGTCATAAAGACTAAATCTAACAAATCTATTTAATGGACGCCTCAGAGCTCATTCTTCACATTCAATATTAGAGCTCTGGCATTCCCGAGGCATCTAGGAACCTTCGACATAGTCGGCACAACTTTTTTGGGTAAGTTCTGCTTTTCTTGTCTTTTGCCGCTTTTCTGTTGCTTTTGCTTTCTTGGCTTGTGTGAGTGTTGTTTTCCTTGTTTTATTGAATGATTGCTGGCATTTCAATGTATTTTAACTTGTAGAAGTGATGTTTCAAGTTTTGCATTGCATTTCCTTAGTGTCGCATGCATGACCTTGTTTCTGCACTAACAGTCGTCGTTGCAACGACTCCCTTCATGAGCTTCATTGTTTTTCGTTTGAATGATTTCTGCACTTGCTTGGATTGCATGCATGTCTATTCACTCAGATCTGCACCATATTTGCACACTCATTCATTCCTTCTCATTTTCAAGTTGCCCTCGGGCAGAGCTGGGTTGCCTTGGCCCAAATCTTGCTTCTCCCAGCATGCACTACGAATTCTCGGAAGTCATAGCTCTGCCTTGCCTCCAGGAATTTCACAGAGGCTGCATGACACTGGCTCTCTGTTGTGCTCTTTGCAATTCTAGGGGATAATGCCCAGTCCTGCACACTAGAACTGTGCAATGCGCAATTCCAGCCAACAATCCAACTAGACTGAATTGTGCATTATGTAGTTCCAGTCCACAGTCAGCCTCTTTGGACTACACTCTACGCAGTTCTGATCAATAGTAGGCCTTACTGGTAGCTGGGACTGTGCAATGCACAGTGCTAGCTGACAGTCTCCCAGCTTCTCAGAATCAATGTTGCGCAATCTTGCCTAGTAGTCACCTAGTTTGTTGCATGATTGATTCGTGAGTTGCTTTATGTTTTCAGCTTACATTGGCATGCTGTGAGTTTCTTCTCTGTCTCCAAGTACAACAGGTGTTGAGCAGCTTCTCAGCAGTACAGGTAACATGGCCTCCAACAGAGATGGATCAAAGGACATTGTTGAAAGCAGTACTAGAGATGTGGTTGAATCTATGAGCTCACCCGTTTGTGCAAACATGCATATGTTCATTGAGAAATACATCAAGATCACATGGCAAGACATCAATACTATTTTTGCAGGCAATTTTGAGGAGAATCTAGAGGACCATCATGTTTATGTCAACATTTATAAGTCAGGATTGTACAAGGTTGCATGCAAGTATCCCACCTTCTTGTGCGTAGACATGATCCATTGGATTGTCTCACACACTGATCCTGAGACGATGATACTGAGCAATGTCAATGGAGTAGAGCTTGCTACCTTCATGGCGGAACATTATCAGCAGACATATCATTTTCCGTAGTCGGTGAACAAGATAGATGCACCGTTCTACACTCCCAACAACAGCGCGAACATAAGATACATCTTTAAGCGTTGGGTAAGGGAGCCATCAAAATTCAGGACAACACCCAATGAGATATACAAGAATAAGAAACTCAGGAAGGCTTACCAACTCTTCGTCATCTTCGCATGTCACCTGTATGGCCAAGAGAGTATAGAGACCTTCCCGTGGAGTTAGGTGGTCATATTAGATCAGCTGGAAAGTGAAGGAAAACCTTTCAATTAGTTTTACATGTTGTCTCTTCAGCTGAAAGTGCATGTATCGAATGCCCGAAGCCCACCCAAGGATTAGCAAGCAAGATTCTTCATGTCTTCCTAATTGCACGATGCAATATGTGCCCGTCAACAGTTTCCTAGCATGGGTTGGGCATGGACATTCAAATAATATTGTGAACATATATAGCAAGGCTCTCTTAGAGTGTAAATACTGAGGAGTCATGGCTAGACTATCTGACCACTTTGTTACCCCTCTGTACATGATGATCTTTGAGCAAGATCTACCTTACATGTCCCAGGAAGCAATGGAGGTGTTGATGAACATTGTAGATTGGTATGCCTCACTCGATGACACCTTCATCAGGATGTACAACACAGAGAAGGCTCTGCATTTTCTGCGGAAGTTTGCCACGGACAAACTGGTCATGCAGGAGGTTGCATACCACATCTCGACAGTGTTATTAGTTGGACCGCATAGGAAGAGAAAGGCACCATCGCCTATGATTCCTTTGCAAATTGGGTTGTACATAATCCGTAGTTTGAAAGAAGCAGATGCCGAGGATGAGGATTTCAATAAGTTTAAGTTCGACACCAAGAGTTTCAATCTGTATGATCCACATGGCTTATGCAGGGACCATTGCACGAGAGTGTATTATCCTTGGATCCACGGGACGTGTCATTGGCCAGAGGATGACCCTTGGAGATATTTATATAACTCCTATAGGCTCATTGAACTGGTCAGCATGGTAGTAGAGTGGCTAGAAGCACTCAAGGCAGTAGCACCATAGGGAGCAGCAGCAACAACAACAACAACAAGCAACAACCCTGCGCAAGACAAAGGCAAGAGGAAGATTGCTAAAACTGCAAAGGAAAATAAAATCTACAAGTTTAAGGAAGATCCACTAGTTGAGAAAGTAGCTCCAAAGATTGAGGCAAAGAGGTGACAACGTGAGAGGAGAGGAGCGCAAAAAAGGAGAGATAAGTAAACACTGGAAGAAGCAAAGGGAAAGTTGCGGAAGGCAGAGCAGAGACTCAAAGAAGAATAAGAGCTACACAAAAGAGAGAAGGAAGTGCATTAGGGATAGGAACAAGAACAAGAATAGGAGGAAGTGCAAGGCGCTCAGACAGCACAAACTGTGTTGATATAGGTTGAAGACTCAGATCCACTAGCAGCAGATGATGAACAGTGTGAGCAGCCATAGGAATAGGAACTTTCTCAGTAGGATGAAATGATAGTAGAATCGATGGACATAGATATGGTATAGCCGGAATAGGATCAGGACATTGACCTCATTCCAAAAGCAACCGAGGTCACCCCACAAGCTTCACCAGCTCCAATAGCAGAGCAATTCCCAAGTGAATAAGGGGATACCGTTCTCCTTGAGGATGATCCAGGAACAAATGTGTACAACATAGCCTTTGATGAGTCACAACACAGAGTTGTACAGGCACGCAGAGCACACATCCCGGATGAGCATGCATCACCTGCACACTTTGAAGAATGGGTGATTGTGTTAGATGTGTGAAGACATTCAGGTTCCTTTGTCAATGCTACAAAGGCTTATGCTGAAGCCACAAGCTCAAGTGTGAAGTTCTTGATAACAGAAAATGAGCGCATGGCTAAGGAATTGCAAGCAACCAGGCAGAGAGAGGAACAATCAACAAGATTTCGCCAAAGAAGAGGTTAAGAAAGCAATACTTGCTAAAGTATCAGCTCTTAAGACAATAATTCAAAGACTGTATGACAGGTTCATCACCGTGCACAAGGAAATTTTCCATCTACATGGTCATCAACAGTGCTACATCAAGTTAGCACGCACACTCATGGACATACATGTCATTGTTGATCATGTACAAACATGGACAATGAGGTACAATGGATCCCCGCTTCACTTGCACAAGATGATGAAGCCATAGGTAGAGTTGGACAAAGCATACATCTAGAGTTTGATACGGAACTATGAATAAATCTCACTGCTCATCACCAATGTTGAGGCTTCATATGCATGGTTTTTCAGGAGTTTGGATGTCGTGGTGAGAAAGTACGACACCCCGTCAATTGGAACACTCACTGAAGCCAAAGAGAAGAACCAAGTCCGACTGGAGCTCGACGCGTACTTTGATCAGTTGATGCACATGGCCACCAACGTAGATTTGCAGATTAGCACAAAGAACATGCAAAGATATGTCATCGGTCCAGTCATGCTCAGGACTAAGTTGTGCATGTTACAGGACGAGTTGGACAAAGGTTCCAGATCAGTATACCCGGAAGCGATGGAGGCAAGAGTTTGTTTCCATAAAGACATCATCAAACAGTACGTGGACACCATTGCGCACTACCAAGCTTGGCATCAATTCGTCACCGAAGATCACGAAGAGGATGTTGACGATTTGGTATTTCCACAGCCATCCGAGTCTTCGTGTTGTCTTGTGTGGCTGACTCAAGCCAATCTTTTTCCCAAATGGTTATATGTGGAAAATGTATTATTATTGTAAACATGATGTAAAGTGAAATTTGAAGTGTCAATAGTGGAATGCAAACAGTCCTATGTAATGTAAAGAGTTATGTAATGAAGTTGAAGAGTCATGAGGGTAGGCCAAGAGTCACAAAGTGGAAATTCAAGGGTCACCCCACCCTTGTTATAAATAGAGCCTCATAACTCATAGAACAGGCTTTTGGGAGCCAATATTCTCACTAGGCATTGCTTAGAGAAGGTTGGAGAGTATTGCGACGAGCCTTGGCTTCTCCATAGCGTAGCGAGTACATCTCTTTGGAGGAGAAGGCGATGTTGACTGTAATGTTCCACTATTGGGGCTAGTGGTTGTCAATGGTTGTATATATGGATGAAAATTTCACTTTATATTATATAATAGAGCCAACACGTCTTCATGCATATGTTGTTATTGTAGTTCGACTGGTCTGGTTACTTTAGAAATATATGTTATTTAACTTAGGAATTTGTGTATGAACTATTTTGTATACAATTGTATGAACTATTTTGTATACAATTGTATGAATCTTGTTGAAGTCATGTTGCTGGTTTAACCCATCACTTTAGATTGTCGACTATTCTTCTTTCTAACCCGTGATGTCATTCTTCTCGTGTGTTCCTTTCATGTTGCATACTATTACAGGCTTCTAAGAGAAACACTTCCTTTTTCCCCTTCGTGTGTTAGAACCCCCATGCGTCTCTCTTGACTCACCGCAAGGTCACACACTTACTTCTAACAAATATATCTTGCCTACCACTACGCGGTACCGCAGTTAAGGTACTATTATACTACCCACTGTTAAGAATCCTACTCCAAATGGTTTGAGGTCTAGTTGCGACCTCTTACCGGGGAGATCCCCTGACATTTTGGTGGGTCCATCACCGTTAACACGTTCTTACTGCTTTAAGATGAAACAATAGCCCTAGTTAGAGCATAATGTTGTAGCCAAAATTTTCCTCATCGCATCATTTTCCATATCCATGCATGCTCTCTCATTGTGTAGCCTATATTTCCAAAACTAGATAAATTAACAAAAAATAATTCATTCAATTAATCGAGCGTATTTCCCATTATTTAAATGTTTTAGATATTATCATTTTCAGGCGAACTTGCACATCGTTTATTAAGCATGGCCCCTCCACCTTAACATAGGTGGAGCATAGGTAACATTAAGGTTAGGAGCATAGGTAACATAAATCCCTATCAAATGATCATGGATAATCATTGTTACCAAACACATGGGCCTTTTCGATCCAACCCATAAGCCACCATGGAGCTTCACAAATTGGAAGAACAGGAAAATACCACACCCCCTCTCCCTAATAATGGCCCACAATCCAAAACGGGCCAACAATAGTTCATATTGCTTTGAACTTCAAAACTGATTAACTTGACCTACTATAGGAACATCATATTTTGTCTATATCACTATAAAACACCACGTATGTGTTGCTTACAAATGGTGATTGTTAGGTTGAAAAATACAACAAGAAATTCTCAAATTGATTTTTCCTTGATTAAATTGAGAATATTTGATTTTCCACATCAGCAGACAACTTGGATGCAGTAAGCTTGTGTCACCTAGTTTACTTAGTAAAATCGAGTTGGAGGAGTTAGAGTTCAATTAAGCATGTTTGATTTCTAATCTATAGCAATAAAAGTTAGTTCCAAATGTTGGAGGAACTAGTGGAAGGTCAGTTGTGCAGTGGGACTTTAGTCAAAATCAGTGATCATCCAGTTAACTGATCAATCAACCCAAACTAGCTAGTGTATGCAGAGAATTCAAGTTACCCAGTTGAAGTGGAGATTCCAAGGCAATGTAACATCAATTGTAGGCTATTCCTGAGTGCACAAGTGTTGCATGCAACCTAATGATCAACATGAGGAATTACACAATCCATTTTGGAGAAATTCCTAAATAATAGGGGCCTAATTAGCCCCAAGGGTTAGCTCAATTGTTCGAGTCCCCGTTGTTAAGTGCCTCACCAATCGAGAGGTCATAGGGTCAATTCTCCTCGAGCCCTTGGGGTAGGTCCTACTAGTCTAGCCGACAAGCTTTAAAAGATTCCCTTCGGGGTTGATCTGCCCAGATTTTCCCGTGGATGTAACGACCACCCAGCGTCTGTGAACCACAGCATATATATATATATATATATATATATATATATATATATATATATATATATATATATATATGGTATCATAATTTCTAAATGGTATGAGAGCAAGATTCACATGAGTGCGGAATTTCAAAGTTGTTTCTTAGGAGGTTCGAATTTAGAGTTCAATGCAGTAGGATCTCTTTAGAGCTAAGTAGATGGACTTCAATGGACTAAGGCTAGAGTATTCCTTAGAAGGAACGTCTAATTTTGATGCATGGAAGGATCGCATGGAGGCGGTATTGGATGATTGTGGATTGCTAGAATACATCAAGACAAATGTTGCAAAACCACTGGAATTTGATGCCCATAACCTTTCTTAGTGGAAGAAATATGTAGCCAAGGCAAGGAGAATAATCTTGGATTGAGTACGGGATCACACTGTCGTAAATTACCACAAAAAAGGAACTTCATTCGCAATGTGGAAAGCACTAACAGAATTGTTCAAGAGTAATAGTGACCACAGGAAACTGGCGGTCAAGGATAAACTTCGAACTATTAAGATGCAGAAGAATGACACTATTATGTAGTATCTGAGCAAGTTCACAAAACGTTGCGATGAACTTGGTGGGGTTAGTGTTAATGATCCTGGAGAATACTATTGACAAGGTTAATCCTCTCTAAGGACATAGACGATCCCTCTAGCCCAATGAGTGGGTCTAGCAACCAAAGTGACAATCAACTAGACATCTTCCTAGGTTATAATTAAAAAGTGGAACGAAAGAGATGGTCTACCTTGTTCTAATGCTATTCTGATTTCCTTTGTTGAGGGCCTCGAACCACTTGCCTCACGAACTTATTCCTGCTTCTCTCAGCGCTTATGTACCTGCACAAGTGATCAAGAGACAACAAAGCATGCCAAAACCAATAGCAAATCCAATAACAACCTACTTAACTGATAAAGGAATGTCAAGCTAAATAATACATGACCATATATATTTTGGGAAGATGAACCAGTAGTTGTATATTATTAAGAAATAAATGGAAGCTTACAACCAAAGCCTTAATGTTGAAAGGTTCTCCTTGAGTGGTAATCCAAGTCCAAGCCAAGAATTCTCCAAGCACTCCTTCTCCAAGTCTAATGAATAGCCTCGAGGTACAAGCTTAGCATAAGGGTGCTAATAGACATAGACCAACCATTTGGGAATGGGAGAAGATGAATTTATAGGTTGGGAGATGGAGTTAGGACTTCTCCAAAGATAGTATTAAGCCCTCATCTCAAGGAGGTAGCTCATAGGGATAATACAAAGAGGCCAAGATGAGAGGATTCAACCTCATCTATGCGAAACAACCTCCAGCTCGCCGCTCTAGAAGCTTCTAGATCACGAAGCTTCTCATCCTCTTTGGGAAAATTACCTTTTTGGGATCATCGCAGGTATGCAAGGGAACATAGCGATGCCATCGTTGGTTAAGTATATTGCAACAAGCGACCATCGTTGTTTTGAGCCTGATAAGAGCGATGATCCTCATTTTAGGGTTTTAAGAGTTATTTCTTCAGGGAAATCTCAAGTCATTTTCCAAACAAAGTATTAGGAAGAATTTGAGATGTATGCATGGATGAGTCTACTGTATAATGGTCATGTTTCGAGCACTTCAGGGTATGTCACAGGGAAGTGCAGGACGCGTGACAAAATACTATGTGACAGACACCCCCTAAAGCATGAAGGCAGAACGAGGAGTGATGGCTGAGATGCTTTACGAGCTCTCGCAAGGGTGAGGACACACACTGTCAGGAGACCTGAAAATCAAGGACGCATATACATGTACATATTTGAGATCAAGACATGAATCAACGGCATGGAAGCAACCATCTAGATGATGAAGACTATATGAAAATATCCATGGTATGGGCACAACCATCCAGATAACAAGGATCGTCATCAATATAAAGTCCCATGGTATGGACACAGCCATACGTATAGTAGAAACATGTGTACAATCATGAACGACATATAACTCCATGCAGCCTGCATCATAATAAACAAGACTCAGGGTCTTGCGCTCCATCCTGACCTGATCAACGTAAGAATTATAACATGTGAATAAACGTGTTGAAGTTGAACATGCTAGAAAACCACCAGATTACCGGCCAATGATGTAGACCGTTAACAGGTAGGAGAGAAACCACCAATAATGACAATGGACCTCAAGGTAAAACAGTACAATCCGTGAATGTGATAATGAAGCTGAACTCAAACACTCGTGGAATCACCCGATCGAAAGCCAATGATGAAGACTTGTCGTTAGATGCGAAGATCTGGCCATTAGGGCATGCTAGCTCTAGGATTCTGAAAGGGAGTTTGTTATAGACATTTTTGTGCCTTACAGCTCTAAGCATGAAATGTCCATAAACCAAGGGATCCTAAGTCCCTAAAAGTGTTGTTCCTACCCCTAAAGGAACAAGGTCAACCAATTACAGCTTCTCCCAGAAGTTCTCCACCAAAAACTGCTCAGAATCAGTCAAATCAAGATCATTTCAGCTGCTCCACTAGCTAGTTGCGTTGCATAGCACCCAAGTACACTAGCTAGGTGCGTTGCAACGCACCTAAATGCACTACCAGGGTGCGCTGAGAGGGAAATGACAAATGGCAGTGTCATTCCGTGAGGTGGACAGACAATGGAAGCTTCCAGAATCTTCCCCAATGACACTTGCCTCACTAAGTTCGACCAAGGATGAGTAAGAGGCTCTCAGTCTCCAAGTGGAAGCAAGAACTGACAGAGAGAAGCCACTAGTCAAATCATAAGCTGACTCATCCTCTTTGCATACATCTATATATGGATCCCTCATCCCAGAGATCCGGAGGCTGGAATTTTGTACATTGCAGAGAATTGCTGTTGGTTTTGAGATAGAGATCAGTGTATTGGGTGACTTATGCTTTGTTGGAGGTGAAGAGGGGATTCCTTTGCTGGGGGGTTGATGCTGGATCAGGAATCATCGGTTGTAACTCCTCCTGGACCTTCTTGTTATATCAATAAAACTATTTGAGTTTCTCCTACATGCTTGTGTATCAATGATGTTTTGTTATATTTGCATGTTTAGCTTAAATCTGATCCTAAGCTATTTATGAATATAAATCCATGTCTTTGTGTAGTTTTCTTCTTCTGTGATCTTGCAGGAACTTGGTGAAGCTGGGAAAGTAAGGGAGCAGGTAGCTGGAAGCTGTCAAAGAGGAGAGAGATTGGATCAAAGGACTAGCGCAAGACACAGGTTGGTTCATCCTATTCCTCTTCGTTTATAGTTCATAAAGAAGAATACGAAAATAGTTTTCTCTGTTTGTTTCTAAGGTACTGTCACACCTTAGTGGGATAGGGGCGTTCTGAGTAGACACTTTTCCCGTTAACAAAATGGCGACTCCGCTGGGGAGCGTGTCTAGTTAGTTTGTTTGTGTTTCTCTTGTTGTTTGTTTCATAAACACAGAAGTAGCAATCGAACTGCATTTGCCATTATCAAATGCAAAGTAGACACCTGCTACTTCAATCCATTCACTGGATTTGTTTATGATTTGAACAGCTGATTCACAAATGATCTGATTACCCTTTGTGATAGCTCTTAGACCTCCTTTAAATCCACCCTCTGATTGTGCATTACTGATTGCTTTTACTCGGCCAAAATCCATAGATTAAACTGCAAACCGTGACCCAGAACCCGGATAGAATTCTCGTTTCTACCCCAGCGCAGGCTCTGTGAAGAGATTCTGCATTTCAACGCAGTTCCCGAGAGGGCTACCTGCGCTGCAATCCAGTTTCTCTGTGTAACAGGTGCGCTGATCAGCCTAGCCCTGTGCAGCTGAGGTTCTTTGCTTCATTTTTTCAGTTTTGTCTCTGATTTTTGCAGCCTGTAATCAGTGTGTGTCTGTTTAAAAACCCCTTTTCTTTGCCTTAATTCTGCCTCCTTTGTACAAAAAGACTGTAGATGTTCTTTGTGTGTTTGTTACATCATTTACAGTTTTCCATTGAAAGAGTAGAATAGTCATACTGTCGTCCTTGGATTTAGATCTGTCGTAAGTGTCGATTTTGATCTTAGGAGAAAGTTTATTTGCTATTGACAGTCGATTATGCTTTTACTTTTGCCTTTGGTTTGAATTTGTCACTTTCTAGTGTCGAAACGAGTGTTTATTTCAAAATCATAAAGTGTCGTAATCTTCTCTACCTTTTGATTTCGAAAAGAAGCTTGTTTGTGTTTGTCGCTTGAAAGCAAATTCAAATTTGTACATCAACTTTCTTTTTAGGCATCAATATTAAGAAAGTGAAAACAAATACATGCATATGTGCATTTACATATTGATAGTCTGTTTGGCTTGATTTAGGAAAAGTGCATCTACAGTGTGCTCTTTACTCTTTGAGAAAAGATTGTGTCTTTCTTTTCCCCTTGTAGCTAGGATTTTCATTGCTGAAAAGAGATAAAAGTTTGCTTATCATCTTTAGATTGCATTTTAGGAATTACATCTACATCTCGTGGTGATCCCAAAAGGCAAACTTCTAAGAAAGATCAACTTAAAATAAATTGAATGAATCTAACAATGCTTTGGAACTTAACGCACAACATTTAGAGGTCTAGGCTAGAGACGTATTCCGGCGTCGTAAAACCTGGTAACTGTTGTCCTCACTGATGGTTGGGTGATTCCTCCACTTTGAGACGATAAGTGCCAGTACGGACTTGTGCTCCCACGTACCATCGAGTATATATTGGAAGACCCCTATAGGCTTAAAACCTTTTATCCATAGGAAGCCGTGTCGGCCGCCCTACTAATCGCAATGCACCGAACACAGCATTCGCGAAGATTGACTGTCGTACCGTAAAAAGTATTCTGCAGTTTTGCGATTGGTTTGGTACTCCCTCTACCTAGATCTCCAGAGTAGTCCCTTTCGTTCCTTTTCAGACTCCTTAACGGAAAAGGTCCTTCTGAGCACTTGTCACTTCAGGCTCATTAAAAATCGAAGGAGACTAGAGTCATCTTTTGTTTTTTCTCGACTCTTTAAAATTGAAAAAATGTTGGGTCCCTATAATACTAGTGATTACCCCATTACTATTGTAGTTATACCCCTTATTTATATTGTTGTGCCCCTATTACCCCCATATTGTTATTTCTGTGCCCCATAGAATCCCTCTATTGTTATTTTTGTGGCTTTATATTATTATTGTTAGGTCGGCTGGATTATATTGTGACTCCTTAGACTCCTATATATAGAAAGGAGGTTTTGTCATTTGTATCATCCAAGAATTGTTCATTTATGTAATGTAAAGGAGGTTGCCCCCTCGAAGAGGCTGAATTCTAAGGCGTTGATCTATCTTTTCTATCTTTTCTTGAGCTGGTTTCATAACATTTGGTATCAGAGCTTTGGATTCTAGGGTTTCGCTGCTCCAAACAGGTCATCGTGGCATTTTCGCTATAACTTTTTTTCTGTGACGTTTCAGAAGTCGCAAAAAAAACCCATTTGAGAAGAATTGGCGCTGAACCTTGGGTCCGAATTTCAGAGCTTTTCGCATGATATTTTCGGAGATATGATCTGAGGAAGTTGGCTTTTTGCAGACTCCTGAATTACATTCAAAACAGGTGACCTGGGGAAAATCGTCATAACTCTCTCTCTGAGGATCGGATTGAAATTTCGTAAAAAGGTACAGAAAGAGGACGAACTGTAGTTTCTTTTGTGTGTGTTTCAGATTCAAAGGTTGAAACAGTGACTCGTGGCACGTCGTACAAGTTCGCTCTACTGAACCAGTCTAAAAGCAAGTCACTGTGGGAGATTTCACATAACTCTTCCTTGGAGAATCCAATTTGGCTCAGACTTGTGGCATTGGAAAGAGGACGCAGAAGGCTACTACAGGTAGCAATTTCAGAACTGGATGATCCGAAATTACAGAGATACATCAGATTCAATATCAGGCTTCTATAAAGTGAAAAAAGGTGTGTAGTTTTTTTTTAAATTTTTGTGTAAGCTTGGTTTAACGGAATTCAAAGGGCATAGTAAAGCATTATTATCGGTAACTGATGCCCCGAGGAAAGAAAATGCAAACACCTAGTAAGGAACCTGAAAGCTCTAGCATGACTCATGAAGAAGAGGAAGAAATGCTACATGATATATCAAAATTACAAGAACAAGTGCAACAAATGTCACGCTCACAAAAGCTAACAGAAGCTAAGATAAGTGGCGTGGAATCTAAGATAAAGGGCATGGAAGCTAAGATGGATGATTCGAAGACAGATTTGAAGAGAGACATGGCAGATTTGAAGATAGATTTGAAGACAGATATGGAAGAAGTTGCTACAAGAAAGGGTCACTAATGGTGAAAAGGTAGTAAAGGAAACTCATGATGAGAACAAAAGAAATGTTAATCATGATTCCATAGACGCTAATGTTGGATCGAAGAATCACCATATTCCAAAAATCGATATGAGGAAGTTTGATGGCAAGGATCCCGCCACATGGATATTACAGATGGAGCAATTCTTCGATCTCAATAATGTGCAAAACACACAAAAGGTACGTATGGCAACTGTATATTTGGAACCAAATCAGTTTGTATGGTATCAATGGCTTTGCTCTCGTAAACAATTTATCACTTGGGCAATTTTTACGGAAGAATTGATAGCACATTATGAAGATACAAAAAGCAACACTTTTTTTAGCCAATTGATAAGTCTCAAACAAAAGGGTTCAATAATGGAGCACATTGAGGAGTTCCAAAAATTGAACATAAGGGTAAAAGATATTCCAGAGGAGCATAGGATTGATGTGTTCATAGGGTCTTTAAAGGATAATATCCAACATGATGTTCGCCTTTGGGAACCTGATTCATTAGAGAAGGCATTCAGGTTAGCAAGAAAAATGGAAAGCAAAATTATGGCAACCAGGAAGCATACCACTCACAACTATAAAGACGGAAGTGTTGTTGCCCCTAGTCTTCCACAACCTATAAGGTTGACACCACAACAATTGGAAGAAAAAAGAGCAAAAGGGCTTTGTTACAGTTGTGATAGCAAATACACTAAAGGTCATAAGTGTGCTGAGAAGAAATTATTCTACATAGATTGTGAAGAGGAAGAAGAAAAGGAGCAAGAAAGGTCAAAAGAAGAAGATATACTCCAGGAACAAAGCCTAGATGAAGAACAAATAAATCCGACCATATCTTGTAATGCATTGGCGGGAATTACCACTCCTCAAACCATCAAGATAGAAGGACAAATCAAGAAGAAAAAGGTAATAGTGTTGATTGATTCAGGAAGCACCCACAATTTTATTCATTGTAGGGTAGCAAAAGAATTGAATTGCTTCCTATATCCAGCACCAGAGTGTCAAGTGATGATTGCAAATGGAGGAACAATAAATTGCTCTGGAAAGTGCCATAATATCAAGCTATCCATGGGAGAATATGTATTGACTAGCCCAATGCTTTCCATTCCAATGGGAGGTGTGATGTTGTACTAGGAGTCCAATGGCTACAATCCTTGGGTACAATAGCTTTTAATTTTCAAGAACTTTTCATCAAATTTTCTACGGAAGGAAAGGAAGTTGAATTAAGGGGTATTGCAGGGAAACCAGGAAAGATAATCAGCTCTAATGGTATGACAAAGCTTCTAAAAAAGGAGCAAAGAGGTGTAATTGCACAATTATGTTCGCTAGATGTTTCCACATTGGAATCATCTATTTCTCCAGATCTCCAAAAAGTCCTGGACAATCATTCCAAGGTATTTGAGACTCCCAAAGGTCTCCCACCTATGCGTGATCATGATCATGCTATTCATCTGATTCCAGGAAGTGTTCCTCCAAACATCAGGCCGTACAGATATCCCTATGTCCAAAAAAGTGAAATTGAACGTATGGTTGCAGAAATGCTAGAGGCTGGTATAATTCAACCGAGTCAAAGTTCTTTCTCAGCTCCAGTAGTATTGGTGCACAAGAAGGATGGATCATGGCGCATGTGTCCAGATTATAGGGAGCTCAACAAGCTCACTATTAAAGATAAGTTCCCCATTCCTGTCATTGATGAATTACTGGATGAATTGCATGGATCAATTTACTTCACCAAGTTGGATCTTCGTTCGGGATATCATCAAATCAGAATGAAGATTGAAGACATTCCAAAAACGGCATTTAGAACTCATGAGGGTCATTATGAATTTTTGGTCATGCCTTTTGGCCTTACCAATGCACCTTCAACATTTCAAGGTTTGATGAATTCAATTTTCAAACCATTCCTTAGAAAATTTGTGTTAGTATTTTTTGATGATATACTAATCTACAGCAAGTCTTGGAAGGATCATGTTGAACATGTTGACAGGGTGCTACAACTATTGGAGGAGAAACAATTATATGCAAAAAGATCCAAATGTTTCTTTGGAGTCCAGGAGGTGGAATATTTGGGTCATATTGTATCTCATGAAGGAGTTAAGGTAGACCCTAGCAAAATTAAAGCCATTAAGGAATGGAAAATCCCCACATCCATAAAGCATCTGCGAGGATTTCTTGGGTTGACAGGGTATTATCGCAAGTTTGTTAAGAATTATGGGAGAATAGCAGCACCTCTAACAACATTATTGAAGAAAGATTCATTTTCATGGACTCCGGAAGCAACAAAGGCCTTTGAACATCTTAAAGAGGCAATGTGCCAAGCACCGGTCTTAGCTACACCGGACTTCACAAAAACCTTTATTGTGGAATGTGATGCTTCAGGAAATGGAATTGGTGTTGTTCTAATGCAAGATGAAAGACCCATTGCTTTTGAAAGTCGTCCAATCAAGGGAAAGTTTTTAAGCAAAGCTATTTATGAGAAGGAAATGTTGGCAATACTCCATGCACTTAAGAAATGGCGACCCTACCTAATGGGAAGACACTTCAAGGTAAAAACGGATCATGATAGCCTTAAATACTTTTTAGAACAAAGATTATCCTCTGAAGAGCAACAAAAGTGGGTCACAAAGATGTTGGGTTATGACTTTGAAATCATCTACAAAAAAGGGAAGCAAAATGTGGTGGCAGATGCACTCTCAAGAAAGGATGAGGATGTGGAAGCATTGTTGTGTGCCATTTCTATTATCCAACCAGATTGGATAAACGAAGCAAGGGAGGAATGGAAGAATGACGAAGAAGTGTGGGCACTTATTCGAAAGCTACAACAAGATTCCAGTACTTCTGATACATTTAGCTGGCAAAATGATTCGTTATGGTACAAAGATCGCTTATACCTCTGTAAGAATTCCCAGCTAAAACAAAAGATTCTTATGGAATTGCACACTTCTCCCTTAGGAGGGCACTCAGGATTTTTAAAAACTTACCACAGGGTTAAGAAGGAATTTTTTTGGGATGGCCTTAAATCAGATATTCAAAAGTTTGTGGCGGAATGTTTGGTTTGCCAACAAAATAAAGTTGAAACAATTAAGACACCGGGTCTATTACAACCTTTATCCATTCCAAGCCAACGTTGGGAGGAGGTTTCAATGGATTTTATCACAGGTTTACCCAAGTCTGAGGGAAAGAGTGTCATCATGGTGGTAGTTGACAGACTTACCAAGTATGCACACTTTTGTGCATTATCACATCCATTTAAAGCCAGTACAGTTTCTACTGCATTTATGGAAACAGTTCAAAAGCTACATGGAAACCCAAAGATTATTGTAAGTGACAGAGATCCCATTTTCACTGGAAATTTTTGGACAGAATTATTTTCTTGTCTTGGTACTCAGTTAGCTCATAGCTCATCTTATCATCCTCAATCTGATGGGCAAACTGAGATAGTAAACAAATGTTTGGAAGGATATCTTCGTTGCTTTGTATCTGATAAACAGACACAATGGGTCAAATGGTTGCCTCTGGCTGAATGGTGGTATAACACTTCCTTCCATACAGCAACAAAAATGACCCCATTTATGGCACTTTATGGGTATCAACCACCATCCATCACATCATATTTAAGAGAAAATTCTAAGGTTCAGGCAGTGGAACATCACATCGAACATCAACAACAAGTCCTCCAACTCTTAAAGGATAACCTCGTGTTGGCACAAAATAGAATGAAACAACAGGCAGATCAACATCGCAGTGAAAGAAGTTTTGATGTAGGTGATTGGGTATTCCTACGGCTACAACCATATAAGCAAATGTCCCTAAAGCAAGCTAAGAAGGATAATAAATTATCACCAAAGTATTATGGTCCGTACAAGGTGTTGCAAAAGATTGGTACTATGGCATACAAATTGGAGCTTCCTGCAGCTTCTCGATTGCACCCAGTTTTCCATGTTTCATGTTTAAAGAAGGTTATAGGTGACAAGCTCCCAATTCAAACAATATTGCCAGAACTTGACGAGGAAGGAAAAATTATATTGGAACCGGAAGCAGTCACAGAAACAAGAACTCGACAGCTACGAAATCGATCAATTTCAGAGTATCTTATCAAGTGGAAGAACTTATCCGCTGAAGATTCCACATGGGAGGATGAGAATTTTATGCAGAAGTATCCAGAACTACTCAAGCGTTGAGGACAACACTTTTTTGAAGGAGAGGGGCATGTTGGGTCCCTATAATACTAGTGATTACCCCATTACTATTGTAGTTATACCCCTTATTTATATTGTTGTGCCCCTATTACCCCCATATTGTTATTTCTGTGCCCCATAGAATCCCTCTATTGTTATTTTTGTGGCTTTATATTATTATTGTTAGGTCGGCTGGATTATATTGTGACTCCTTAGACTCCTATATATAGAAAGGAGGTTTTGTCATTTGTATCATCCAAGAATTGTTCATTTATGTAATGTAAAGGAGGTTGCCCCCTCGAAGAGGCTGAATTCTAAGACGTTGATCTATCTTTTCTATCTTTTCTTGAGCTGGTTTCATAACAAAAAACAAGTTGTGTCAAAAGCGTCTAAAATTCATTTAATTCGGAAACATAATTCCCCTCTTTATTTTAGTTGATCGAGTAATCCGCAATCGTGGAAGAAAGTCAATTGAAACCCCGTCGTTCGCGGAGGCTTACGAGTCAACCGTCTTTGTCTCCGGAATCGAAACCAGTACGGACAAAGCGAACTCGTTTAACCGGTTCGAAATCTCCTATTAAAGTTAGAACAAGTGTTCCAACAACATCCGAGATTCCGGTTACTCCAAACATTTTTGGAAACCCTGCCTCTACAAAAGAAGTTCAACAGCCACAGAGGGACAGTGATACTGATCCTAGTCTGAGAGTAAACACTTGTGTTACCGAACCAATTCCATCTACAACCGGTTCAGAGAGTCTTGCTCTTCAAACATCTGTCGCTGTCGATTCCACCCCTTCTTCGGCACCAGAAATATTTTACGGACCTGACGGTCTTCCCCTTCCACCTGGTCTGATTGCAATTGAAGAAATTGTAGAAGATCCTCAAACAAGTACTCCAACGCACTTTGGAGTCGGGATCACTCTATATCATTCTTCATCAGAAGTTAGTCTACCACCAGTGGAAGTTCCTGTAGAATCGCTAGGTAATCTTTTGGATAGACTCCAAATGTTTGAACAACCGTCAACATCTAGGACTGTGTCGTCTGACACAGCGACAGCAGAACTCCCTGCCGTCACTCCGACAATGTTCGCCGGCATACCATCTGTCCCAACTAGCTCTCAACCGCTAGAAAGAGCCCACTCAGGGGCTATTTCGACAGTCTGGTCCGTTCCTGTTTGTTCATCCGGAATAATATCCGGAAACTCGTGTGTTGAGTCTCAACAAATTGATCCATTTGGAGGTCAATTTGGGCAGTCTGGTCCCCAAGGGCAAACAATCCCCTTGAGTTCTGGATTACCACCGTATGGGGGGCAGTATGCCCTTTCATTATCCCCTCCGGGAGGATATCCATACGGGAGTTCACAGCAATATTCAGGTTATACTGGAATTACCTCAAGTGGTTGGGTACCTATACTACCTCAACAACCAAGGGTTGTGTATTCGATGCAACAATGTGTACCTATGTCGAATATCCCGACTACGCCAGCTATTGTGACAGTGTCACAAGTTCAAACGCTGCCTGTTGTATGCCAACCTCAGATTTCTCAGGTTGTATTGCAATAGCCCCTTGACCCTGTGACTCAACCACAATCGCCAACTGGTGGGGCGACACAGGTCCAGACGGGTACAATTACCCCACACCTTGGTCCAATGGTTAGTATAGCGCAACAACACATGGCTTCTCAACCATGGCTGGTGCAATACCAACAACCACAATTCCAACAAGTATACCAAGGTTCTGAGCAGCAAATCTTTGTGAACAGTGGACAGCTGTACATTCAAAACAGTCAAAATCAACCATTTTACAATGGTCATGTCCACCAACCTTATCAGTCATACCAGCATCAAATGCATTATGCTGGCATGCAAAGACCAACTGCTCAGGCAATCCCATCTTACCCTGGGTATGCTTCACCTAACCTGAATCAACAGTTACCATTCGTGGCAACTTTAGAGTTACCTGATTTAAACCAGTTAACAAACGATCCAATTGCTTACGCCCCTTGGTGGCCAGCAATTCCACATAAACTTCCATCAGATATTCCTAAATTTAATGGAAATCCGGGTGAAGATCCATCGAATCACGTGATGACATTTCATCTATGGTGTTCATCAAACACCCTAAATGATGATTCGATAAGACTTCGCCTCTTTCAGAGGACGTTAACGGGTCCAGTGGCAAAATGGTACATTGAATTGCCTAGAGCTTCGTTCGACAACTTCAGTACCTTAGCCACAACCTTTTTAACCCATTTTCAATTACCGATAAGGTACGAAACGGGAACAGAACTCCTTACCAACTTCAAACAGACAACGACCACTCACATATCTGATCATATACATGAGTGACGACGTCGTCGTAGGATGGTAAAAACGTACGTTCCCGATCAGCTATTAGCTGAATGGTTTATCAAGTCATTACTACCTTCCATTACGGAAGATGTGGCAAAGGGGGGAGTCGTAACATAAGAGTAAGTTATCGCTCGTGCGCAATATCTGGACTTGATCTATACTCAGTCCGGCACGCTCTACGACAAAATACCTGACGCCCCTAGACCGGAATTCTCAATTCCTCCTCCTCCTAAATTGAACAATGACTCTCACGCCGGCGATGGCGTGATTGGCACAACAGACACGAAATCGACAAAGGCCACATCTAAGAAGGCCCGTAATATTTCAGATCAAAATGCAAAAGACAAACTTCTTGCTTCGGAAGTAAATGTCGTGTCGACAGATAAGGGCAAAGAAACCAAACAACCAGGAAGCAAGAAGAAAGGCAAAGGGAAGAAGAAGAAACAGGATGAATCATCACCTGAAAAATCTTCTTCAAACCCTCCTGGAAATAGGAAACCCCCTGCGGGGTGTCATATATGCGATGAGGATCATTGGACGAGAGATTGTCCATACAAAGCTGAGCTTAAGAAATTCTTTAAAAGTTCAAAAACCTCAGCTGTGTTAACAGATCCGTTTCCAAATCCAGGAGCAAATCTGGTTGAGAGTGGAAATGCTTCCCCGTCTCAAGTGCTAATGTTGTCGATTTCGAAACAGCAGAATGATGCTTTGATTTCGACAAGGAACAAAGATTACGGGAATCCGCAGCTGTCGAACGACAAGGATAAAGATCAACCAAGTAGTTCGACAACAACTTCGACAGAAGTTGTACCACCTATCATTCCTGAATTAACAATAAAACCGCCGAAGGGAGTAGTACACAAGTCGACATTTAATCCCCGCGCTAGAGCGGCGCAGCATTATAACATAGTGGAAGATTTGGCCCAATCGCCATCCGCTATGTCGACTCTTGAAGTACTACAAAATTGCCCATCCCAAAGGTAGGCTTTGTTATCAGCCATTGGTGGGATCGATCCTAAGGATTCCAATCTTGTATCCTTCGACCACAAAGGATACGATCCTCAGTTACCGGTTCAACTAGCTTTCCTTGTTCAAGTGAAAGCCCTCAACAAAATTGTTCATCGAACAATTATTGATGAGGGGGTATCTACATGTATTATGTCGATGAGTTGCTGGAAAACTTTAGGATCTCCAACATTGTCGCGATCTGCGACGACGTTAAAAGCATTCGATGGAAGGACATATACCCCATATGGTATTCTAAATAACTTGAAAGTTGAACTAGGGGGAAAAACGGTAGAAATAGATGTTGAAGTCATCAATGGGAATCTTGATTACAACATCCTACTAGGAAGACCATGGATATATGCCATGGCAGCTGTTGTGTCAACCTATTTTAGAAAGATTGCATTTCCCTTTCAAGGAGGGATTACAATCGTCGATCAACAAAACTTCCTCCCCAATGGTTCTCAAGTTAGAGGAAGCATTCCCATGATCCATGGAAGCCCCCATTCGCTTCAGAATATCGGAGTAGGCCTACTAAAAGATCCTATACTAATGGGAACTTTCGCTCTTCCACCTCCAATCAATCTGGCGGAAGTAGCATTGATAGGAACATGCAATATGATATCTTCTACAAAGATCTCAGAAAACGATATCAAAATATTATAGCAATCAATGTTTCTAGCATGGGAGGCAAACCCAAATCAACGCTCATCAAGCGTTTGGATAGATAGGTCTAGAGAATATGGTACTCCTTCAGATCCTTGGTCGCAAGTGCATGTCACCGACGAAGGAATTCTCCAAGCTATGGTAGTTGAAGGAGCACCATGGAATGATTCCTACCATCGTTCCCTTCTTCCGGATTGTGAAGAAGAGACTCAACATGACCTTTATCATCCCTCAGTATTTGATTTTCTTTCAAATACTGTAAATACGGTGGATTCCGAGCGAAAATTATCCAACATTGAAGAGACTATAGCCATAAATATCTCGACTAAAACAGATGTTGTAGAGAATATTTATGTTGGCAAATGTTGTTCTCCTTCAGAACTGGAAATATATAACGCTCTTTTTCGCGAATTCAAAGATGTCTTTGCTTGGTCATACAGTGAAATGCCAGGCATCGACTCGAGTATCGTTGAACACGAAATTAAGATGTATCCAGATGTTAAACCAGTACGACAACGGCTAAGGCAGGTGCACCCCAAGAAAGCCGCTGCCATTAAGGCAGAAGTTGAAAAACTTCTCCATGCTGGTTTCATCTACCCGGTTCCTCTAACCGATTGGGTATCGAATATTGTCCCTGTTATGAAGAAACAAGGGACAATTAGAGTGTGTGTCGATTATAGGGATGTAAATCAAGCTTGTCCAAAAGACAACTACCCTACACCCTTCATCGACCAGATAATTGATGAATGCGCCGGATGCGAAATCTTTTCATTCATGGATGGATTTTCCGGGTATAATCAAATAAATATCCGCCGCAGGACCAGTCAAAGACTGCATTCATTTGTCCGTGGGGCACATTCGCGTATCGGAAATTACCCTTTGGCTTAAAGAACGCAGGGGCGACGTTTCAGAGGGCAATGAATTATGCCTTCCATGACATCAAAAACATCGTTCAACCATGCCTCGACGACCTTCCGACTCATTCGCGAAAGCGGACTGATCATCCGCAGCATTTAAGAGCGATATTTCTACGTTGCCGACACTACAAGATACGACTCAATCCACACAAATGTGTATTTTGTGTCAGTTCTGGTCGTTTACTTGGCTTTGTAGTCTCCAAGGATGGAATTCGTCTCGACCCGTGCAAGGTCCAGGCAATCATAAATTTGCCTCCACCTTCAAATTTGCTTCAGATTCAAAAACTCCAAGGGAAAGCAAACTTTCTGAGGAGGTTCATTCCAAATTACGCCGAACTTGCTAAAGGTTATACGCGTCTTTTGAAAAAGGAGGTACCCTTTGTCTGGGATCAGGTCGCGCAAGCTTCCTTTGATGCTTTAAAAGATTCCCTAATGAAAGCATCTTTAATGTACGCCCCCGATTATCAAAGAGATTTTAACCTGTATCTGGCTGCAGCAGATACAACCATCGCAATGGTTTTAGTTCAAGAAGTCGATGGAATTGAACATCCTATATATTATTTAAGTAAGAACTTAAATGATACAGAAAGAAAATATTCTTATGTTGAAAAACTAGCGCTTGCAGCTGTTCAAGCGATACAAAGATTTCGACACTATGTCCTCTTTCGGAAAACTACCATTCTGTCCGATTGCAACCCCATGACTTATATATTGTCGCGACAGTTGCTGGGGGGCAAATATTCAAAATGGATAGCGATCCTTCAAGAGTTTGATCTGGAATTTGTAAAATCCAAATCAAAGAAAGCTCTAGTTTTTGCAGAATTATTATGCGATCTCCCATCGTCGTCCAACGATGAAACATCCGAAGAATCAATCGTGGATGAAAATTTGTTTCTGATATCTACAAGCAATGAGTGGTATGGAGATATAATAATTTATCTCCAAACCCAAAAGTTTAGGCCAAACACCTCACACTCTGAACAAAAACGTATTCGATACCAAGCAAAAGACTACATGATCGTCGGTGATACACTTTACCGTCGTGGTATCGATACAGTTCTGAGAAGGTGTCTCACCCATGAGGAGGCCGAAAAAGCCCTGAATGAGTGTCATTCAGGAGCCTGTGGGGGGCATCAATCTGGATATGCTACAGCACAAAAAATCTTACGAGCAGGATACTTCTGGCCAACAATGTTCAAATATTGCATAACCGCAGTCAGAAGTTGCCATGCTTGTCAAAATTTTTATAGCAAAACTAGAAGACCACCCGCACCTCTACAGCCAATAGTTGTTGTTGGGCCGTTCGCCAAATGGGGCATCGATTTCATGACATGTAACCCCACCTCGAACGGGGGGCATGGGTATATCATAGTCGCAGTTGACTATTTTACCAAATGGGCCGAGGCGATGCCTACATTAGATAATACTGGTGAAACAGCTGCCCTTTTCTTTTTCAATCATGTAGTTGCCAGATTCGGCGTACCACAGGCTATAGTCACAGATCATGGATCGCATTTTCACAATCACAGGATGCTCGAATTAGCTGCCAAACTAGGATTGTCTCACGACAGCTCTACTCCGTATTATCCACAAGCCAACGGACAAGTTGAAGCGATCAACAAGGTCCTGAAGCGCATGTTGCAAAGGATGATCGGAGTTCACAAAAGAAGGTGGCACCTAATCCTGTACTCAACCTTGTGGGCTTACCAAACATCGGTAAGGAATGCAACCGGGTTCACACCCTTCCAACTGGTATATGGCCTGGAAGCAGTCTTACCAGTCCAGTGTGAAATCTCGTCTCTTAAACTCGCAATCGATCTCCTCCCCGGAACTTCAGAAGAAGAGGCTTGTTTCTTGGAATTAATCCAATTGGATGA
This sequence comes from Pinus tabuliformis, assembly GCA_031772625.1. Lineage (NCBI taxonomy): Eukaryota > Viridiplantae > Streptophyta > Pinopsida > Pinales > Pinaceae > Pinus > Pinus tabuliformis. The sequence goes on along the minus strand of CM062819.1, from coordinate 85,242,026 downwards.
AACCCGTCGTGATGCCACTTTGGCTAACGAAGCCCATAAGAAACGAGTCAAGGCGCAGTTCGACAAAAATGTCAAACCCCGTGTCTTCTCAGAAGGTGACTTGGTCTTGCTTTACGACCAAGAATCCGATAAATTGGGAGCAGGTAAATTTAAGTCTTTATGGATGGGCCCCTATATTGTTAAACGAGTGTTAGCAAAAGGAGCCTACGAGTTAATGGATTATGATGGAGTTCCACTGGCGCAACCTCGTAATGGGTTGTACCTCAAGTGTTACTATGCTTAAATAGTAACCAATATGCTTTTGTTGTATTTTGTTTTCGCTAAAGTGTTTGTTTTGGTTGAATAATCCACCCTTTTACATTTATTGCAGATGTCAAACCTTTTGGAGCCATGTGTTGGATATGCCGACAGAGCGAGTCGTAGTTCGCGGAACCTGTCCTCCGCAGCCTGGGCCGTTTTTTATCCAAGCGGCGAGTTAGTAAGTTTCAGAGGTGTATGTATTGGTCAATCAACGAATAACATCGTTGAGTATAGCGCGTTGATAGAACTTCTCTCTAATGCCATCACCCATGGTATACGCCGACTAATTGTTAGGCTAGATTCACAACTCGTAATACTACAACTCAATGGTATATATTCCGTCCGAAACCCAGCTATTTATCGAATGTTCCTAAGGGTTAAGATTTTGGAAAGACAATTTGATCTTATTCAATACCAACATATTTCCAGAAACTTAAACACATTAACCGACTCATTAGCAAACTATGTGTTAGATAGACATTTGCAACATTTATAAAAAGAAACACATCATCAATGTTTTACATGTGGATCATATAGCTCAACCAGAATAAAACCTTGAAAATCAAAATATATATATAGTTGTTTATGGTTTACATATAATGTTCTTTAACCAAGACAAAATCGGTCACATGACCCAAAAACTCAAAATGCTAGGGGGCACCCTAGTCTAATGATGCTCGTGATAGCAAGTCACAGCCTGTGCGATCATGCGTAAGAGACGAGTCCATCGTCTGGGCACACCAGTAGTATGCCGCTGTAACTGCAAAGGTAGCTGGTCGATCCTCACATCTAGAATACCGAGAGTAAGGCTCTCAACCTACTCCTGCACAGCTGTGAGAGTCTCGGCCACATCAAGGTCACGAAGAATAACCCTCCCGGCGGCCTCTCCTGCTGGGGAAACAGCTGGCACTCTCAGGCGAACTACTGGATGAACAGGACCAACATCTGCATGTACACATGAGTTTGATTAAAGTCTTGATAGAATAAAGCACAAGGACATTATAAACAAAAATAGTAAACAGAAATATGGTCAGAGATTTTACCAATAGCACCCCACTGCTCGCCCTCCGGCAGTACTAAATCTGGATCACCCCGGAAGTCCATGCCAGCATATGGATACTCGGCATAAACCATCTCCTGACGATCAAACCACCTGAAGAAGGTATCAGAAAACGAAATCTGAGACTGGCCAGCATGCCTAGACATATGGTCAACCCATCTCTGCATACGTGGTTCAGTAGGAGAAGGTAAGTCGAGTGCAATGTACTGCGGCTACATCAGTGGTATCTTCTCCAAGGCAAAGGCGGTCAAAATAGAACCGAACCCAAAGTTCTTCAACCTCCCGTTCTTTATCTTGGTCAACTGATCTTTCATCACAAGAAGTACTGCGTCGCACCAGTTGAATACTTTCGGTTGGAGGCATTCCAAGGCATGCTGCATATAGGATCTGTTGGCTACATGAAGAGACGCACTACCGGCCATCCTACCAAAAGTAAACAGGATAGACCTAAGGGACCTGTCAGTGACATCACGGATGATGATCTTGCCGTCTTTACTCGGCTAAGATCCTTCCCTGCAATACTGGCGAACATAATCTCTCACAGAGTCACCTCCTCGGGCCGAACCTGACAAAGAGATGGGGGCACCCCGCCTCGACAAGCCAGTCAAGAAGTAGATGTCTACTGCAGTCAAGGGGATAGATTTTCCCCTAATCTGGAAAACTTGATTGATAGGATCCCAAGCATCGAGCAAATACTGCAACAAGTTGATCTGATGTCTCATGCTAGAGATGCAGAAGAACTTCAGCAAGCCACAATTCCGCAGCGCGTTCACTGTAACTGGATCATGTAGGGCAATCATGTCCTCTTCTTCATGTTCTCGTTCTCGCCATGTAAGGGTCATCTTGCTCCGAGATCTCTGAAAAACAAACAAGAGAGGAGTTAGATCCTGATTTTGATGAGAAACAGGCAAAAATTCCATCAAAAACTGTGCAACAAATTCCCTTTCTGCGCCCAACGCACCTGCAGCAGTGTTCCAGCTGCGTTGAATGTCAAACTGCCTTCATACAGGCCAACATTCAGCGTAGGTTTCGATGTACTAAGGGTGCGTTGATGGCAGAACGAACCCCTCAAACCCCAGGGGCTCAGAAAAGCAGGGAATGAAGCACAGAATGCAAAAAGGAAACCATGAAATGAAAGAGCTCGGGTTTAGCTCCTACCTGGTCCAGACGGCGCTGAGAATCGTCCACAGAATCTCCCGAAATTAGCTGATGAAAATCGAGGGGGAAAAGGCACCTCCAAAGCTCCAACAAACCAAGTTCAAATGAAATGGTAAAATGAGAGGTAAAAAACACTTTTTAATTGCTTTTACGTAGTTCAAAGTAAAATATTAGCGTTTTAATCTCATTTTCAAGCAAATATTGTTCATTTCTAACTAGTTTGATGGAGCAGTTGAAAATACAGTACTATCTTTGGAAAGACGAAGATATTCATGGTAAAAATCAAAACAAGACCATCTAATCGAGCAGTTTTAGCACATAGTTCAAGCTCGTTAAAAAATAAACATAAGACATGAGCAAATGTTTCCACCCGCGTTTAAGCTCGTTAAAAAATGAACTATTCCCCGGTAAATAACCACCGTGAATGAAGCATTTCAGCCATTAAATCCTTGGTCGTGTTTGCACCGTCACCTCCACTTTTCCATTGGCCGATCATTCACCTCCATTTGATTGTTTACCCATTTTGAGGAACAGCTGCGAAGAGTGATTTCACTAGCCATCCTTGTGACACTGCCGTGATTGGAAAATTCCAACCCTTACCTAGAATCAGCTACTACCCATTTTATCACTCGTTCCTCAAAAGACGAGTCTTCTTTAAGCTCTTTTCAACTGACTCATAAAATATGAAAAGATTGCCGAGTTTTGGCCTTCCAGCTCGTTAAAGCGACCGGAAGTGCTATCCCTCCTCTAGATTTTAATCTTTTTTGACCTGAGGGATTATTGCACAAAAAGATCGAGCGCTTGTTTTGTTCGGCTCGTTAAAACTATCGAAAATTCATCCCTTCTGTATTGTTTTATACTTTTTCGGACTTAAGGGATTAGATGACGAAAAAGGAATTTCGGAGTTACCTTTACGTACCTTTTCAGACTCTCTAAAAATGAAAAGGACCGAGTTATCTTTGTCGTTAAACTCGTTAAAAAGATTAATAGCGACAAACTTGTCTTTAGACGAGAACGAGTTTCACTATCGCTAGGCTCGTTAAAACATAGCGATGGGTTTGCCCGAAGGGCAAATTATATAACAAGCATATGTTATCCTCCTCAAGCTTGACAAAAATAAAGAGGTACTGGTCAGCAATGACTGGGGAAAAATTGGGAAGAAACTGAAAGAATCTTTATTGGTAGCAAGTCGCTCTTGAACATGACACTTCCACTCCGTGCCTAAGTCGGGTTGGGTTGTTTCATTCACCGGTCACATCGCATGGTCACGCCATACCATCCACATTTGGGGTAAATGCTACCAATCCATCACATAAGTGTCGCCGACACGTTCAAGAGAAGTCATCCAGAGAAGTCATCCGCGTCCCATCCACTACCATACATTACACTTCATTCTTTCATGACCGCCATCCTGAACCATATATCATCAGATCGTTTTCACCTCCATCAAAATCATTTGCTTTGTTCCGTGTCATTGATGTGGGATTCATCAAGGCCCTCCTTTGACGGATCGCTTCTTGTCAACATCAGCTCATTATCCAAGAAGTTGATCTAGGAACACCCCATTCAGTACTTTGAAGCTTGCATGCCTCAATGGCAAGTTTCTCACTTCCGGCGATAGGTATACATCAATGACCTTCGACCGAAAGATTTTGCGTGGTGTTCGACGCCAAGTCCTTTATTCACACCACGTGAATTGTACTGCAGTACCTTGAGGGTCATCATCATTATCGGTGATTCCTCTCGCGCTTGTTAACAGTTTACATCATCGACTGGTAATCAAGCGATGTCTTTCCATGTTCAACTTCAAAACATTTCTCACATGGATCGACTTGTACTTCGAGTGAAGATCGGACGAGATTGAAGACCCCGGATCTAGTTCCATCCATCCGGGCTGCGATATATATTCAGGAAAAATAAATACATTGACATGTACAGCATTGCAGCACAGATAATCATCCTACCAAAAGGATGATGACTTCATCAGAATCATCAGTCTACCATCAGACGATTGTCTATCCTGTGTACATAAAAATGAATTTATAAAGCTGAGCATGGGAATGCCCGCCTCAGCTAGATCATGAAAACAGTATGAAGATAATGTATTGTATTGTATCTTATTACAGGTCTCCTCCCAGCATTGAAAGAACTTCGGATCCTCCTAATAAAGCATTTCACCCGATAAACGGCCTCATACTTTAGGGGGAAACTGTTATAGACATTTTTGTGCCTTACAGCTCTAAGCATGAAATGTCCATAAACCAAGGGATCCTAAGTCCCTAAAAGTGTTGTTCCTACCCCTAAAGGAACAAGGTCAACCAATTACAGCTTCTCCCAGAAGTTCTCCACCAGAAACTGCTCAGAATCAGTCAAATAAGGATCATTTCAACTGCTCCACTAGCTAGCTGCGTTGCATAGCACCCAAGTACACTAGCTAGGTGCGTTGCAATGCACCTAAATGCACTACCAGGGTGCGCTGAGCGGGAAATGACAAATGGCAGTGTCATTCCACGAGGTGGACAGACAATGGAAGCTTCCAGAATCTTCCCCAATGACACTTGCCTCACTAAGTTCGACCAAGGATGAGTAAGAGGCTCTCAGTCTCCAAGTGGAAGCAAGAACTGACAAAGAGAAGCCACTAGTCAAATCATAAGCTGACTCATCCTCTTTGCATACATCTATATATGGATCCCTCATCCCAGAGATCCGGAGGCTGGAATTTTGTACATTGCAGAGAATTGCTGTTGGTTTTGAGATAGAGATCAGTGTATTGGGTGACTTATGCTTTGTTGGAGGTGAAGAGGGGATTCCTTTGCTGGGGGGTTGATGCTGGATCAGGAATCATCGGTTGTAACTCCTCCTGGACCTTCTTGTTATATCAATAAAACTATTTGAGTTTCTCCTACATGCTTGTGTATCAATGATGTTTTGTTATATTTGCATGTTTAGCTTAAATCTGATCCTGAGCTATTTATGAATATAAATCCATGTCTTTGTGTAGTTTTCTTCTTCTGTGATCTTGCAGGAACTTGGTGAAGCTGGGCAAGTAAGGGTTAGGTAGCTGGAAGCTATCAAAGAGGAGAGAGATTGGATCAAAGGACTAGCGCAAGACACAGGTTGGTTCATCCTATTCCTCTTCGTTTATAGTTCATAAAGAAGAATACGAAAATAGTTTTCTCTGTTTGTTTCTAAGGTACTGTCACACCTTAGTGGGATAGGGGCGTTCTGAGTAGACACTTTTCCCGTTAACAGAGTTTCTAAGTCATCTTCCTAGATAATGAGACAAAGTCGACAGCAAGCGACCTGTCAAAGGAGGGCAATGATGAATCCCCCATCATCAACACGAAACAAGGAATAAAGTGGAATAATTTTCAAGACTGTAACAGTGACTGAAACAATGTATAGGTAAATAACTGCATATTGGACTTCTCTTGAACATTGACGACATGACTCCGGAGTGTGGAAGCATTTGACTCAACATAGGACTAAAGATAATGACGACAGAATGGAATATTCAAATGAAAGGCAAAATGGATCACCCAAATCTGGGAGGACAAGTGACTAAGTGAGGATATCCCAAACCCAACATGAGAGCAGAAGAATGTCATGTTCAAGAGCGACATGCTGCCCATACAAAGGATGTGTCATCTTCATTTTTCCCCGTTATTTCTAGTGAGTACCCCAATTATTTTTATCACAAGCTTGAAGGGGATATCATATGCTTGTAATGTAAGTTCATTCTTTGAATGAAACCATCCTAATAAGTTTTAAGAGCCCTAGGAAGGAGAAGCTCGATCTCATCATGGTGACGAGTCTGTCGTTGTAAATTTTTAACGAGTTCGACGTAAGAATAACTCGGTATCTTTTTCACATTTAGAGAGTTTGAAAAAGAGATGAAAAATAAAACTCCATCATGTCCCTTTTCGTAATTTGTCCCTCGAATCTGAAAAAGGTAGAAAACAATATCCAAGAGAACCTCTTGACCATGTCGATCAAGGTGTACCTTTTTCGTAAATAGTCAATCTCAACGCGAAAAAGGAGTAAAAGTATACTGAGGTGATGTCGATTCATCTACTTTAACGAGTTCAAAACGACAAGTACTCGAAAATATTTTCAGTTTTCGAGAGTCAGAAAAGAGTTCAAAGATGACTCTAGGGAAGTTCCTTTTTCGTTTATTTAATAAGTCTGAAAAATACATAAAATAAAACTCGCAAGAATAAGTCAATAATGATCACTATTCAGTTTGAAGGTACCTGATGTTGTATCTCTGAGATGATAATGGTTAGCTATCATGCCAGAGCATCTAAGATAATTGTTTTGGGGGTTTTGGTTTAATTTGGAGGACCAATGAATAAAACAGATGTAACATTGTAATGCCTAACCTTGTGAATAATATTAATATCAAAGCAGAGGGCACTATAAAATCTCACACAGTGATATAGGTTGTATGGTGGCGAGCAGAAATAGAGAAATAATATGATTATCACAGTTTTCAATTTGAAAATTAAATAATCATAAGTATGAAAACCTTTAAACTATGTTCAGAAGGTTGAAGAGAATATGCTTAAGCTTACAAAAGATGTTGATGATTTATTGATTCAGAGGGAATTAATTAAACAAACAGTCCATTAATTCATTTTGTTTATAGATTATCACTTCAGAAGCTTATAGGAATAGATTGAAAACCAATTATTCCTACCTAGTTATCTCTATAAGACATAAGAATATGAAGAAAAACATAATGAGTAATACTGGAAAAACTTAGAGGAAACACAAATTGTGTAAAATAGAATTCAGAATAATTTGCTTTGTATTAATGATCCAGAAAAGTCAAGTACATAAAATGTTTAGAAATACTTCTTCAAGGGTGCAACCCTTAATAACTCGTGGAGAGAGTTATTTATAAAACAGTAGAACTAAGAAAATATCCTAAATTGTTTTTACAAAAATAGATTATTATAAAATCAAAATAAATACTACTAGTTGATCTGGCACTATTTTGATGTCGCATTGTTGGTGACTATCGTTGAAAAAACTGAAAATTGTTGAAGTTTGCTGACTGTTCCTCCAAAAGTTGAATGTTATTCGATTTTCACGTTGGATGTCATATTTACTGATGACCTTTCATCTGATACACTTTGACTTGTATTTCTTTATCTGTCTCCTCTGTTTAGTCTTTTACCATGAATGCTCTGTCACCTGCTTTTACTTTTACCAATCACAGTAAATCACATCATCTGGTATATTTTACTCTTATCCTGCATTTATGTCTTTAGTAAAAGTGAATTTCACTAAAGACCTGTTTGACTTCATGTGAAAATGTGATATGTTGTTACATCTCTGTTTTAACAGTTATTGCCTTTGTGTAAATGATTTCTTCTGCTCTGTGTATAATTATCTTTTCCTTCTGAATAAAGCCTTTTGAGTAGATTTGTTTACGAATCTTGGAGTAAATAGGTTTTGGAGCTAGTATCAAAACTGTTTATCCAAGCTTCTGGCCTTCTAATCACTTGCAAAATAAAATAATTTATTAATAAAAACACAGGTTGGCAGGGAGGTGATAATGGTTTCAGGGAATAGGAAAGTCTGTGGACGAAGTCCGGAGCGTGTTTGGGAGGAAAACAACAATGAAATTGGTTTGCAGATGCTCAGGGCAGCGCAGGAAGGCTTAGGTGGCTTTCAGTGAAAAAATGAGCAAAAAGAGTGAAAATGAGGGTCTTTGGCTTTTTAACGGGTAACGTTTAAAATTTGGCGCGGAATTCGATAAGTGAATAGTGGATGGTTTTGGCCTACGCAAGGAGGCGGTATTAAGGTTCATCGCACCGCTTTTGGCACTCGAGCAGTTTTTTTATGAGAGCACGCGAGTTAACCTAAAGCTGCCACGTAATCGAAAGGGGCCCGAGCAAAACCATGAATCTCGCGTGCTCTCGGGCTTTTAACTGTCGGACATTGGGAGCGCGTGATATGGATGTGGGTCATTGGATTTTGAAGCGGGTGAGTGGAGGGCTTTCGCGCGGTCGAGATGCACGGAGGGAAATCGGCAGAGATTAGCGGGGCCCAAGGGTTAATTACAAGTGATTTGTAATTAATTTAATGAATAAAGTGCGGGTTGAAAATATAATGAGCGAGTTTAATACAATGGGACCAGGGTTAAAATATAGCGGAGGTTTATTAACCGCACCAAGGGTGGTGGGTTAAAAGGATTTATATCAGGAAAAAGTGAATTTGCGGAGTTAATTAAGATAAAGTGGGGGGGAGACAAAACTTAGGATAAAGGGTCTTTATAGGTTAAAAGGGTTTTGTCGGGAAAAATATGAATGGCGGAGTTAAAGTTAAATAATGCGGGGGATGATTTTCAAAGGGAAATGTCTAGGGAAAAGGGTTAAAATTAAGGGGAAAATGTTAAAATGAGGGGAAAGGGTTTCACACTAGGGAAAATGGGTTTTTGGGTAGGGGAATGAGTTTGGAGGGTAATTTGCTAGGAAAATGTGTGAAACCAAAGGGCAAGGGTGAAAATGAAGGGAAAAGGGTATTTTCATAAGAAATGATGGGACAATGGGAAATTAGTAAGTATGTAGTGGGGGGTGAAATGAAATGAGGGGAAGCTAATCAAATCAGCTAGTGAACATCTCTTCACTTTCATAACTTCTCATGCACACTGAAATGTTGGATCAAACATGATAAATGTGCTTATGCTTTAATAACCTTGTATTTCTGCAACCTTTCTTCTACCTACCCTTTACTTATCCTAACATTTTTTTACTTATTTTTCATAGTGCATTTAAGCTAGCAACCCAATATTTCTTTTCATGAATAATCTACCTCTATACCTTATTCTCTCCATTGGCTCAGATTAAACTGTTGAGCCAATTTTATTTTCTACCTATGACAATCAATTTAAAACAAATCCAATTATGATTAAACTGTATAATTGTATTAAATAAACTAGTGTGGCATCTAAACAAGTTGCACACAACTATTATTTTCAAAAGTGAATTAGAGTAAAAGTAGTGGTATTTATATTTGCAACACTTTCAGAGTTTATTGCTTTTTTCTTTTCTCTCTAACCTAACATTTTATTTTTGCCTTCATTTTTTAGTGCATCTATTCTAACATTTTCTTTGATATGGACATATTTATCAAAATATTTCCTAACGTTTTTATTCAGTATTCTTTTTGTTCCATATCCTAGCTTAACATTTTTGGAAAAATATTTTCATTTTTTGGACTAATTTATTTTAACTTACCAAAACCAAAAAATGCTACAACACTTATAACTACACAAGAAACGCACCCATCGCTGATATCGAGAGAAAAAATATTAAAATATTATGAAAATATTGACAAAAAATATTTGCAAAACTTATAAATAGCCAAAAGTTATTTTATTTTTTACCATTTTACCATAGTAAGCTCTGAAAGTGCATTTATGCCCTAATTCTCTTGATTTTCCAGTGGCTGTTACGGGAGATCCAGGGCGCCATTTTGCGAACCGTCTGCAATAGGTAAGAGGCGCATTCCTACTCTTGCATTTTATCATCTTTTTATGCATTTTAAATGGTAATTTTTATGCTATAAGGGAGGATTTTAAATTTCTAGGGCACTGACAATCATCACAGGTAGGGTCATTGAACCCGCGATGATCACGCTCGAGCCCAAAGGCTCACGCGATGCCATCGCTCTATTTGTAAAAACATGCGTGATGGCACCGATACAGATTTTTTTGAAAGAAAACCTCTTTTGAAGCAAAAATTGATGATTTTAATCCATGAAAAAAACATTAATTGATGTTAAATGATGTTTTACAGGAGATCATGGTCTTGGAATGGAAGGAAAGAGGCCATGAGGCTGAAGACCACCAAGTAGCTCAAAATCCTGAATGCATAAATGCTCTGAGGGATTGTCGGTTGCTAAAAATTTTCAGGACCATAGGGTTAAGGCCAGGAACTAGAACTTGAGGAGATAGATATCTACTTCATCACAAGATTGTCCCAACGAGGGGAAGCAATCCAACTCTTTGGATCTCGCCAAGGAGGTGAAAGTACAAGGACTCTAGTCCAGAGGCATTGTCCAAGTGTCGAAATCACCAATGGAGAGAAGGTGAAGGTAGCACCAATCACTAACAACCTCGCCTTGAGAACAATCTTGTTCACCATAGCGTGTGTATCCAGCAAAAAAGCCTTGCATGAGGCTTCAAAATCCCAATTCCAGTACCCTATTGCATTTTTGACTCCCACCATATTTAACTGGTGTGAAGGCCTTCTGTTAAATATGAAAAGGCAACTGACTAAACGGAAGCATGGACACCTTATGCAATTTGGGTTTGGTTCAATATTGGTGACCTTCCTTTTATAGCGAGTGCCCTAATTCTGGTATCAGTGGGCAGAGGTATCAGATCCTACCCCCGGAGATCCCAGACTTGTGAGATGGAGTCAACTCATGCCCCGAGGAGGATTGGGTTAGCACATGCATTATCCACCACAATTTTTCACTTGGCTATAATGCCAGCTACTCATGGTAGATGATTATGCTTACGTTGGCACGGATTTCAGGTGGGATCCAGATCTACCTCTGCCACCGGGAGAATAGTGGACCGATGTAAGTAAAAACTAGTTTTTTGGATTTTTCAAGTTTTATGATTTTTTTCTTGCAAAAGTGTAAACTGAGACTCAGCTTGTTATAAATGTGCAGATGTGGGACCAGAGAGATCACCAGGCATGTCGCCAATAACATGACGAGTTTCACATCAGATAGTGGGCGCAAACTATGAAGAAGGGGCAGACGCCTTAGTTGAGATGGAGCACAATCTGGAGGCGATAACTCGAGGAGTTCTAGAGTATGCCACTATTGATGATGTTCCACTGCGTTGGTAGAGACACACAGTGAGAGTCTCTGCGAGAATGCATCGGCTGTTAGGCCGAGTGATCAGAGCAGTCTCGTGTTATCATGAGCATCGTGTACATTGATAGCCTATCTAGCTCTTTTACACATTTTGTAGGATTTTAAGGCCAAGTGTCCCAGAACACTTTATTTTTTGATATCTTGATTTAAACACTCTGACAAATGCGATACATACACACACACACACATGTTTTATTTCCTACTTGTGTGTCCATCATACGATTAGTTTTATAAATGATGCAAATGCCTATCAAGGAAAAAATTTGTTAATGCATCTGTTAATGTATTTAAATTACATGGGATATGTTGATATGTAATGAGATCAAAATTTCTTTCCAAATCTAACATGTAGATACATACACAATATTTGTGGATTTCTCACTGAGTATATATACACACACATGTTTTATTTCCTACTTATGTGTCCATAATACGATCAGTTTTATAAATGACCCAAATTCCTATAAAGGACAAAGTTTGCTAATGCATTTGTTAATGTATTTAAATTACGTGGAATATGTTGATATATAATGAAATCAAAATTTATTTCCAGTAATCTAACATGTACATACATATGCAATATTTGTGGATTTCTCACTAAGTAATGATTGTTTAATTATAACACAACGAGTTGTGAATCCAACTTGAAAACTAAATCCCTAATGCCAAGAGCAACTACTTCGAACAAGAGTTCAATAACTACATCGTATTCAGCAATATTATTGGTTGTTCAACCAAGGCATAAACCTTGTAAGTTAATCATCTCGTCATTAGGGTCATAGAGTACCCATGTTGTGAAAGACAGGTTTTGTGTGCTACGACAAGCACCATCAGCAAAATGAACGTAATGGCTTGACGACATCTGCAAACCGAGTGGAACACAGGGTAAGCAACAAAACACATGTTTGCAAAGCAAACAAACACACTAAAAATATAAAAAGATGTGCACTAATGTACAAAAAGTAAATTTACACAGATAACCTCGCGTAAAAAGTTTAGATAGAGTCCATTTTCAGACTCGAGTAATCAATCAAGAGAGAATAAAACCGAAGTTTCACCGTTGATGTGACGTGTAAGCATCGACTCAGTCAAATAATAGAGTAAATCTTATAAAAGGTTATGCCCCCATGCCCCCTGGGTGAGTGAGGGTTACGAGTCATAAGATGAAAACCCCATTGTGATAATGGGCAAATGGTAGAGACTCGGTGGAAAAATATCATGAAAGGAGGCATGAAAAACTTGATCTCATGACGAGGAAAAGGTGCCCCCAGTTGAAATATTTTGACAATTTCAGGGTGAGCTGAAATTTCAATGGGTATGGTTGCAGTAATGTTTCCCATATTACCCTCCGACAAGACTTCATGTACCAAGACAGGTGTCTGAAGTGGAAGCGTGGGGCAATGAGAAACAAACGCTTCAAGACACGAAGGCATCTCCCTGAGGCTGGGAAGAAATGAAGAACGATGATGGAGACCATTCCAAGGAGTTTCGTCTAAAGACATGACCTCAACGATACTCTCGTCGGTGGGGAATATCTTGTTCAAAGGATCCATAGAATCCCAAGAACCAAGCCAAGGAGATGGCACATAAGTGTCCAGGTTCATACTGAAAACAATATGACTTTCTGAAGCGGCCATCAAAGCCAAGAAAATTCCTTGATAATTTTGTTCCAATGGAATTAAAGGCATAGCATCGCCAAATGAATCAATTTGATTCGAGGTAGGAATAATCCAAGGATCTATAGAAACCGAGATCATATTGATTAAAGTAAGATTTAGAGGTGAGAGAGTAAAAGTACCCATCAAAGCAGAGTCTTTGAAGAGACCTCCCCCCACACTCTCATAAGGAATATCAGAATTTCCCACGTAAGGGACGTTGTCGTTCGATGAACCAGAAGAAAAGAAAGACAGTTGATCAATAGTGACGATTTTTCCTTCATGAGGAAAACAAAGCACTCGAACAAAGAAGAAACCACACAAAACATAACCTGTGTCCAGCTTCGCCTGAGAAGAAGGTTGTAGTTGATATTTGCATCTACAACTTCTACTTCTAATTCAACAGTCTTTCCTTCCAATGTAATCAACAAGTTCGTGAGAATATTGTATGGACGTGAACCTCTGATAGCAAAGGCTTCCAAGGTGTTCAGGGTGTGGTTAAGGGAAGGAGAGCCAATGGCCTTCCAACACGAAACAGACATTATGCAGGTGGAAGCACCTTCATCAATAATAGTTTGATGGATCGTCTTTCCTTTGACAGGAAACTGTATCAGAAAAGAAATCTGATGAGGAAGACGAGGCACTTGGTTTTCAATATCAAAGGTAATCAGACTCGAATAAGAAGAATCAATAGCACCTATAGTAGACAATAGTGACTTTCGCTGCTTTGGATAGGATTAGAGAACCTCCAAGGCAGATATCGTCGAAGGTGCCTGAGCTAAATCCTCAACAATATTGTAATGTTGCGCAGCTCTAGAATTCGGATTAAAAGATGATTTCTAAAGAACACATTTGGGAGGTGTTCGGATTACGGACTCACTATTAGGGCACTCACTATGGAGTGAACCAGAACTAGACGGAGTACAAGTAGAAGGAATATAGGTAGCTTCTTTCTCCACCATCTACTTATGTGTGGTTTAATAGTCTTTTGTGCGAGTAGCAATTGAGATAGGTGATGAAACTTGCATCATGAAAACCTTGGAACCTGAGGAAGTAGAGGATTGTGGTTGGTCTACCAATTGTGTCTGTTGAGATCGAAAAGGTTCTTTTAAGATAGTCAGAGTCCATTCAACAAGCGGTTAACTTCAGAACATCGGCGACAATCCTTGGTGTAATGATCTTCCTCACAGATGAGGCAAGGATATTTCGACTTTCTTTTAGAAGCATCATCAACAGATGATTTAGGAGGGTCATGTTTTGGTGCATCGACTTTGGCTTTATCTTTTCTCTTTTTCTTACCTTTCGAGGCCTTATCTGCTGCGGTAGACTGAACAACATGTACCTCACAGATTTTACCAGAACTAGATGAATTCTTTGAGGGATTATTGGAACCAGTGTTTGAGACAAATTTTTTCTTTGAAGAATATTTTGTGGAAGTCTGAGACACAGAACAAATCACACCATCCACAGGTGGTATATCAGGAGACTTTGATGTTGTTAGATCTGAAGATGGCCTTAGAGCATTAGGAAACATCTCATACAATGTGCGAGATTGCGAATAAACTAAGTCTAGATATTGGGCATGGGTGATAGCTTTCTCTTCAGTAACACATCCACCCATAGTTATATGCTTAGAAATCTTGTTAACGAATGATTTTGTGAACCATTCAATCAACAACTCATCACAAATTTCGAATTTGATGAGGCGACGTCGACGTCTCCATTCATGGATATGATCGGAGATGTGGGTCGTGGTGTCTTTCTTAAGGGATGTGAGCAAATGAGTGTCTGTTTCATACCGAACTGGAAATTGGAAGTGGGTGAGGAAGGCCATAGCCAGAGAGTTGAAGTCAGCATAGGTACCTCAAGGCAACTTGATATACCATTTTACGGCAACACCTCTGAGGGTTCTCTGAAAGAGGTGAAGAAGGATCGAATCGTCAACATACTAATTGGAGGATCACCATAGGTGATATATCATCACATGGGCCTGTAGATCCTCTTTAGATTTTCCCTCAAATTTGGGACTTGGGACAATCGCTTGGAATTTTAGTTGGAACTAGAGGCTAGTAAGGCGAATGAAGAATGGCATCATTTGTGAGCCTCGAGACATTGGGCAGCTCCAATGTAGCCAAGAAAGTAAATTACGTGTTAAACGACATATAGGGCCTTTTAGGAGACCCAAACTGTGGATTCCATCCTTTCTGGTAAGGATTTTGGCCCCATAGTGTAGGATTTTGTCCATACGAGACCTAATTTTGTCCCCACTGAGGGTTACCTTGACCATAATGTGGATTCGGTCCAAGGAAGTTTTGAAATTGGCCTACCATAGGTCGCTGATAAGCATTGTACATGACATACGAGTTATAAGGTTGTTGAACCTGTTGACCTTGGACATAAGGAGACTGACTCTACTGCTGCAGGGGTTGACCTTGGGCTTGCAAAGGCTGCCTTGTTGCTACAAAGTCTGACTTTGATGCTGTAAAGGTTGACCTTGTTATTGCAAATGTTGGCCTTGTGAGGACAAAGGTTGAGTAGATTGTTGAACAAACTAAGTTTTCTGCTGCAAAGGCTGCTGAGACTACAGCAAAGGTTGCCCCTGCTACTGTAACAATTGCCCTTGCTGCTGCAATGTTTTCCCTTGTTGTTGGAGAGACTGCCCTTGCTGCTGCAATGTTTTCCCTTGTTGTTGGAGAGACCGCCCTTGCTGCTGCAATGTTTTCCCTTGTTGTTGGAGAGACTTCCCTTGCTGCTGCAATGTTTTCCCTTGTTGTTGGAGAGACCGCCCTTGCTGCTGCAATGTTTTCCCTTGTTGTTGGAGAGACTGCCCTTGCTGCTACAAAGACTGTCCTTATTGCTGCAAGGGTTGTTGGACTGTTCCTTGGGATATACCTTGTGGGTATTGGTAATGTTCGAATTGAATCTGACCATATCCACCAGGAATAGCATATTGACCAGGCTAGACATAAGCTCCTGCTTGAGGGATGTAGGAAAGATTAACCAAGGCTTGTGAACCATATGGGACATAAGCCTGTTGGATAGGAAATTGAGCCATATAAGGCTGCTGATATTGGATGTTACTTGACCCGGATGGACCAACAGGGTTAGGAATACCACCATAATAAGGTTTATTAACTCCAACCATGTGAGTTTGTAATCCACTCACATTGGTTTCACCTGACACAAGAGGAGTATTTGGATCTTGCCCCCTAGGCGGTGGCACATTCTGTCCACTTGACAGAGGGGTAGAAGAACTAACTGAAACCTGACCTGAAACAGTCGGTTGTACCGGAAGGGTCAGTTGAAATGACGAGACAGGCTGTGACAGAATCATAGGTTGAACAGGAACTGATGTAACAACAGTTTGTACAGAATTTCAAGAGGTCACATTTTGAATGAACGGACCAGATGTAGGCATAGCATTTGAAGACCAAATGGGGTTTTGATACAATGACGAAGCACTAGGAGTACCCGAAACTAACTGAGCTAAGGTGGTATAACCATGTGGCAACATGGGTCCACTAGTTTCAGGAAATGTGAGAGACGAGACTCTTCCTGTATAAGGAAAGCCTTATGGAGGAAATTCATACCCTTGTTCATCATCGATGTGAGGAGTATGGGTAGCAGAAACTTCCAAATGACCCAGACAATAGGTTGGTATCTAACCTTCTGACTCCATAAATGGAAAAAACTGGTGACGAGGAACCCAAGATGTGTGAGGAGATAACTCCAAAGGAATACCAGGCCGATCGGAAGGATTGTAAGGACGCTGAGGAGATATCACAACATAATCAAATAGCAGATTCGACGAATATACAACAAGCCTATATGGACTCTTAGGAGTTTGCAAACTCTCAGGGGTCTGAATAGGATTATGAGGGGTATCAGGATCAGATTCTTGAGGTGACCAGGAATCCGATGGAGGAGGACGATAAGACAAGGGTTGAATACTTGGAATAATCCCAAGTTCAAAACCTTGATCTTCAAGTGACTGAGGAAGCTCTGAATGAACTCCTTGGGAGGACCCTTCAGTATCAGACAATGAAGGGGAACTATGAGATGAACTCAATGGTTCAGCCACGATGATTTCCTCTCAAAAGCAAAAGGAAAGGATATTCATTGAGGGCTTTTTACCAATCTTGAAATTAATAGGGAATTACTCAATATTGGTCCAAGAAGCAACTGCTTGGGTTCAACATGTTTATTGTGGGAAATTATCTTTAGAAACAGAAACTTTGCCTTTTCATCTTCTAAGAGTCGAGAAAAGGATGAAAAGGTGACTCTAGTCAGTTTCGATGGTTTAGCAAGCTTGAAAGGACAAGTTGCTAGATGATCTTTTCAAATTTAAAGAGTAAAAAAGATCAAAATGACCACTCACGTGAATTTAGGTAAAAGGAGTACCAAGTAACTGTGAACTGCAATATACACCTCAAAAAATAAATTTACCAAGGACTTGATGTACGTGAAGGAAATCTCCGCGAATGTTGTGTTCGGTGTATCATGTTTACAAGGCGGAAAATCGTCTTCATATGGATAAAGGTTTGCAACCTATGGGGTCTCCCTTTATATACACGCCGGTACGGGGAGCACAAGTCTGTGCTAGCACTATCTAATGTCGAAGCGAACGACAGTTGCTACATTTTATAGATGTCAAAACACGTCTCTAGGCTAGACCACTAAGTATGAACATTAATGTTTCAAATGCTCCTTAGATTGATTGATAGATTTTAAAGTTAATCTTGGAATTATGTTTCGATTTCAAGGCCTTAACGATGTTACCTGTTCATAAAATGCAACTAGATGACGAAAAGAAATCCTTCAATTCGATGAAAGCTATCTATGTAGGGAAGAAAATCACCCAAATCATGCATCAAACCAATGC
Organism: Pinus tabuliformis; assembly: GCA_031772625.1. NCBI lineage: Eukaryota > Viridiplantae > Streptophyta > Pinopsida > Pinales > Pinaceae > Pinus > Pinus tabuliformis. The sequence continues at coordinate 85,224,070 of CM062819.1, read as the reverse complement.
AAAAGTGCAAATGGCAACTTTCAAATGCTAAATACAAAACATGAAATCTAATCTTTCATATGATAAGCAAATGCAATGCCAAAACAAACCTCAAAGCAAAACTACTTTAAGATATAATGATGATTTTTCTCTTTTTCACTTAAATGCGATCAATGTAATCTAGTTAAAAAGTAAAAGAGAATGCAAGCTAGCCAAAAAACATGAATATCTCTTTCACATTAATGATTTGAATGCAACCTAAAAATGCTTTGAAAACTATGAAAAGATAAACACTTCACTTTCACTTTTTCGAAACATAAAACTCTAAGTAAACACTTCCCTTCGATTCAAATAAGACAATCAATTTGTAATCTATTGTTTGTCAAACAAAACTTAAGTGACCTCCACAACATCTACTCAATCCGATACTAATGAAAAAAACTTAAGACACAAGAACCAAAAGTGATTTGCAAAGGATGTCTGAACACACAAAGACTCTTTAACACAGGTAATTGATCTCTGATGAGAAGACCAACGAATGGACAGAGGTTGACCTAGAAGACCTAGAAACCCTAAAAGGCTAATCAAACTTCAAGCAAACTTAAACAAAGTTAAAAGGTGATTGCAATTAGAAAATAAAAGAGTCAACTAAGATCACACTAGTAAATCATTGGGAGAAGGCAAAAAGAACTAACAACAAGAAGACAAACCCTAAATTTCTCCAACTTCTGCAATCATCGCACCTGTTAAGAGAAAATAAACGATCATCACTACTGTAATCAACAAACCCGCGATATCATCATTACTGTCAGAGCTAAAAATGCGATGGGCAAAAAAAACAAAGAAAAAATAGAAAATCTTCAAGAATAGCTCAAATCAACAATCTTCAAACATCTACCAGAAAGTGCGACTAACTACAGACAAGCAATGAAGTCTACGGATGAATAGTTGATAAAACTCATCAAAAGACAAGGTGAATAAATGGAAGGAAAAGATCATAGGCTCCCGAGTGGAGTCGCCATTTTGTTGACAAGGTTAATCCTCTCTACAGACAGAGACAATCCCTCTAGCCCAATGAGTGGGTCTAGCAACTGAAGTGACAATCAACTAGACATATTCCTATGCTATAATTGAAAAGTAGAAAGAAAGAGAAGACCTACCTCGTTTTGATGCTATTCCAATTTCTTTCGTTGAGGGCCTTGAACTGCTTGCATCACGAACCTGTTCCTGCTTCTCTCAACATTTATGTACCTTCACAAGTGATCAAGAGACAACAAAGCATGCCAAAACCAATAGGAAAGCCAATAACAACCTACTTAACTGATCAAGGAATGTCAAGCTGAATAATACATGAGCATATATATTTTGGGAAGATGAACCAACAGTTGTATATTATTAAGAAATGAAGGGAAGCTTACAACCAAAGCCTTGATGTTGAAAGGTTCTCCATGAGTGGTAATCCAAGTCCAAGCCAAGAATTTTCCAAGCACTCCTTCTCTAAGTCTAATGAATATCCTCTAGGTACAAGCTTAACATAAGCGTGAAAATAGACATAGATGAACCATTTGGGAATGGGAGAAGATGAATTTATAGGTTGGAAGAGGGAGTTAGGACTTCTCCAAAGATAGGATTAGGCCCTCATCTATGTGAAACAACCTCCAACTCACCGCTATGGAAGCTTCTAGATCACGAAGCTTCTCATCCTCTTTGGGAAAATTACCTTTTTGGGATCATTGCGGGTATGCAAGGGAACAGAGCGCTGCCATCGCTAGTCAAGTATAGTGCAACAGGTGACCATCGTTGTTTTATGCCTGATAAGAGCGATGATCCTCATTTTACGGTTTTAAGAGCTATTTCTTCAGGGAAAGCTTAAGGCATTTTCCAAACAAAGTCTTAGGAAGAATCTGAGTTGTATACATGGATGAGTATACTGTATAATGGTCATGTTTTGGGTACTTCTGGGTATGTCACAGGGAAGTGCAGGAGGCAGGACAAAATATTGTGTAACAAAGACTTGGTAATCCTAGCCCTTTTGGATCTTCCAAAGTGTTGGCATGGCTATCAAGATTCAGTGAATAGGAGGGAGAAACTACCGAATTGGGAGCACTTATGGTGTGATTTGGTATAGGAGGAAATAAGGTAGAATACCAAAGATGGAACTTCATCCAAGGGTGAGGATGAAGAAAAAATTGCTTTGGCTAGAAAGGAAAAGAAGGGAAAAGGGAGTAAATCTCAATCCAAATCGAAATCCAGTCAAGGGGGAAAGAAGAAAGATTTGTCCAAAATTAAATGCTTCCATTGTCATGAATTTAGGCATCATGCCACAAAGTGTGCACATAGAAAGGCAAGCAAGAAGACCTCAGAAGGAGCAGCAGGGGAAGCCTTGGCTTCACAGTTTGAGCTTGACTTTACCCTTATTGTGTGCATCACCAACACAATGATGGGGAGGGTGTGGTACTTGGACTCAGGTGCATCATTCAACATGACAGAGTGTAGATATTTTTTCAGTGACCTAGAGGTTAAATATTTGCAGATGCACATCGAGATGGGGGATGACGAAAGGTATAAAGCGACCAGGATTTGTACAATCACCTTTCTTATGGAGTTAGTCTCCCCCCTCAGGCTCAAGGATGTCATGTTCATTCTGGGCCAAAAGAAAAATCTCATCTCTGTTGCTATTTTGGAACACTGTGGTTATGATGTGATCTTCAACAAAGGAAAGGCATTCCTGAGACATATAGCCACAGGACAGGTGAAGCAAATCAGGGTTCGTGTGAAGAACAAGTATAAGCTAGATGTGGAAGATTGTGTTGCATTAAGCACAAAGGCGGAGAAGGTGAAGAGCCTCAATTTCCATGAATTTTGGCACAAAATACTTGGCTATTTGGATCATGGCGCCCTAAATATTATGTAGCAGATAACCACAAGCCTCCCCAAAGGAGGACATGAGCAGCAGGACTCTATGCAAAGGATGTACTTTGGGGAAGTACAAAAAATCCACATTCCATGATCGGGACAACAAAGTACATACAGTCCTTGAAAGGATCCACTCTACTGTCTATGGACCTTTCTTGACAACCTCCACCATTAGGCACAAACATTTTTTCATTTTTATCGATGAATTCTCACGGAAGTGTTCGATCTTCTTCATGCATAATAAATATGATACATTCTCCAAGTTCGTAGAATTCTAGGCCCTTGTTGAGAAAGAAACTGGCAAGAAGGTGAATTCTCTCAAAAGCGATAATGGAGGTGAATATGTGTCGAATGAATTCAAAACAAATTGTGGAAAAGAAGGCATTCGATGAGAGTTGACAACACCCCACAATCCACAGCAGAATGGGGTGGCTAAGAGAGAGAACCATAGCATTGTGGGAGCAACAAGGGCAATGTTGCATGACCAAGGCCTACCTCTGTATTGGTGGGCTAAAGCATGCAACATAACAGTCTATTTAGAGAACCAGAGTCCTCATCAGATTATGGGCATGATTACACTAGAGGAGGCCTTCTCAGGGAGGAAGTCAAATGTGTCGCACTTGAATATTTTTGGAGCCTATGTTTGCTGCCATGTCTCCAAAGAATCAAGGAACAAGATAGAGCCAACAACAAAATTGGGGGTATTTTTGGGTTACACATAAACTCCCCACAACTACCGTGTGTACTTGCCATCCCTCAGAATGACAGTTGTGCGAAGGGATGCAAAATTTGATGAGGAGAAAGCCATGCGGTGCTATCTTTAGAGGGAGCTTTAGATCCCACCAGAAGAGGAGATTTTAGCTCCAAAGGAGGAACCTCAAGAAGTTGTGGAACAACCAAAAATTAAGGAGCAAAGAGTGGATACAACCACTCAAGAAGAACCATCCAAAGAATGTAGAAAAAGAACCAGGGAAGCTGAGAGACTTATGCAGGATGTGAGTGAGAATGTGGTTGATCCTTCAAATCAGCGCAGGCAGAGAAGGTCATATGATCAGTACACTGGCTACATCTCTCTAATGACTGAGCTTGCAGAGATTGAGACATCCTCTTTCGAGGAAGCAATAGAGTAACCTGTATGGGTTAATGCAATGGTGGAGGAATACAAATCCATTGTAATAACAATGTTTGGGAAGTGGTCCCAAGACCAATAGATAAATCAGTTATGGGTTCGAGATGGATCTTCAAGGTGAAGTACGAAGAAGACAGAATCATAGAGAGGTATAAGGCCTGATTTTTTGCCAAGGGGTACTCTTAAGTTAAAGGAATTGGCTATGAGGAGACCATTGCTCCTGAAGCAAGGTACTCATCCATTAGATCAATTCTTGGTCTGGTTGCGCAGATGGTGTGGAAGATCCACCAAATGGATGTAAAAACAACATTCCTAAATGGATTTATTGAGGAGGTGTACATCAAGAAACCAGAAGGCTTTGATACCTTTGATCGAGAGTCTCGTGTGCAGAATCACACGAGCATTATACAGTCTTAAACAAGCACCCTATGCTTGGTACACCAAGATCAATAACTATCTCACCGGTTTTTGGCTTCACCAAAAGTGAGGCGGATGCAAACCTCTATCATATTTTGGTAGAAGGTAAGTTTCTAATTATTGAATTATATGTTGATGATTTAATTTCAACTGGTGATGAGCATCTAATCAAATCTTGCAAGGAGGACATTGTAAGGGAGTTTGAAATGAAAGACATGGGTGTCATGCACTACTTCCTCAGGTTGGAAGTATGGTAAGGTGACCGGGAACTATTTGTCTCTCAAGGAAAGTATGCAAATGAGCTACTACAAAGGTTCTGCATGGATAGTTGAAAACCCATGGAGACACCTCTAGTGACCAACTAGAAGAAGGAGGATGCTACTTTATGTTAAGAAGTGGATACTACCATTTATCAATAACTAGTGGGTTCATTGATGTATCTTGTGAACACATGACCATGTGCTATGCAGTCAACCAGCTGAGCCAATCTATGGTTAGGCCAACCAAATTATTTTGGAAGGCAACTAAGCATGTCTTATGGTACCTTAGAGGAACTACCCATTTTGGAATATGGTATAGACAGATAGAGGGAGTGAAGTTGTGTGGCTTCACAGATGCAGATTGGGCGAGGATTCCAACATACTGAAAGAGTACATTAGGTGGAATTTTCAGCGTTGGGTTCGAAGCAGTTTCCTAGTACAACAGGAAGCAAAGATCTGTGGCATTCAACTCGACAAAAGTAGAATACATTGCTACAAGTAAAGCAACATGTGAGGCGATCTAGAAGAGAAAGATACTTGTTGGATTATTTGGTCAGATGATGGATCCCATTTTAATCTATTGTGATAATTAGAGTTGCATCAAGCTCTCTCAGAATCCTATTTTTCATGATCGATCCAAGCATATAGATATCTAGTATCACTATTTACGAGACTGTGTGAAGAGGTGGATAATGTTGTTGCAGTACATTCCGACAGAAGAACAAGAAGCTGACATCTTAAAAAAGGCCTTGTCAAGAGGGGAGTTTGAGTTCCATGGGTGTAGGCTAGGCATGCTTGATAATCCCTTTCTTGCTGAGAGAGGGTGTTGAAAAATGCAGGAAGAAATTCTCAATTTGATTTTTCCTTGATTAAATTGAGAAAATTCGAATTTCCACATTAGCAGACAACTTGGATGTAATTAACTTGTGTGACATGGCTTGTGTCACCTAGTTTACTCAGTAAATTTGAGTTGGAGGAGTTAGATTTCAATTAAGCATGTTTGATTGCTAATTTGTAGTAATCAAAGCCAATTATCTCAAGTTTTTTTCAGTTAAACTAGTTCCAACTGTTGGAGGAACTAGTGGAAGGTCAATTGTGCAGCGGGAATTTAGTCAAACTCAATGACCATCTAGTTAACTAATCAATCAAACCAAAATATCTAATGCATGTAGAGAATTCGAGTTACCCAATTGAGGTGGAGATTCAAAGGCAGTGTAACATCAGTTGTATACTATTTTGGAGTGTATAGGTGTTGCAAGCAACTTGATGATCAAATTGACGAATTGCACAATTCATTTTGGAGAAATTATTAAATAATAGGGGACTAATTTCTCAAGGAATTGCTCAAGGAAATAGGGGTTGAAACATAGGCGGAAATTGAGTAAGTTTGGGTTAGAGCTTCTCAGTGAGCAGAGAGATAGGTTATGCACTTGCAGGTTGTGCTCAATTGAGCAAAGAAATTGTAATACATCTCTATTCATCATATTAATGCAAGTAGACATTGGGGTTTTTAACAGTTTGCTTTCCCTGGGAAAAATACTATTTGCATGTATGATATTTTTTTTCAAAATTGTGAATTAATGTCTGCAGAGCAATAGAGTAGGTTTGTGTCTTGTGATTTTTATTAAAACTTCATAAGCAATTGAAAATCTACATCTTAATTTCTACATGTGATCCTGCACACACTCTAGGATAGTAAGGATGACTTCATGCCAAAGGAAGATGAAGGCCTAAACCATTCAACCAATTATCCACCCAAGATCCTTCTAAGGTTAGGGTACATGGATCATTAAAGTGTATTAATGAATCCCTATAGGAATTCATTTATACTTTAGTGCTCAAATACCCCTTGGCTTGTCCACACAAATTGGGGAGGAAGCCTCCTTCTGCTTGTTATACTTTACCCACCTTCATGTATCTAGGGAGATGGGTGTACCCTTTGTAATGCAATTAGGATTCTGACTCTATCAAGACTAACCAACCAATAAGGAAGAGATGTTATTTCAATTCCCAAGCCACATAATTACTTGTACCACCATACCACTAGGTACTCATATTGAACCTAATCTTAAACCACTACAAGGAATGTCAATGACTCCTAAACCCACTGTTATTGATAAATGAGAACCACTCTAGCTTGAATCCAATGAATTACCACCTAATCCTATTCCTTGAAAAATAGGGAGTACAATCACACCTCCCTCATTCATTTCTTCCTTGGTCTTGGACCTACAAAGAGGGAAATATTATATAAGTGCTTGACATGCAAGATGCATATGGTAGATTAAGATACTACACCTTTTTGCACCTCACTATAACAATATTGCAAAGTGAGATGATGGGAAAAAGTTTCTTCTTCAAGTCAACTTCCATGCACACTTATATATTCACACAAGAAGAATAACATTGTCGTAACTCGCTAAACTAGTGGGAAAAGAAATCAACAAGGTGAAACATGTTTACTAGCAATGTTAGAAATTCCAACCATAGCAGGTAGTGGATTTAATTTTAATCATCTAGGTTGAAATTCACTTGCTAAGACTCAACATATGAAATAAAACCAACAATATTATTGGTTTCAAAACACAATACATGAGAAGCCATTACTTTTCTAAATTTCCCCACCAAATCAAAGCACTTTCTCTAAGATAAAATATAACAATATTTGTCTTAGAGGTGGAAGAATATTCTCTTAGCGTGAAACAGCTTGTCATTTCTTCTAACCATGCTTCAGCACGTTCATCGGCTCACCCTTCTGAAAATTCTGGAAGCTTAATCTTCTGCAACTCTCCATAAATGTCTTCTCATGGTTGTTTATAATCTAAACCTTAGGAATATTTTGGGTTTCTTTCCTCAAGTTGAGGTTGCTCTTCCTTGGTATTGGTTATCGACGACCTTTTTAATGCTTCCAAGATGGCTTCTAATGAGCGCATTATAATGGTTCGCTCAGGAACTGAAGCAGTTGGTGTTGATGATAGTATCGGTGGTGGCAATGGCGATGGTGACGGTGATGGCGATGGTGACAGTGATGGTGATGGTGATGGTAATGGTGATGGTCATTCTACCCGATGGTGTCGTCATTGATATGTATTTACTATCGCATCTTTTGCTTGGTCATGCAATAAGATTATGAATATCTGAGGTATAATTTCATAAATTAAACTCACATGCGGGTATATTTTTTCTTCTATTATTACTTGCAAGTAGGTCTTATTGGTCATGAGGTCAAGGAGGGTGGCATCACTACCTTATTGTCCTAATGCATAGTGTTCTATCATGATGCGTAATAATACTTAGAAAAATGCATGGATCTTCATAGACCATAGTATCACTTCGTAATATTTGCCTAACATTTTCTAGTCTTAAATGTCATTATAAACACATCTTTAAACTAGGGAAAACGAGCGCCAATTTTGTTTTTATTTTTATTTTTTAATAACAATATTTTTAATTAATTTCATCTTATCTTATCTTACAAAATATTTATATTTAAAATTATATATATATCATTTTTTTCTATCTTAAAATTCCATCTAAATTTTATTATAATTGATAAATAAAATGTATATTTAACCAATGTAAATAATCCTGGTATACATCTACAATTTCTCTCATACTAGTTATATTCTATGGATTATACTTATTTAATTACTTGACAAATATACTATGAGGATGCCTTATCTAGAAAAAGAGATTTGGCCACTGCCAAGTCCTCGCTCAAACAAAAGATCATATACCAATTTAAAATTTAACTTGAACATCGCATTAAAATTAAAGTATCATTATGAAGAATCTTATAATTCAAAAAGTGAAAACAAAATGCAACGCCACCCAGTTTCTTCCGCTGTTATATAAGCACATCAATACCGATAACAACTCAGGTTAATTTATTCACTTGTATTTAAAAAAAACTCCTCGTTTCAGGAATCGAACCTAATAATATTGATAACAACTCAGATAAATTTATTTATTTGTATTTAAAAGGGGATTCAATATTACCATGGAATGAACTATACCACTCACTTTACCTGAATTCAAACCTTTCAACTTAAATTTTTTGAAGTCGATAAAAAAATCAAATCACTTTCACCTGGGCATGAGCTTTTATTTAATTAATTATTTCGTATGGCGACATGATATCAAAACTAATGTATGATTTTTCTGACAATTTTATTTATTTATTTTTTCTGACTGACGGTCAAAGGGATACTCTTAACAGTCATACTTTTAGCCTTTGATAAAGCCCTACATTATGTGAAGTTGAAAATAGTAAACACATCGCTAAAAGGCTGCAATAGAGAGGAGGCAATACAAGCTTGGAAACCCATAAAGATGATTAAAAGAGGCCTTAATATTCGCAGAGTCTGACACCGAGCTTTGATACCACTATGTAAAGTTTCTCAATTAACATAATTTAATGACACTGTTGCTCAGGAAAAGCCTTAATTTTCTATTAGCAAAATTTAACAAAGTTGTTATTTAGGTAAACCAGAGAACTCAGAAATCTAATTATTCATTTGATAGTATTTACTTGATTTCATAGACTCTATCATCAGACTTGATTTCATGATGAGAAAAAAAAATGTTAATCATGATTTCATAGACTCTAACATTAGATTGATGACCCACTGTATTCCAAAGATGGATATGAGGAAGTTTGATGGCAAGGATCCGGTAACATGGATACTATAGATGGAGCAATATTTTGATCTGCATAATGTGCAACACACACAAAAGGTACACATTGCACTTTATATTTAGAACCCAATCAACTTGTATTGTATCGATGAATTTGTTCTCGTAAACCACTTGTCACTTGGGCAGTTTTTACAGAGGAAATGATAGCACATTATAACGATACAAAGAGAAACATCTTCTTTAGCCAATTGATAAATCTCAAACAAAAGGATTCAATGGTGAAGCACATTGATGACTTCCAAAAATTGAATATAAGGGTAAATGATATTCCAGAGGAACATAGGATCAATGTCTTCATAGGGACTTTAAAGGATAACCTCCAACATGAGGTTCGAATTTGGGAACTTAATTCATTGGAGAAGGCATTCAGGTTGCAAGGAAGCCTACCACTCACAACTATAAAGATCGAAGTGTTGTTGCTCCTAGCCTTCCACAACCTACAAGGTTGCACCAAAACAATTGGAAGAAAAAAGAGAAAAAGGGCTTTGTTACAATTGTGATAGCAAATACACTAAAGGACATATGTGTGTTGAGAAGAAATTAATTTGCATAGATTGTGAAGAGGAGGAAGAAAAGGAACAAGAAATGTCAAAAGTAGAGGATATACACCAGGAACCAACCCCAGAGAAATAAGAAATGAATCTGACCATAACTTGTAATGCATTGGCAGGGTTTCCCATTCCTCAAACTCTTAAGATAGAAGGACATATCAAGAAGAAAAAGGTAATAGTGTTGATTCATTCAGGTAGTACCCATAATTTTATTCATTGTAAGATAACCAAGGAATTGGACTACTTCTTATATCCAGCAACAGAGTGTCAAGTGATGGTTGCAAATAGAGGAACCATAAATTGCTCTGGAAAGTGTCATAATATGAAACTATACATAGGAGAATATGTATTGAATATTCCAATGATTTCCATTCCAATGGGTGGTGTTGATGTTGTACGAGGAGTCCAATGGTTACAATCTTTGGGTACAATAGCTTTTAATTTTCAAGAACTTTTCTTGAAAAATTTTGGGAAAGAAAGGAAGTTGAATTAAGGGGTATTGTGATCCAGATGGATCTTCAGATAATGGCATGGAAATTCAAAAATCAAAATGATCGGAATGAATTCAACTCAAGACCAGAATGTAGATCTTGTCTTCCTGATTCCAACGGCGCAAGGTACTTCAATCCGAGTTCGGATGATGAAGTTATTGCAAAAAGAAGAGCTCCTCAATCCTTAAGAAAAAGAGGAATTTCCTTTAGAAATGGGTCTTAAATCCTTAAAGGAAAATCGCAATCGGAGGTCGCATGAGGGCAGACTTAAGCATTGGACCATGGAACCCCCGATCGTTGATCTCTGATCAAATCGAATCAATGGATCGGAGGCAGACGCAATCGGCGGTCATATATATATCTATGTGTGTGTGTGTAAGCTATATCGGCAATCGGGCAGTCGGATCGGTGATACACCAATCGAAGGAACCTCCAACAGGCTGATGGGGCGATATATGTGCGGGGTGCTGACGCGATCGGCCAACGCTAATATCGGCAATCGATGATCGGCAGTCGGTCATTCCCGAGGACCAAGAAAGGGACATAGCGATATGCCGATCTGCGACTTCGACACGGACACGATACAAACTATAAGCCCGATTTAATAATATTTGAGGTCCAGGCATATGGTTTTTGGGTGGATTTGTAGTATTTTTGGGATTTTGAAGCTTTGTCATTCAATGATAAAAAGACCATTTTAACCGGCAGTTGCACCCGCCACTTTACCAATCTCCATTATTAACCAAACATCCCCGATTTGAATGGGGTTATGTCCAAAGAACCCATTATAAAACACAGTCGATGGAAGAGCACAGGAGAGGCGTTTTTTTTGTATGGTTGCAGCACGCTATTTCGCAGAGTTCGAGAGCATCTGTTGAGCTGTTTTGAACAGTTACACAATTCTAGTCTCTTCTATTACTGCGGGGAAGCTTTGGCGTTGCACAAAACTCCATCTTCGGCATTCATTTCATATCCATTAGGCAGATTGGAGGTATAAGCCTCTTTGTGGACAGTTGATGATTGTAATCCTCTTTCTTTCATGCCATTTAATAAGAAAGGCCTCCCCATTGTTGAGTTGGGCCCGGAGACGTAGTCCACATTGGACGAACTCTATTATCAAGCCTTGGTGTTCTCTTTTGTGCCTTTTTATGTGTCTTCTTCTTCTTCTTATATGTGCACATTTATGTGTTAAGCTGCAATTTTATATGCAATTATTTTATGTACATCTATAAGCGAAAACATCCTGGATCAAGTGGCATCAGAGTAGGGCTTTTTAGATGTGAATTGCATGTTTGTATGCTAAAAAGACGTAGGCTTCAAAGAGGCGAAGGGAATCTAGAACCTTTCGATCTAGAGGTCAGGCGTGCACCTCGAAGAAGAAACATGGCTGAAGAGGAAGCTCGTATTGAAGAGGAGCACAATTTCAGAAAGACTTTCTACTCAATGGCAGAGAATATCAGTCAGCTGGTTATAAGACTGGAAAAAGCTGAAGAGAGGAATCCAGAAGGACAAGGATCAGCACATGGGAATGATGGAGAAGAACCCCCTCCTTCTCCTTCTGGTGGTGAAGGTTCTTCTTCCCCTCACCACCATAATCAGTGAAATCCAAAGGATGCATCTAAGAAACCTTTTTTAAAATTAGATGTTAAATTTGATTTTCCTGTGTTTTATGGTGAAAGTAACGCAGAAAAGCTTAACAATTGGAACAGGCAAATTGAGGTTTATTGTAGGATTCAACAAATCGTAGAGGATGAGGCGAAAATCTAGCTGGCCTCTCTACGGCTGGGCAGCACAACTCTCGTTTGGTGGGAGAGTAAATTACAGAGCAGTAAAAATGTGGGTAAGCTCTTTTCCTCATGGTCTGATTTTACTTCTGCGTTAAAGGAACAGTTTTATCCCTTAGGATACAAACATAGAGCTTTGATGACTTGGCAATATTTGAGGCAAGGCAAAGGGCAAGATGTTCAAAGTTTTACAGAAGAATTTAGGAAGCAAGCACTGAATTTGGGTATTGCACTAGATACACCTGAAGTTGTAACTAAGTATATTGGCTCATTGCATAGTTATATTCAGCATTCATTATTGTTGTTTGAACCAACCACTATTGACACAGCTAGTGTGAAAGCAATTCATATTGAGAACAGGGGCAAGAATGAAAGAGAGGACCAGTCCAGAAAACCACCGTTCAAACCTCCCAATGCCAAATCCAAAGTGAAATGAAAAGGGAAGGAAAAGAAAACAGCAGCAGCCAAAGAAGGAGAGCAGCCTTATTGCAATCATTGCAAGAAAGAAGGTCGCGATGATGATCACTATTGGAAGCAGCACCCAGAGAAACGCCCAAAGAAGTATGGAGAAAAAGGGAAGCAGAAAATAGTGGCAGTAGCACAGCAAGACCTTAGATTAGATTCAGGAGATGAAGCGTTGGTCACAGCAGCGGGAACAAAAGGTACCTTTACACCTCCTATTGATTCTAAATCATAGGTAAGCACCAGTTTTATAGATGAGTCCATTTCAAATGATAGAAAAAGGATTGAATTATTTCATATTAGAGTAGTAGTAAACCATACCAAAGTAGTAAACCATACGGGGTCCCAAGCAAATTTAATTGCAGAATCTCTGGTAAAGAAGCTAGGCTTAGAAACAAAACCGCACCCAAAGCCTTACCCGTTGGGATGGATACATCATAAAGCTAAATTGAATGTAACCCAGAAGTGTAAGGTAAAATTTGTGATTGCTTCTAAGCTGTTAGATGAAGTATAGATGGATGTTATACCACTGGACATATGTGGCATGGTATTAGGGAGCCCCTACCTGTATGACAGAAAAGCTGTCTTTTTCCGCCATGAAAATAAATACCACATCACTAAGGATGGGATAGAGTACATAGTGCGGGCTCATCAAAACAAAATTAACGCCAGCCTTGTAAGCGCTAGGCAGATGAAACAACTGGTGAACTCCAGCAAGGCATGCATGCTTATGGTCGTCAGGGAAAAGGAGGCTGAATTCGTAGATGCATTCCAAGGTTGCGATGGTAAGCAAAAACAAGAATTGATGGAGTTAACTGCTGATTATAATGCATTGTTTCAGGAGCCACGAGGACTATCTCCATAGAGGGAGATCCAACACAAGATCCACCTGTTGCATGATGCCCCTCTGCCGAATATCGGCATGTACATAATGTCAGCAATCAAAATGGAGGAGATCAAGCGTCAAGTACAAGAATTGCTGGACCAAGGCGTGATCAGGCCGAACTCCTCTCCATGCGGGTTGCTGATTATTCTAGTGCCAAAGAAGGAAGACAGTTGGAGGATGTGTGTGGACTACTGCGCGCTCAATAAAATATCAGTAAAAAAATCGCTATCCCCTCCCACGCATAGATGATTTATTGGATTAGTTAAAAAGTGTTGTATATTTCACAAAATTGGATTTGCGCAGTGGCTATCACCAGGTCCGAATTGGAGAGCAGGACGTGTGGAAAACCGCTTTCAAAACCAAGCAGGGGTTGTTCGAATGGATGGTAATGCCATTCGGGCTTTGCAATGCTCCAGCCACCTTTATGCGGGTTATGAATAATTTATTTCAGTCTTTCATTGATGAATTTGTTCTTGTATATTTAGATGATATATTAGTTTTCGACAGGAGTTGGTTTGAACATCTGAGTCATGTAAAGAAAGTGCTTGATGTGCTAAAGAAAGAAAAACTCTTTGTAAAATTGTCAAAGTGTGAGTTTGGGAAAACCTCTTTGGGTTACCTAGGTCATATTGTTGGTCATGGTCAGTTAAAAATTGATCTCGCTAAAGTTGAAGCAATTGTAAATTGGCCTAATCCTACTAGCGTTACTGAGGTCTATAACTTTCTAGGTGTAGTTCAGTATTGGAGGAGATTTATTGCTAATTTCTCTATTATTGCAACACCTTTGCACACACTGACAAGTGTGAAACAGGTCTTCCAATGGGGAGGAAGACAGCAGAAGTCCTTCAAAACCTTGAAGGAAAAAATTAGCATCGTGTCAGTCTTAGCCTTACCTGATCTCCAACAGCAATTTGAGATCGAAACCAATGCCAGCGGTTATGCCATGGGAGTTGTACTGATGCAGCAAAAGAAACCAATTTGTTACCATTCTGAGAAGTTTTCTCAAGCTGTTATAAACTATCCCACCTATGACAAGGAGCTTTACGCCTTGGTGCAGAGTGTGAAAAAGTGAAAACACTACCTGATCGGCAAGGAGACCATCATCCATACAGATCATCAGCCCTTGCAGTACCTTCAGTCACAAACCAAGTTGTAGCAAACTCGTCATTTCAAGTGGATGGGCTTTCTTCAACAGTTTCATTTGGTAATAAAGTGTAAGAATGGCACGAGCAATAAAGTGGCCGATATGCTATCTCACCCTCCTATTTCTGCTTCTGTTATTTTGCATAATGTTTTATTGTCTTTCGAAAGTTATGTTGAACAGTGTGCTAACAATGATGATTTTAAGGAGGTTTATGCAAAACTAACCCATGGTTCACAGGTGGACAATTATCACTTGCAGGGGAAATTGTTGTATCACCTTGGTAAATTTTGTATTCCCACAGGAGAAAGAGTGCATGTAATTCGAGAGGCCCACACCTCTCTTGTGTTTGGACACTTTGGTGTCGAGAAGACTTTAAGTCATGTACAAAGATTTTTCTTTTGGCCTCATATGAAAAACATTATGACTCGCTATGTAAAGGGTTGTGTGATGTGTTCTGTTTCAAATCCCTCTAATAGAAAACTTGGGCTCTACACACCACTCCCTATTCCAAGTCGTCCATGGGAAAGTGTGTCAATGGACTTTGTAGGAGGTCTACCTTTGTCTAGGAAGGGTCACGACTATTTGTACGTCGTCGTTGACCGGTTTAGCAAATGTGTAATCTTATGCTTTGTAAAAAGTAGATTACTGCAAAGCAGACTGCTTCTCTTTTCTTTCAATATGTTTGGGTCCACTTTGGATTACCCACATCAATTGTGTCGAATTGAGACTCTCGCTTCCTTGGAGAGTTTTGGACTAGCTTGTGGAGGATGATGGACACCAAACTGAAAAAAAAGTACGACATTCCACCCACAAACCGATGGGCAGATAGAGGTTGTTAATTGTATCGTGGGACATCTATTACGAGGCTATTTTGGGAAGCATCCCAAGTTGTGGGATGAACATCTCCCCTATATACAACATTCCTATAACCAAGCAGTGCATTCATCGACACAACGTTCACCATTTGAGACATGCTTTGGTTACCTGCCAAAGGACCCTTTAGACATGGTCTTTGGAAGGGAGGATGGCTCCAGTGGACGTAATGATAAAGATAAAGCTCAACAGTTCATTCAGCGAATCCAAATGATTCACCAAGTAGTGCAAGAACAGTTGGAAAAGAGTCAAGCCTGTTACCAGGCTCGACAAGATAAACATCAAGTTGACCATCAATTCCAAGTGGGCGACAAGGTGTGGTTCCACATCAACAAATATAGGATGAAGGGAGAAGGAAGCAAGTTGCGGCCAATCCGGTATGGACCATTCACCATATTGGAGAAGATTGAGAACAATGCCTTTCATCTTGACTTACCAGTATATATGTAGATGTACTCAGTAGTGAATGTGGAGAACCTGAAGCTGTATGAACCTCCTTTGATCATGGACACTGATGAGGTGGGCACAGTTCCTACCGTCGACGATTTTGCACCTGAATATCTCGATGAGTTGCCCAAAGACATCATCCTCGACAGAAGAACCAGAACTTCACGGAAAGGAGATGTAGAGTACCTTTGAGTTGGATTCAAGGGAATGCATCCCAGCAAGGCCAGATGGCTGGAGAAAGAGAAAGTGAGGGCATAGTACCCTCACTTGCCAATTGACTAATGAAAAGCTTTTGGCGGTCCAAAAGCTCCTCAATGGGGAGGATTGATCCAGGTGGATCTTCAGATAATGGCATGGAAACTCAAAAATCAAAATGATCAGAATGAAGTCAACTCAAGACCAAAATGTAGATCTCGTCTTCCTAATTCCAACAGTGCAAACAGTACTTCAATCCGAGTCCGAATGATGAAGTTATTGCAAAAAGAAGGGCTCCTCAATCCTTAAGAAAAAGAGGAATTTCCTTTAGAAATGGGTCTTAAAGCCTTAAAGGCAAATCACAATCGGAGGTCGCATGAGGGCGGACTTAAGCATTGGACCATGGAACCCCTAATTGCCAATCTTCGATCAGATTGGATCGGCGCATCGGAAGCAATTGCAATCAGCGGTCATATATATATATATATGTATATGTATATGTATATGTATATGTATATGTATATGTATATGTATATGTATGTATGTATGTATAAGTTATATCATCGATACACCGATCGGCGGAACCTCCAACAGGCTGTTGGGGTGATATATGTGCGGGGTGCCGACACGATCGGTCGACACCGATATCGGCGATCGGCGGTTGGTCATTCCCGAGGACCAGAACAAGGACATAGCGATATGCCGATTTGCGACTTCGGTGCAGACCCGATACAGACTATAAGCTCGGTCGGGGCATATGGTTTTTGGGCGGATTTGCAGTGTTTTCGGGATTTTGAAGCTTTTTCATTCAACGATAAAAAGACCATTTTGAGTGGTAGTTACACCCGCCACTCTACCAACCTCCATTATTAACCAGACAACCCTGATTTGAATGGGGTTTTGTCCAAAGAACCCATTACAAAACACAGTGGATGGAAGAGCATGGGAGAGGCATTTTTTGTATGGTTGTAGCACGCTATTTCTCAGAGGCCGAGAGCATCTGTTGAGCTATTTTGAACAGTTACATAGTTCCAGTCTCTTCTATTGCTGCGGGGAAGCTTTGGCGTTGCACACCACTCCATCTCTGGAATTCATTTCATAGCCATAAGGCATATTGGAGGTATAAGCCTCTTTGTGGACAGTTGATGATTGTAATCCTCTTTCTTTCGTGCCATTTAATAAGAAAGGCCTCCCCATTGTTGAGCTAGGCCTGGAGACATAGTCCAAATTGGATGAACTCCGTTATCAAGCCTTGGTGTTCTCTTTTGTGCCTTTTTATATGTCTTCTTCTTCTTTTTATATGTGCACATTTATGTGTTATGCTGCAATTTTATATGCAATTCTTTTCTATACGTCTATAAGTGAAAACATCCTGGATCATATCGTAGGGAAACTAGGAAAGATAATCAGCTCTAACGACTTGACAAACCTTCTAAAAAAATAACAATGGGGCGTAATTGCACACTTATGTTCACTAGAGGTTCAAACATCAAAATCATCTATTTCTCCAGATCTCCAAAATTTCATGGACAATCATTCTCAGGTTCAAGCAGTAGAAGATCACATCGAACATCATCAACAAGTTCTCCAACTTTTAAAGGATAACCTCATTTTGGCGCAAAATAGAATGAAACAACAGGTAGATCAACATCGCAGCGAAAGAAGCTTTGATATAGGTGACTGAGTATTTTTACGACTACAACCATACAAACAAATGTCCCCCAAGCAAGCTAATAAGGATAATAAATTATCACCAAAGTATTATGGTCCTTACAAGGTGTTGCAAAAGATTGGTACTATGGCATCCAAATTGGATCTTCCTACATCTTCCCTAGTGCACCCAGTTTTCCATGTTTCATGCTTAAATAAGGTTATAAGTGACAAGCTCCCAATTCAAACAATATTTCTAGAACTTGACGATGAAGGAAAAATCATATTGGAACCTAAAGCAGTCATGCAAACAAGAACTCGACAGATACGAAATCGATCAATTTCAGTGTATCTCATCAAGTGGAAGAACTTACCCACTGAAGATTCCACATGAAAGGATGACAATGTTATATAGAAGCATCTAGAACTACTCAAGCGTTGAGGACAACACTTTTTTGAATGAGAGGGGCATGTTAGGTCCCTATAATACAAGTGTATTCCCTCATTGTTATTATCAATGTATATTGGGAAAAAGGGGGGGGTGTGGATCAGTGTTTACATATCAATTAATTTTTACATTTCATATTTAGTTTTCTATACGCGACTTTACTGAATCGAACCAACCTATGCACGTGATTGTTCTTAAGACAATTAGTGTATATCCAGTAAACTTACAATTCAGTTAATCCATCATATGTTTGTCTTCAACTAGTGCATTAGTACTTTATTAACCATTAGATAAACATTAACCATGTGTTGTAATAAGTAAACCATCACACATAAGCAACACACATGAACAATAAGATTTAAGGTGGAAACCCAATGGGGGAGAAAACCACATGCTGTTGTTGTTTCCGTCTTCTTTTTAAAATAAAAAAGTTGTTTACAACCTTGTACTGGTGCAGACACATACCAGTATGTGCGCACCCACCTGCAGAAGGCTACAACCTTCTCTCATTCTCCAGCTTCTACTGGAAGGGAGTTACAACCCCCTAGCTCTTGTATTGGCTGATATGTTTACCAGTACATAGGTGCCAACCTACAGAAGGCTACTACCTTCGCTCGTTCTCCAGCTGCTACTGGAAGGGAGCTCCAACCCCCTAGCTCTTGTACTGGTTAATATGTTTACTAGTACGTAGGCACCGGCCTACATAAGGCTACCACCTTCATTCTTCCTCCAGGGACCACGTTTCATAAATTTTCAGACTGGATACTCCTGATACACAACAACACAATATGTAGGGCACGTTTCATTAAATTTTCATACTGGACCCATCAATAACATTGAAGCTCAAAATCAATCACCATTGCAATACAACCATCAACTGCATCTACGTCAACCAATCACTGAAAATTGATCATCAATCTATGATATAAATGAAGCCCAATCATCAATCTCTGAATCAACCTTAACTGAATCAATCGATCACTGAAACCTCTAACATAATTGAATCACTCAATCATTAATTTCTGAATCAACCATAACTAAATCAATCAATCAATCATTGAAAATTCAATCAACCAATACTTCATCAAAATTCAGCCAATCAACTGGAACAGATAGATCACTGTAACTAGTACACAAATCTGAACCCAGAACACTACATCAACAACCAGAACCAACTGCAACCTCAAAAATCATATGTCAGAATGCATACGCTACTTCAATGAAGCCAACCTGCATGTATATGCTACTTTCTGTAACCCAACCTACGTATACCTCTAAAGATACTGAATCATAAAACTTTTGAACCATAAAATGTACTTCCCAAAGACATTCTAAAGATCTACTATCATATTCTAGAGTTATTAACAGATAGCAGCAAAGATCAACCTTCTAACTCAATCAATCAATCAACCAGACTCAATCTCCTTATAAAATTAGTTTTACTTTCAAATCCAAAGAAGACATCATTGAAAAACAATAATAAAATAGTTGCACTGATAAGATAGATCAGTCATCTCTGAACAACAAACTTTTCTTCTGCATACACTACTTGGAAGAGTCGAACCAACGTGTATACGCGCCTGCACCAAGGTAAACCAGCGTATAGATTTGCAAATAATAACTTATAACTTCGCAGCTATTCCAAACTTCAAATATACCCATATCATAACATTTAAATGAAAAACATTTGTTAGCACTCATATCTAGCCTATCTAATATTAGATCACATAATGATAAGTCTTTCAGGTCTTATGATCCTGATCCATCATTAGATCTCATCCATCATCAAACACTCAGGTGCATACTTAAAACCCATAACATGCATATTTGCTTTTGATCTAACTCTTTATGAGATATTCATTACTTGCACTCCCTCACACTTCGATCTTCACTTACTTATATAGATTTAGCCTTTTATCAATACCTCAGACCAAAACAAAACTTAGAACTTGTGGTATTCTTAGATGGGATCAAGTAACCATTATTCAACTCAATATTGTGGGTTAATACCATGGTATTCTTTAACCTTAATTTTCCATCCCATATGCACTTTTCCTTCTGTCAAAGTGCGTGCATATGTATGTGATCAATTTTTTATGTGAACCCGCTTGTATACGCTACTTGGACTAGGTGAAACAACGTATACAACTTAATACAACTCAAATCATTCTTTTTCTTCAATTGCTTGATTTTGATCTGATATCCTTTTTCCCATTACTGTGCTACCTTTGAATAGACCTGTTACAATGTGAGTTGTCATTATTATATCATTTCTGAACTGATTCCTCTGAACTTCCCTGCATTTTGTCACATCTATAAACACAACTGCCATGCATTCTGTCATCATGTTTATATCTTTATCAGGTAGTCCATTCATCAAATAGGTTGTCTATCAAGAACAACACTAAAACAATCTTCCTATATCAAACCTTTAACCATTATTTTGTTCCATCATTTTGTTTCCATCATTCAGTCACTTCTAATATCTTTGTGTTCCATCATTCTGTCACCTCTGATCTATCATGTAGATTCATCTAGTTACCATATACAAGTGAGTTGCCATCAAGGACAACACATCCATCATAATGCCAACAATCTCCCCCTTTGGAGTTGATGGCAACCACTTTGGTGTTTGGTCACCATAGCTAGTAAATAACATCAAGACGAGCACCAAGCTTTTCAAAACATCAAGCTACTCCCCAAACCAACCTACTCAAGCTACTCTTCAAACACCAAACTACTCTCCCCCTTTGACATCAAAGGCAAAGGGTTGACCAATGTTAAATGAAGACTTCCATATCTGAACTACTGAATATGAACACTGATCATGCTCCCCTAGGCACATGTTGAATTCTCTAATCAAACTCCCCCTTAGTACATGCTGAGATGCACTATACCGTCCATGCTCCCCCTAAGCATATGCAGAGTCTGCAGAAATATTTTTGAAAGAATAACATGACTTTGTAACTCAACTATGTGAGTATAACCTTCCTATCACCAATGGCTCATACATACATCAGTCACCCAGCCAAGTGGTGATACACCAAATGACTCAACCACTCAACCAAGTGGGATTACGTATTTGACATGATCTCACAAGTACATACATGACTGAATATGACAAATATTACATCATAGGTCTTTACATGACCTCTACATCATACATGACATTTATAACAAATACCACATACCTAAACAAGATCATGATAGTTATCAGCAACTATCGTTCGTCATATATGATCTTCACCATAAGCATCTGTCAGCAACATCAAGAGTAACAACCTGTATAAGTCCATCATCAGTTCACAAGATAAGACAATGTAACTTTAATATCATCAACCTGTGACTAAGTATGCTGCATATAGATATCAACTCATCCTCTTGATCTTATCAAGATCAACTTGCTCTGTTTCCTTAGTAGAAAAAGCCTTAACATAGCCTTCCATGAATCAACTAAGCATATGTCATATCTCCAAGCAGTAATACAAAACCATTCACATATATATATGTGAAACTACCATAGTCATCATCTATGACCATAACATCATCATCGTAGCAAGAACTGCATGATCTTTCCACAAGAACCCTTAATATATCAACAATGTATAATCAGTAGGGAGTTTTCTAACATCCCACATCTGATAAGCATCAACCACAATAATCAACATATGTGAGAATCAAACCTATCATCATAAAGTAGTAAGTCATCATCATTATGTGACTAAGTAAGCCATATCTCCAAATAGCCATGTCTTCATGAAACCTACAATAAGACCATTCTCTTGGCCAACCAACAATATTTACCAATATTCAACTTAAGTAATCATCCATGTATCCAACATCAGTATGTATCTAGATTCTCATCGAGAAGCAGATTATGACCTCACAGCCATTTTGTCAAACTTTCTTGATACCATCAAGTGCAACAATCCTCAAACAATATTCCATGTGAGAGCCAAGAACTATAGGAATCCTTATTGATAGCCACACCATATGAATTTTATGCATCTTTGAAGGCATGATGACAACATAGAAGAAATGAGTGACACTTATCATCATCAACTAATGAAGTTGTGTACTTAAGCTTTGTTCTTATCCTTGAACTTATGAAGAGCACTATGTAAGAAACATAACACATGTACTATATGCATCATCAAAATAATCATCTAAATCATCCATAAATCTTATTTGAATAATAACTATGTGGCCCAAGAAATATAAGTATCATCTAAGATTTCATCATAGGCAACCCATGATCGCAACATAGCATGATGCATCATTTAAAACACTTCAACAACATAAGCATCCTCACCATTGATAAGAATCATTAGGTACCAAAGACTTCTAAACATAGTGTCAACAATGCATTATTAGAAGCATATCATATTCTCCCCCTGAACCTATGTCCACTGTTCACTGTCAAATCTGATGATTGCATATATCAGTAAGAATCATCAAGGCATCATCATCAACTAGTGATACACCAAGTCATCAAAAACTTATGAGGGTCAATAGCACTTCTAAATAACATACGTAGACTATAATCACCAACCATCAAAACAAAAAAGACACTTGATAGTTGTCTGAATCATATCAGACCTTTTATCTGAGTTTGTCCCACTGCTTCTTCATCAAACCAACATATACGCGACTGTGCAATTTCAAACCAGTTTATATATGCTACTTGTATTCATAATATTTGTGTCTAAGAATTAGAACACTAAAATTTCATAATTTCAGTTCCTCCTGAGTCTGTTCTGACTTTACTTGGTCCTAGAACTTTTGTTGAAGCATCAGTTCCAATAATATGATGGTTCTTTATCAGAGACTCCATTTTTCTTTTGTCTCTAGTCATGTGATGAGCACATCCACTATCATCTTTGTCTTCGAATGAGTAGAGAGAAAGAACACACCTTATCTGATCTTCCTTTTCTTGATTCTTGGTGGATTCATCTTTTTCAGATTTTTCGATATAAATTTACTTATTTGATTGTTGGAAATAATACTGAGAGGGGGGGGTGAATCAGTATTATCAGATTAATCAAACTTTTCAAATGCCCAAAACATATACGCTACTTCAGTTAAGTGAACCAGCGTGTACACGCTACTGTGACGAAGTAAAACAGCGTATAAGCAGAAAACTCACAATTTAGTTGGCTTATTCTTTAATTAAGTGCATCAGGACATTATTCATCATATTAACAGTAAACATGTGCAGTATAACAGAACAGATAAAAAGCCACACACATGAACACCAAGATATAAGGTGGAAACCCAATGTGGGTGAAAACCACCTGCTGCAAGTTGTCTCTATCTTTCTTAATATGAAACTTCAGTTTACAATCTTTTGTACTGGTGCAGCCTTATACCAGTACGCAGGCTACAACCTGCAGAAGGCTTCAACCTTCTCTCGTTCTCCAAACTTCCTTGGAAGGGAGCTCCAACCCCCTTTTCTTTTGTACTAGCTAAAATACTAGTATGTAGGTGCTGACCTACAATCTTACTTCTTCCAGGTATCACTTTTCATACATTTTCAGACTTGGATATTCCTGAAGCACAACATTACAATCTGAAGACCACAATTCATTCAATTTTCACAACAGATCATTGAAGCATAAAACAACCAACTTTGAATCACTGAACCACTGAACCCTGTCAATCACCAGTTACCAGAACACAGAGCAGACTACAGAACTCTGTAATAACAGTCAGATCCCACTGTAAACCCAAATCAAGCTTCAAAAGATATACGCTACTTTAATGAGCAGAAACCGCGTATACACGCGCTTTTACCGAAGCCAACCTGCGTACAGATCTAAAAATAAACTTTCTCAACTTGCAGCTGTACCAGATATTAGTTAGACTCAGAACGTAACATTGCGACAATATGCAGATCTAGAAATACGCATAATCAACATGATAGTGCATTTCAAACCATTTGATCCCGATCTAGTTCACCATCAACCGATGAGATCTCTCCTTAGCTCAGATCAACCAACTCAGAACCTGCATATCAGATCTCTTTCTCTCTTAGATATTCATGCCTTGTCGAAAGATGATCTTTGCCTAATGATCTTCTTCTCCTTATATAGCCTTAGGCCTTTCTCAATACCAAGAGCCAAAACCATAGTAACACAATACCATCAACTTTAAAACTAGGGATCGACACGCCCGTCGAGACATAATGGTCCGAAATCATAGGCACAACTTTCAAGGTCTAACCACCATGAACCAAAGGAACCTTTCCACATACACGCGCTTTTTCTGAATCTAACTTGCGTGTACACGCGACTTGGGCTTAACGAAAGAGCGTGTATGAGCTTTCTTGCCATGCTGTACTGAGATCTGTCTTCTAATTGAGTTGCCATCACCTGTACTAACCTTTGAGCACCTGTACCATCCACTGAGTGAGTTGCCATCAAGGACAACACTTGAACCATAATGCCAACAATCTCCCCCTTTGGACTTGATGGCAACCACCACACACCACACCAAGTGTCACTCTCCCCCTTTGACATCAAGGGCAAAGGGAGGACCAAGATATTCTCTTCCTTGGTAATCCTTCTGCTGTCCATACTGCTGTCCATACTCCCCCTGAGTACATGCTGAAATCTCCAAGTGTGCTCCCCCTTTGTGAATGCCAAAGAGTACCAATCTATCCATCCTGCTCACCAAGTGCTGTTCATGCTCCCCTTGACTGTAGGCAAGATCTGCAAAAGATGTTCTTCAAGAAGAACATGACTCTATACATCATAAAAGACCTTCCTATCACCAAAGACTCATACATACATCCATTTCTCAACTAAGTGAGGATATACAAAAAAAAAAATGACTTATCCACCCAACCAAGTGGGGATACATCAATATTGACTCATCCACCTAACCATGATAATACATGAACATTTCATCATTCATCCCAGGCATAGTGGGGAAACCAACAAAGGCCGTTACATGACCTTGACACCATAAAAGAGACAAGAGAGATACATGACATAGAGACAACAGATCTAGACCAAGACTTAGGAAAGACATCAGCAGCATCTGATAAACATCTTGTTAGATCAGCAACTAGAATTTCTTTCTGAGCTCCTTCTCCTGAAACCAACAACCAAAAACATCTGAATGCCAACAATGCTTTATGAGACTTTTGAGCTGCTCCCCCTGAACCTGTGCCTGTTGCACTCCCTGAAACTGTGCCTGAATAATTCTGACATTCCTATTGCTGTTCAGAACTTCAGAGTTTTCCCTTGTTGTTCAGAACTTTACATACGCGTTTTCTCCTGTATAAAACAGCGTATGTACGCGGATATTCTTTCTGCAACAAGCGTCCAGAATACACGCGACTTTCCCACCATGAATCCGCGTGTATACGCTCCTATTACTTCCGTAACCTGCGTATACCAACTTTTCTGTAGAACAAACAAATTTCAACAACAGGATGAAGCATTAACTACTCCCAGCTTTTGTCTGAGATATTCAAAAGTTTCCCTGGGCAGTGGTTTTGTGAGAATATCAGCAACTTGTTCCTTAGAAGGAACATACTCCATCTTGACCTTCTGTTCAAGCACTTGTTCCCGAAGAAAATGGTACTTGATTGGTATGTGCTTGGTCTTTGAGTGCATGACTGGATTCTTTGAAATGCTGATTGCACTTGTATTATCACATAAGATAGAGACAGGTGGAGTGCAAGTGATTTGAAAGTCCTGCAAGGTCTGCATCATCCAAGGAAGTTGTGTACAACAAGATGCTGCAGCTACATATTCTGCTTCAGCTGTAGATAAGGCAATCGAACTTTGTTTCTTGCTGAACCAAGATACTAATCTGGAACCCATGAAGAAAGCACCTCCACTTGTGCTTTTCCTATCATCCACACTTCCAGCCCAATCTGCATCTGTGTAAGCATGAAGAGTGAGATCAGTATTTCTAGGATACCATAAGCCATAGTTTTGGGTCCCTTGAAGATATTTGAAGATTCTTTTGACTGCCTGAAGATGAGTTTCCTTTGGGTTGGCTTGAAATCTTCCAACCATTCCTACTGCATGTGTAATATCTGGTCGAGTACCTGTCAAATAAAGCAAACTCCCAATCATGGATCTATAAGTGGGTTGGTGGACTGCTGCTGATTCATCATTTGCACTGAGGCTGCATCCTGTAACCATGGGTGTACATACTGGTTTTGACTCTTCCATGCCATACTTCTTCAAGATCTGCTTGAGGTATTTGGTTTGAGACAAGAAGATACCTCCTTCATTTTGTTGGATTTGCAATCCAAGAAAATATGTCAATTCTCCAAGAAGTGACATTTCGAATTCTTTCTGCATAACCAAGGCAAAGTTTTGACTCATAGTCTCTTCATTGCTGCCAAAAATAATATCATCTACATAAACAACAAGAATTAGCAATTTGTTATTTTCAATTTTTATATAGAGATTGCTATCTGCTGATCCTTTTGAAAAGCCTTGTTGGTGAAGATATTTGTCCAACCGATAGTACCAAGCCCTTGGGGCTTGTTTGAGCCCATAAAGAGCCTTTTTCAATCTGCATACAAGGTTTGGATCATTCCCAAGAATGAACCCATCTGGCTGCTCAATATATACTTCTTCTTCTAAGTCTCCATTCAGGAAGGCTGATTTCACGTCCATTTGAAATACCTTGAAGTTTTGAAAGCTTGAGAGAGCAAGGAACATTCGGATGGCCTCTAGTCTTGCCACAGGAGCAAAGGTCTCTTCAAAATCTATTCCTTCTTGCTGTGCATACCCTTTACAAACAAGTCTGGCCTTGTTTCTAATTACTTCTCCATTTTCATTTAACTTATTCTTGAAGACCCATTTTGTTCCTATTACATTCTTATCTTTTGGTCTAGGAACCAATTCCCAAGTGTTGTTCCTTTCGATTTGCTCAAGTTCTTCATCCATTGCTTTGACCCAACATTCATCTTTGCATGCTTCTTTCACATTTTGTGGTTCAATGGAGGAAAGTAGAGCCAAGTAGCTTGAAGCTTCTGCAAGTGTCCTTCTTGTTTGTACTCCTGCTTCTTTCTGCCCCACAATCTGAGTTTCTGGATGATTCTTTTGGACATATCTGGATGGAGTCTTCTCTTCTATTCTTGTCTGCTCCTCTGGTTCTTCTTGAGATTCTTCTCCTTCTTGAGGTTCTTCTTCTTCATCATTTCACCTTTGAGAGTAACCTTCATCTTCTTCATGATGAACTTGCCTAGGAATATATCCCTTCTCATCAACCACTATATCAATACTGTCAACAATTCTGCCAAGTCTTTTATTGTAGCACTTGTATGCTTTGCTATGTGGAGAATAACCAAGAAGAATGCCCTCATCTGCTCTAGGTTCAAGTTTGCCAAGTTGCTCATCAGTGTTCTTAATATAACATTTGCTCCCAAAGATTTTGAAATGCTTCACGGAAGGAGTTTTACCACTCCAAAGCTCATGAGGTGTTTGAGTGCTGTTTACTCGGACATTTGTTTTGTTAAGAATGATAACAGCAGCATGTGCGGCTTCTCCCCAGAAGGTTGCAGGAGTACCTGATTCATCGAGCATAGCACGAGCCATTTGTTGGATAGTTCTGTTCATTCTTTCCACAACCCCATTTTGCTGAGGAGTTCTAGCTGTAGAGAATTCTCTTCTTATCCCATGTTCATCGCAGAAATCAAAAAATTCATTTGATGTGAACTCCCCACCTCTGTCAGATCTGAGGCACTTGATTTTGTGTCCTGATTCATTTTCGGCCAATGCTTTGAAGGATTTGAATTTTTCGAATGCTTCATCTTTGTGCTTCATAAGCCCTAACCAAACAAACCTTGAGAAATCATCAATGAATAATATCAGATATTCTTCTCCTCGAGGTGACCTTTTCCTAAATGGACCACATACATCTGTATGGACTAGCTCAAGAGGCAAGCTAGCTGACCCTTCCTTCTCTGGAAAGTTAGTTCTGGTCTGTTTTCCAAACTGACAAGATTTGCATATGGTGTTGTCTGGAATTTTGATATCTGGAAGATCGCGAACTGCCTGATATTTGCATGCTTTCCTTATTTGTGAGAAGCTTAGATGTCCCAACCTTCGATGCCATAACCAGTGCTCTTCATCCTTGCTAAGATAGCATTGTTGTTGTTCTTCTTCAAATATGTACAGATTATTTGGAGTTCTTTTGCCTTTGAGAACTGTTTTACCTGTATCAAGATCACGAACAAGACATCCATTCGATCTGAAAATAACCTCTGTTTTTTGATCACACATCTGGCTGACACTTAGAAGATTATGTTTCAATCCATCAACATACAAAACATTTCCAGCCTTGACCTTTTCTTTTAAAGGAGCAATACCTTTTCCTTTTATAGTAGCAGGAGTATCATTTCCAAAAGAGACTTTCTTTCCCTTTTCTAAAGTAGAATAAGATTCAAGTTTTTCTTTATCACCTGTCATATGTTTCGAACATCCACTGTCAATGTACCATAGATTTTCCTGTCCTTCTGCATAAAATGCTATCCCACATCTTTCTGTTTGAGGTTCCTTTATTCTCCATGTTTTGGTGCTTGTGGCTTGTTCCTTTTTCTCCTGAAACCTGCTCCTGCATTCAGAGTCTTTATGACCAAAATTATTGCAAATAGAACATTCAACTTCATTTTCAAGCACCGAAAAGTTGTTATAGGTCCTTTTTGTAATCCCTGTCATACTTCTTTGTTTTTGAGCTTCCCTAGTCATGATTGTTTTATATGCAACACATTGAGCTGCTCTGTGACCAAAGTTGTGGCAAGAAAAGCATTGTCCATTGAAGAAGCTTCTGCGGTTATTGAATCTACCAGCCAACTGATTGTAATTTCTATTTTCATCTATTCTTGAGCCAAACTGAGAAGATTTTACCTGTGGTTGGTTGTAGCTTTTGTTCATCCTTAAGGAGGATTGTCCCTGATAGTTTCTGTTTGTAACTCGTCCCTGCTTTACCTGATTATCTTCATTGTTCTTCCGCTCATTTCCTCTTGCTGCATCAAGATAACTTTTTGAGGTGGATGCTTGAGAGGTTTCTCCATTATAGCCCAAACCTGTTTTGTTTAGAGGAGACCGCTGCACACTAATAATCTCATCCAAGGTTTCAGATCCTTTGACAAATTTAAGATTAATAGTTTTTGTTTTCTCAATTTCTTTTCTGAGACCAACAATTTCACCTTCTAGTTTTTCAAGATGTTTTTCCTTTTCATCAATTTGAAATTGCAAAGTATCAATAATCACATTCCTTTCTTCTATGCTTCTCTTGAGTCTAGTGATTTCATTATAGAGATTATCCACATCTATAGCATCCTCATAATCATCATCTTCAAATGCCATTAACAGCTTATATTTATTACCTTGTTCATCTTCATCACTGTTTGATAAGCCATCACTATCTTCATGGGTGTAGTAGCTTTTCCTATTTGCACTTTGTTTCTTGTTCCATCTAGCAGGTTCTTTTCCTTTATCCTTATAAGGACATTTTGCAGCATAATGACCTACTTTCCCACAAGCAAAACATTTGAAAGGGAGCTTACCTCTGAACCTTCCAGAACCCCTTTGAAGATTTCTGACAAAATTTGATTCTTCTTCCTCTTCTTCTGGAACATGGCTTGCTTCATAGTAATCTTCTTTTCCTGATGCCTTAAAAGCAGCTTCCCTTCTGTCAGATGGACCTCCCTTTCTCATTTCATAAGCGGTTAGAATTCCATGTAGCTGAGACATAGTGAGAACACGGAGATTTTCTTTTTCTTCTATTGCAGATACTTTAGATTCAAACTTGGGGGATAAAGATCTTAGAACCTTTTGAACTACTATAGTTTCTCTTATTTCTTCACCCAAGTTTTTCATACAATTAACAATCTCATCTACCCGGAGAAAATAATTAGCCACACTTTCATCATTATACATCCTGAGAGTCTCATATTGAATCCTGAGTGTTTGAAGTTTAGCTTCCTTTACCTGTTCATCTCCTTCATAGCTAGTGATCATTTTGTCCCATATTTCTTTTGCTGATTTGAAGTGCATGACCTTCATGAATTCTGTTTGAGATATACTTCCTAATAGGGTAGCAACTGCTTTTGCATTTGTTTCATATGCCTTTTTTCCATCTGGATCTGTAGGAGTAGCTGAAGGAAAAGCATAACCTTTTTCTACAATGTCCCAAACTTCTGTACCAAGAGATTGAAGATATGCAGTAACTCTTACCTTCCAATAATTGAAATTTGTTCCATCAAAAACCGGTGGCCTGATTGATGCTTCTTTCTCGTAGTTGCTCATGATGAATGATCTTCCTTCAAGCGATCAAGCTTCTCTGAAGGACCTGCTCTGATACCAATTGTTGGAAATAATACTGAGAGGGGGGGTGAATCAGTATTATCAGATTAATCAAACTTTTCAAATGCCCAAAACATATACGCTACTTCAGTTAAGTGAACCAGCGTGTACACGCTACTGTGACGAAGTAAAACAGCGTATAAGCAGAAAACTCACAATTTAGTTGGCTTATTCTTTAATTAAGTGCATCAGGACATTATTCATCATATTAACAGTAAACATGTGCAGTATAACAGAACAGATAAAAAGCCACACACATGAACACCAAGATATAAGGTGGAAACCCAATGTGGGTGAAAACCACCTGCTGCAAGTTGTCTCTATCTTTCTTAATATGAAACTTCAGTTTACAATCTTTTGTACTGGTGCAGCCTTATACCAGTACGCAGGCTACAACCTGCAGAAGGCTTCAACCTTCTCTCGTTCTCCAAACTTCCTTGGAAGGGAGCTCCAACCCCCTTTTCTTTTGTACTAGCTAAAATACTAGTATGTAGGTGCTGACCTACAATCTTACTTCTTCCAGGTATCACTTTTCATACATTTTCAGACTTGGATATTCCTGAAGCACAACATTACAATCTGAAGACCACAATTCATTCAATTTTCACAACAGATCATTGAAGCATAAAACAACCAACTTTGAATCACTGAACCACTGAACCCTGTCAATCACCAGTTACCAGAACACAGAGCAGACTACAGAACTCTGTAATAACAGTCAGATCCCACTGTAAACCCAAATCAAGCTTCAAAAGATATACGCTACTTTAATGAGCAGAAACCGCGTATACACGCGCTTTTACCGAAGCCAACCTGCGTACAGATCTAAAAATAAACTTTCTCAACTTGCAGCTGTACCAGATATTAGTTAGACTCAGAACGTAACATTGCGACAATATGCAGATCTAGAAATACGCATAATCAACATGATAGTGCATTTCAAACCATTTGATCCCGATCTAGTTCACCATCAACCGATGAGATCTCTCCTTAGCTCAGATCAACCAACTCAGAACCTGCATATCAGATCTCTTTCTCTCTTAGATATTCATGCCTTGTCGAAAGATGATCTTTGCCTAATGATCTTCTTCTCCTTATATAGCCTTAGGCCTTTCTCAATACCAAGAGCCAAAACCATAGTAACACAATACCATCAACTTTAAAACTAGGGATCGACACGCCCGTCGAGACATAATGGTCCGAAATCATAGGCACAACTTTCAAGGTCTAACCACCATGAACCAAAGGAACCTTTCCACATACACGCGCTTTTTCTGAATCTAACTTGCGTGTACACGCGACTTGGGCTTAACGAAAGAGCGTGTATGAGCTTTCTTGCCATGCTGTACTGAGATCTGTCTTCTAATTGAGTTGCCATCACCTGTACTAACCTTTGAGCACCTGTACCATCCACTGAGTGAGTTGCCATCAAGGACAACACTTGAACCATAATGCCAACATTGATTTCTTACCATATTGTCTACGATGATCCATAGACTTGTCCATGCATTCTTTTGCTATATGCCCATACTTATTACAAGCATAACATCTTATATGTTTCATATTCCTTCTATAGATATCAATGGCTTTGAGACCAAACATGTTGCAAGAAAAATAATATCCCTTACAGTACTTGGAAGTTGATGATCTTTTTGTGTGACGGCTATTAGCTTGAAACATTCTACTTTTGCATCTGGGTACAACATGTCCAAAATTATGACATCTAAAACATTCAACATTATTCATTAGAGGAAAGAATCAATTAACACTTCCATAAATAGGAGTAAATCATTTTCTTTGAAGACTTTCTTTGCTTAGTCGTTGATGGGGTTGCCCTCTTATCTCTTTGTTGAGCATTTCAGATTTTGCATTGGAGTTCCTTGCCTCATTTTGTGAGCTAGATTCAACTTTAACAGATTCATTAAAACGAAGACCAGATTTGATGGAAAGAGACCTTTGACTACTAAGACTATTATCCAAAATCTTAGTACTATCTTGAAATGGTAAAAGTTTATCTTTTTCTTCTATTTACCTTTTAGGATATTTACCTCAACTTGATATTGCTCTTCCTTTTCCACATATTGTTTCTTCATGAATTCTTCAGCCTTTCTTCCTTCTTCCACTTGTTTTAATTTGAGAATCTCATTTTCTTGTTCTTCATCTGCTTGAGGTAGTTCTTCATTATGCTTATTTGATCTTCTTTTAGAGAGACGACCTCAACTTCAAGACTTTCATAGTAATTGGATCTATATATAAGTTTCTTGATTGTTGTATCCTTTTCATTTACTTCATTTCTCAATGGTGTTACTTCATCCTGCAGCCTTTGACATTGATCTTCCTTTTCCTTGTACTAATTCCTTACTTTGTTTCCTTCCTCCAACTGAGCTTTTAACCTGGTAACTTCTTCTTTGAAGGTACACTCCCTTTTTTCAAATAGATCTTGTTGATCTCTAATGTTATCTATGAGCTTTTTAACTTTTGTCTCCATTAGATTTCTTTCACTTTCACCCATAAGAGAAAATTTAGTTGTTTCACTGTCACTTTCATTATCTTCAATATTGCTTGCACAGAGAAATGTATCATCAGAAGACCAAAAATTAGTACCTGATACTCCTTTTGCTTGTTCATCTTCAATCTGAGGTGATTCTGAATCTGAATACTTGCTTCCATCTAATAGCTAATTGTCTCTCATGCTGTCACTCTTCCTTTGAGATGTCTTCTTCTTTTGAGGTGCTTTCTTCTTTTGCTTCTTCCCATTCTTACAACAGATCTCCTTCAAGCGATCAAGCCTCTGTCAAAGGACCTGCTTTGATACCAATTGTTGGGAAAAATACTGAGAGGGGAAGGTGGGGGGTGAATCAGTATTTATAAATCAATTACTTTTTACATTTCATATTTAGATTTCTATACGCAACTTTACTAAATCGAACCTTCATGTGCACGCGACTATTCTTAAGACAATTAGCGTATCTCCAATAAACTTACAATTCATTTAATCCATCATATGTTTGTTTCAGCTAGTTCATTAGTACTTTATTAACCATTAGATAAACATTAACCATGTGTTGTAATAAATAAAACATCACACATAAGAGACACACATGAACACCAAGATTTAAGGTGGAAACCTATGCAGGAGAAAGCCACCTGTTGCTATTGTCTCTATCTTCTTTTTAATAGAAAAAAGTTGTTTAATATCTTGTACTGGTGCAGACTCATACTAGTACACAAGAACCCACCTGCAGAAGGCTACGACATTCTCTCGTTCTCTAGCTTCTACTGGAAGTGAACTACAACCCCCTAGCTCTTGTACTGGTTGATATGTTTACCAGTACATAGGCACCAACCTACAAAAGGCTATTATCTTTGCTCGTTCTCCAGCTGCTACAGGAAGGGAGCTCCAACCCCCTAGCCCTTGTACTGGCTGATATGTTTACCAGTAAGGCGCCGATCTACATAATCCTACCACATTCATTCTTCCTCCAGGGACCACGTTTCATAAATTTTCAGACTAGATACTCCTGGTACACAATAACACAATATGTAGGGCACGTTTCATCAAATTTTCATACTAGACCCATTAGTAACATTGAAGCTCAAAATCAATCACCACTGTAATAAAACCATCAAATGTATCTGCATCAACCAATCACTGAAACCCAATCATCAATCTATGATATCACTGAAACCCAATCATCAATCTCTGAATCAACCACAACTAAATCAATCAATCACTGAAACCTCTGACATAACTGAATCACCCAATCATCAATTTCTGAATCAACCACAACTGAATCAATCAATCATTGAAAACTCAATCAACCGACACTTAATCAAAATTCAACCAATCAACTAGAACATATAGATCAATGTAACCAGTACACAGATCTGAACCCGAAACACTACATCAACTACCAGAACCAACTGTAACCTCAAAAATCATATGTCATAATGCATATGCTACTTCAATGAAGCCACCTACATGTATACGCTACTTTTTGTAACCCAACCTTTGTATACCTCTAAAGATACTGAATCATAAAACTTCTAAACCATAAACTGTACTTCCCAAAGACATTCTGAAGATCTACTGTCATATTATAGAGTTGTAAATGAATAGAAGCAAATATCACCCTTCTAACTCAATCAATCAATCAACCAGACTCAATCTCCTTATACAATCAGGTTTACTTTCAAATCCAAAGAAGACATCATTGACAAACAACAGTAAAATAGCAACACTGATTATATAGATTAGTCATCTCTGAACAACAAACTTTTCTTCTGCATACGCTACTTGGAAGAGACAAACTAGCGAGTATACGCGCCTTCACCAAGGTAGACCAATGTATATATCTACAAATAATAACTTATAACTTCGCAGTTGTTCCAGACTTCGTATATACCCATATCATAGAATTTAAAGGACAAAACATTAGTTAGTACTAAAATCTATCCTATCCAATATTAGATCACATAATGATAAGTCATTTCACGTCTTATGATCCTGATCCATCATTAGATCTCATCCATCATCAAACACTCACATGCATACTTAGTTTAGATTAAGCAAAGCATTAGAAACCCATAACATACATATTTTCTTTTGATCTAACTCTTTATGAGATAATCATTTCTTGCACTCCCTTACGCTTCGATCTTCACTTCCTTATATAGATTTAGCCTTTTATCAATACCTCAGACCAAAACAACACTTAGAACTTGTGGTATTCTTAGACGAGATCAAGTAACCATTATTCCACTCAATATTTTCGGCTAATACCATGGTATGGACCCTTGGTATTCTTTAAACTTAATTTTCCATCCCATACGCGCTTTTCCTTCTATGAAAGTGCATGCATACGTATACACTCCTTTTTTTCTGTGAACCCGTTTATATACACTACTTGGACTAGGCGAAACAACTTAATACAACTTAAATCATTTTTTTCTTTAATTGCTTGATTATGATCTGAGATCCTTTATCTCATTACTCGGTTACCTTTGAATAAACCTATTACAATGTGAGTTATCATCATTATATCATTTCTGAACTGATTCCTCTGAACTGCCCTACATTTTATTACATCTATAAACACAACTGCCATGCATTCCGTCACATCCTGTTTATACCTTTATCAAGTAGTCCATTCATCAAATAGGTTGTCTATCAAGGACAACATTAACACAATCTTCCTGTATCAAACCTTTAACCATTATTTTGTTCCATCATTCAGTCACCTCTAATATCTCTGTGTTCGATTATTTTGTCACCTCTAATCTGTCTGGTATATTCTTCTAGTTACCATATACAAGTGAGTTGTCATCAAGGACAACACATGCATCATAATGCCAACAATCTCCCCCTTTGGACTTTATGGCAACCACTTTGGTGTTTTGTCACCACAACCTGTAAATAACATCAAGACAAGCACCAAGCTTTTCAAAACATCAAGCTACTCTCCAAACACCAAACTACTCTCCCACTTTGACATTAAGGGAAAAGGGATGACCAATGTGAAATGAATACTTCCATATCTGAACTACTGAATATGAACATTGATCATGCTTCCCCTAGGCATATGCTGAATTCTCTAATCAAACTCCCCCTTAGTACATGCTGAGATGCACTATACCGTCCATGCTCCCCCTAAGCATATGCAGAGTCTGCAGAAATATTTTTGAAATAATAACATGACTCTATAACTCAACTATGTGAGTATAACCTTCCTATCACCAATGACTCATACATACATCAATCACCTAGCCAAGTGGGGATACACCAAATGACTCAACCACTCAACCAAGTGGGATTACATATTTGACATGATCTCAAAAGTCCATACATGATTGAATATGACAATTATTACATCATAGGTCTTTACATGACCTTTACATAAAATGATATACATGACATTTATAACAAAGGCCAAAGACCTAAACAGTATCATGACAGTAATCATCAACTATCATTCATCATATATGATCTCCACCATAAGCATCTGTCAGCAACATCAAGAGCAACAACCTGCATAAGTCCATCATGAGTTCACAAGATAAGACAATGTAACTTTAATATCATCAACCTGTGACTAAGTATGCCACATATAGATATCAACTCACCCTCTTGATCTTATCAAGATCAACTTGCTCTGTTTCCTTAGTAGAAAAAGCCTTAACATAGCCTTCCATGAATCAATCAAGCATATGTCATATCTCCAAGCAATAATACAAAATCGTTCACATATATACATGTGAAACTACCATAGTCATCATCTATGACCATAACATCATCATCGTAGCAAGAAATACACGATCTTTCCATAAGAACCCTCAGTATATCAACCATGTATCATCACTAGGGAGTTTTCTAACATCCCACATCTGATAAGCATCAACCATGATAATCAACATATGTGAGTATCAAACCTATCATCATAAAGTAAGAAGTCATCATCATTATGTGACTAAGTAAGCCATGTCTCCAAATAGCCATGTCTTCATGAAACCTACAATAACACCATTCTCTTGGCCAACCAACAATATTTACCAATCTGCAACTTAAGTAATCATCCATGTATCTAGCATCAATATGTATCTAGATTCTCATCGAAAAGCAAACTATGAGCTCACAATCATTTTGTCAAACTTTCTTGATACCATCGAGTGCAACAATCCTCAAACAATATATCATGTGAGAGCCAAGAACTATAGGAATCCTTATTCATATATGCACCATATGAACTTTATGCATCTTTGAAGGCATGATGACATTATAAAAGAAATGAGTGACACTTATCATCATCAACTAATGAAGTTGTGTACTCAAGCTTTATTCTTCTCCTTGAACTTATGAAGATCACCATGTAAGCAACATAACACATGTACAATATGCATCATCAAAAGAATCATCTAATCATCCATAAATCTTATCTGAATAACAACTATGTGGCCCAAGCAATATAAGTATCATCTGAGATTTCATCATAGGAAACCCATGACCGCAACATAGCATGATGCATCATTTAAAACACTTCAAACATATAAGAATCCTCACCATTGATAAGAATCATTAGGTACCAAGACTTCTAAACATAATTCGAACAGTGCATTATTAGAAGCATAACATATTCTCCCCCTTAACCTGTGCCCATTGTTCACTGTCAGATCTGATTATTGCATATATCAGTAAGAATCATCAAGGCATCATCATCAACTAGTTATACATCAAGTCAACAACAACTTATGAGGGTCAATGACACTTCGAAATAACATCCACATACTGTAATCATCAACCATCAAAAAAGAAAAGACACTTGATAGTTGTCTGAACCACAGCGGACCCTTTTTCTAAGTATTCCCCACTTCTTCTTCATCAAACCAACATATACGCAACTGCGTAGTTTCAAACTAGCGTATATAGGTTACTTTTCTTCATAATATTTGCGTATGAGAATTAGAACACTGAAATTTCATACTTTCAGTTCCTCCTAAGTTTGTTTTGATTGTACCTGGTCCTAAAACTTTTTTTGAAGTATCAGTTCCAATAATATGATGGTTCTTTATCAGAAACTCCATTTTTCTCTTGTCTCTAGTCATGTTATGAGCACATCCATTGTCATCTTTGTCTTCGAATGAAAAGTGAGCAAGATCACACCTTATCTGATCTTCCTTTTCTTGATTCTTGGTGGATTCATCTTTTTCAGATTTTCTGATATAAATCTGCTTATTTGATTGCTTACCATATTGTCTACGATAATCCATAGAATTGTCCTTGCATTCTTTTGCTATATGCCCAAACTTGTTACAAGCATAGCATATTATATGTTTAATATTCCTTCTATAGCAATCAATGGCTTTGTGACCAAAAATATTGCAAGAAAAACAATATCCCTTAAAGCACCTAGAAGCTGATGATCTTTTTGTGTGACGGTTATTAGCTTGAAACATTCTACTTCTACATCTGGCTGCAACATGTCCAAAATTATGACATCTAAAACATTCAACATTATTCATTACAGGAAAGAATCGATTAACACTTCCATAGATAAGAGTAAATGATTTTCTTTGAAGACTTTCTTTCCTTGGTTGTTGATGGGATTTCCCTTTTATCTCTTTGTTGAGCATTTCAGATTTTGCATTAGAGTTCCTTGCCTCAGTTTGTGAGCTAGATTCACCTTTAACAATTTCATGAAAAACAAAACTAGATTTGATGGCGCAAGACCT
Organism: Pinus tabuliformis; assembly: GCA_031772625.1. Classification (NCBI taxonomy): domain Eukaryota; kingdom Viridiplantae; phylum Streptophyta; class Pinopsida; order Pinales; family Pinaceae; genus Pinus; species Pinus tabuliformis. The sequence continues at coordinate 85,185,176 of CM062819.1, read as the reverse complement.
TTGACTACTAAGAATACTATCCAAAATCTTAGTACTATCTTGAAATCATAAAAGTTTATCCTTTTATGCTAATTTACCTTTTAGGATATTTACCTCAACCTAATATTTCTCTTCCTTTTCCAGAACTGCTTCTTCATGATTTCTTCAACGTTTCTTCCTTATTCCACTTGTTTTTTTAATTTGAGAATCTCATTTTCTTGTTCTTCATCTGCTTGAGGTAGTTCTTCATTCTGCTTATTTGAATTTTCAAGATCTTATTTTCGAGAGATGACCTCAACTTCAAGATTGTCTTAGTAAATGGATCTATGTTTAAGTTTCTTGATTGTTGTATCCTTTTCATTTACTTCATTTCTCAATTATGTTACTTCATCCTGCAGCCTTTGACATTGATCTTCCTTTTCCTTATATTGCTTCCTTACTTTGTTTCCTTCCTCCAACTGAGCTTTTAACTTTGTAACTTCTTCTTTGAAGGTACACTCCCTTTTGTCAAATAGATCTTGTTGATCTCTAATTTTATGTGTGAGCATTTTAACTTCTGTCTCTATTAGATTTCTTTCACTTTCACCCATAAGAGAAAATTCAGTTGTTTCACTGTTATTTTCATTATCTTCAATATTGCATGAACAAATAAATGTATCACCAGAAGACCAAAAAATAGTACCTAATACTCCTTTTGCTTGTTCATATTCAATTCTCTCATGTTGTCACTGTAACTTTGAGATGTCTTATTCTTTTGAGGTGATTTCTTCTTTTGCTTCTTTCCCATTCTTACAACGGATCTCCTTCAACCGTTCAAGCTTCCGCCAAAGGACATGCTCTGATACCAATTGTTGGGAAAAATACTGAGAGGGTGGGGGGGAGGGGGTGAATCAATATTTACAAATCAATTATTGTTTACATTTCATATTGAGATTTCTATACGCGACTTTACTGAATTGAACCTGTGTGTGCACGCCACTGTTCTTAAGACAATTAGTGTATATCCAATAAACTTATAATTCAGTTAATCCATCATATGTTTGTCTTCAACTAGTGCACTAGTACTTATTAACCATTAGATAAGCATTAAACATGTGATGTAATAAATAAACCATCTCACATAACAAACACACACGAACACCAAGATTTAAGGTGGAAACCCAATGCGGGAGAAAACCACCTGCTGTTGTTGTCTCCGTCTTCTTTTTAATAGAAAAATGTTCTCTACAATCTTGTACTGGTGCAAACTCATACCAGTACACATGAACCCACCTACAGAAGGCTACAACATTCTCTCATTCTCCAGCTTCTACTGGAAGGGAACTACAACCCCGTAGCTCTTGTACTAGCTGATATGTGTTGGAATTTCTAACTCTATCTGTTAGAAATCCTTCACGTACTTTTTGATTTATTTCTTCCTACTTGTTATGTTAATTAACAAGTTATTTACCATGTAAGTACTGAAAATAAATACAAGTACATGCTCAACACATACAGATCATCAACTGAAGGAAAAGCAAGCACACAAGTGACACCATTATTTTTGGACTATTGTCCTTGGAAAAACCCAATGCGAGAAAACCGGTGCAACTATCTGAGGGTTTTATTATTAAGCAGTTTCAGAATACAGTTTGGGTGCCAGAAATGGTTCACCCAACAGAGAATGCTCTCAGCATTAGTACCTCTCAGTCGGAGACAAATATTCTAGCTAAAAACCCCAGATGAACAATCCCACAGCTTTCAGCTCAAATCTACCCCACGAAATCTCCCAGTGTTTGTCTCTAGGGACTGTGTCAACCTCTCTGGCCCAACGTCAGCCCAACTAGCCTTGCGTCAGCCTCTGGAGCCTCTGCGCCACCCACACTGGCTCTCCTAAGGCATTGCGTAACTCTTGTCTGCCTCTGTGTGGCCTCTAGTTGGCTTTGCATCCCTCTCTCTCTGACTTCTGTGTTGATGCTCTGAGTACCCTCTCTGCCTCTTTGCTTTTGTATTCACTACCCCTCAGCTACAACTTTGATCAATCCTTCGATTTCCTCAGCAAGCCCTGCCCCAGAAAATTGAATTCTTGATCAACTCTGTGTGTTCCCCAAGTGACCCTCAAGCCTCCTCTTATACTTTTCTCATTGACAATTAAACGGCCGAGATTAAGTCCCTAATCAATGGCTAAGATTAGATATGGCTAAATCCATATATTTTGGACCATTCTAACTCAGTTTTATATTAATTCGCATTAATATTTTATTTTCCCTAAGTTTAGACTTAGGGACTCCATTAAAAATATTAATATCTCCCAAACTGGTTAGATTTTGCCCAAACCATTACTGGGTATTGAAGATCTCTTGTGCTTTAGCCTCTCCACCAATTTTCATGGCTAGATCACATCCGGTGATACCCCAAATCAACACTCCCTCTTAGAAAGGATTGTGCTCTAGTAATACTCCTCACTAAGTATCACCCTAATCATCCAGCATCAGTCCTTGTGTTGATGCTAGGCCTGCTGCCCAACATCCTCTGTACTACTGCATCATATACTACTACCCATGGCCTTGCCACTGCCACTGCTGCATCTGTATAATAGCTCCCTCTGCATCTATGTTGTTTCCCATGGCCCTGCCACTAGCACTGCTACATCTACACTGTAATCCCTCTCATCATGTTGCATCGTGCTTCCCATAGCACTGCCAGTGCTAACTGTTGCATTGCAACTCAGTTACTGAGAAGAAGTATCTGATCTCCCAACTCTGACATCTCCGTTAGTTCTGCTACTCCTCTTCGGGGCTCCCGTAGTAAGGTATAATCCAAGAGGTTGGGTACCTTGAGGATCCTGCCCCTCATCGCCTATAGTCCGTCTGACTAAAGCTCGATGTCTCCCCACTTCCTCTCACGAGGTGCATGAGCACTCATGGCACAATCATCATTTGTCTCCACTTCTTTCTCTACCCTTGTTGACACAGCCTTGGTCTCAGAAGCCTCTCCCTTGCTCTTCTTCCTCGGACACTGGCTCACATAATGACCCAGCTCCCCATAGTGGAAGCATTTGAACTTGGAGTGGTCTTTCTTTCGTTTCTCCTGCTTTCCCTCAAATGTTAGGGAAGCATCCTCCTCTTCCTCCTTCTTGATTTTGACCCCCTTGCCACTGTTTCCTGCCTTGGTTAGCCTTCTGATCTCTTCCTGACGAAGAGCTGCCCACAGTTCCACCCAATCTAGAATGGTTGATCTGCCCAGTATGCTCTGGACAAATACCTCCCAGTCCTCTGAGATTGTGTTCGATGTGGTCCTCACCATTAATTCTTGATCCGGAGTGGCCCCTATGGAAGTCACCTAATCTCGGATCTCCTTCAATCAACCGAGGAAGATGTTGATATGTTCTCCTTTCTACATCTGATATCACGTAGTTGATTTTCTAGTAGCATCTTCCTCTACACGGAAGTATGCTGATACAATTTCGTTAGGGCCTCCCACATCACATTTTTCTTGTCCTTTTTGACAATATGTGGTACTACATGGTCCTTAACCCCGTCAAGAATGATGCTCTTGGCCCTTGCCATTGCCTCCTTGTACTTATCGTTCTTAGTCGAGTCAACTAGAATCGCTATCATTTTCAAGGCGAAGTCCTTGAGACAATTCCTGTCTAGAACGGACAAGATCCTAACCTTCCAGACTAAGAAGTTTGAGGCTTCGTCCAGTCTTTCATGATCTCTTACCCCGTTTACTACCATCTCGCTGCTCCTCTTTCGATTCTTTTGGGTCTCTCTACTTCCCTCCTGGAAGTTTTCAGTGTGATTCCCTCTGAACCTCGATTTCCCTCCTGGAAACCCCTCTGCCAATGTAGAGATGCCCCCACTCCATTCGTTAGTGCAGCTGCACCATTGATCCGGATTTCTTGGCTAGAAATCCTTTGTAGCAACTCCCTCCTCCTTGGTCTTGCATTGTTAGGTATTGTTCGAAACATAGTACCCCACCAACTTCACTCCGCAACTTCTCCACAACCTCCTATGCCCTAGCAAACTGAAGGTTAGAGCCTCTAGGATCTGCACAATCCCAGCACCAGCAAAATCTACACCTCCTGTTCGCGGGTGTCAATCCTTCCTGACTGAGAAAGATGATCGGGCACTACGTAGGTCAGGTCTTCTCCTTTAAGCCACTACACTAATCCTTCTTCTGGCTCAAACTTGATGACACAGGCACTACATCACCCCTTCCTTGCTTCTTTTATGCTAGGAACAACTTCTATCACTCGAGACAACTATTTCTGTTGTTGCTACTATGCTCAGGTGATGCCCTCAGTTCTCCTGCGATCTGCAACCACGCTCTAATACCATGTTGGAATTTTTAAGTTTATTTTTTAGAAACCCTTCATGTACTTTCTGATTTATTTCTTCCTAGTTGTTTTGTTAATTAACAAGTTATTTACCATGTAAATACTGAAAATAAATACAAGTACATGCTCAACACATACATATCATCAATTGAAGGAAAAACAAACACACAAGTGGCACTGTTATTTTTGGACTATTGTCCCCGAAAAAACCAATGCGAGAAAACTGGTGTAGCTATCTGAGGGTTTTATTATTAAGCAGTTTCAGAATACAATCTTGGTGCCAGAAATGGCTCACCCAATAGAGAATTCCTCAGTAGTACCTCTTAGTCAGAGACAGATATTCCGACTAAAAACCCTAGATGAATAATCCCACAACTCTCAGCTCCAATCTGCCACAAGAAATATCCCAACGTCTGCCTCTAGGGACTGCGTCAGCCTCTCTAGCCCAGAATCAGCCCAACTAGCCTTGCATCAGCCTCTGGAGGCTCTGCATCACCCACGCTGGCTCTTCTCAGGCACTGCACAACTCCTAGCTGCCTCTGCATGGTTTCTAGTTGGCTCTGCATCCCTCTATCTCCGGCTTCTGCGCTGATGCTCCCAGTACCCTCTCTTCCTCTCTGCTTCTATATTCACTGCCCTTCAACTGTAACTTTGATCACTCCTTCAATTTCCTCAGCAAGCCCTGCCCCAGAAAATCGAATTCTTGATCAACTCGGTGTGTTCTCCAAGTGACCCTCAAGCCTCCTCTTAATACTTTTCTCGGTGAATATTCAACGACCGAGATTAAGTCCTTAATCAACAACTAAGATGAGATCTCACTTGATCCATGTCTTTTAGACCATTCTAACTCAATTTTATATTAATCCACATTAATATTTTATTTTCCCTAAGTTTAGACTTAGGGACTCCATTAAAAATATTAATTATTATAATATCTCCCAAACTGGCTAGATTCTGCCCAAACCATTTCTGGGTATTTGAGATCTCGTGTGCTTTATCCTATCCACCAATTTTCGTAGCTAGAGAACATCTGTTGCTAACCCAAATCAATAATATGTTTACCAGTACATAGGCGCCAACCTACAAAAGGCTACTACCTTTGCTCGTTCTCCAGCTGCTATTAGAAGGGATCTCCAACCCCCTAGCTCTTGTACTAGCTGATATGTTTACCAGTATGTAGGTGTTGACCTACATAAGGCTACCACCTTCATTCTTCCTCCAAGGACCACGTTTCATAAATTTTCAGACTGGATACTCCTAATACACAACAACACAATATGTAGGGCACGTTTCATCAAATTTTCATACTAGACCCATTAGTAACATTAAAGCTCAAAATCAATCACCACTACAACACAACCATCAAATGCATTTGCATCAACCAATCATTGAAACCCAATCATCAATCTCTGATATAACTGAAACCCAATCATCAATCTCTGAGTCAACCTCAATTGAATCAATCAATCACTAAATCTCTGACATAATTGAATCACCCAATTATCAATTTCTGAATCAACCACAATTTAATCAATCAATCACTGAAAACTCAATCAAATGACATTTAATCAAAATTAAACCAGTCAACTTGAACAGATACATCACTGTAAACAATACACAGATTTGAACCCACAACACTGCATCAACAACCAGAACCAACTGCAACCTCAAAAATCACATGTTAGAATGAATACACTACTTCAGTGAAGCCAACCTACATGTATATGCTACTTTCTGTAACCCAACCTGCGTATACCTCTAAAGATACTGAATCGTAAAACTTCTAAACCATAAACTATACTTCCCAAAGACATTCTGAAGATCTACTATCATATTACAGAGTTCTAAACAGATAGCAACAAAGATCACCCTTCTAACTCAATCAGCCAATCAACTAGACTCAATCTCCTTATACAATCAATTTTACTTTCAAATCCAAAGAAGACATCATTGCCAAACAACAATAAAACAACAACATTGATCAGTAGATCAATCATCTCTGAACAACAAACTTTTCTTCTGCGTACGCTACTTGGAAGAGCCAAACCAATGTGTATACATGCCTTCACTGAGGTAAATCAATGTATATATTTACAAATAATAACTTATAACTTCGCAGCTATTCCAAACTTCAGATATACCCATATCATAGCATTTAAAGGACAAAACATTTATTAGCACTCAAATCTATCCTATCCAATATCAGATCACATAATGATAAGTCCTTTCAGGTCTTATGATCCCAATCCATCATTAGATCTCATCCATCATCAAACACTCAGGTGCATACTTAGTTCAGATTAAGCAAAGCATCAGAAACCCAGGTTCATGAGATATTCATTACTTGGACTCCCTCACACTTCGATCTTCACTTCCTTATATAGATTTAGCCTTTTATCAATACCTCAGACCAAAACAACACTTAGAACCTGTGGTATTCTTAGACGGGATCAAGTAATCGTTATTCCACTCAATATTGTGGGCTAATACCATGGTATAGACCCTTGGTATTATTTAACCTTAATTTTCCATCCCATACGCACCTTTCCTTCTGTGAAAGTGTGTGTATATGTATACACTCCTTTTGTTCTGTGAACCCACTTGTATATGCTACTTGGACTAGGTGAAACAACATATACAACTTAATACAACTTAAATCATTCTTTTTCTTCAATTGCTTGATTATGATCTGAGATCCTTTATCCCATTACTCTGTTTCATTTGAATAGACTTGTTATAATGTGAGTTGTCATCATATTATCATTTCTGAACTGATTCCTCTGAACTGCCCTACATTTTGTCACATCTATAAACACAACTGCCATGCATTTTTTCACATCTTGTTTATATCTTTATCATGCAGTCCATTCATCAAATAGGTTGTCTATCAAGGACAACACTAACACAATATTCTTGCACCAAACCTTTAACCATTATTTTGTTCCATCATTCAGTCACCTCTGATATCTCTATGTTCCATCATTTGTCACCTCTGATCCGTCCTGTAGATTCATCTAGTTACCATATACAGGTTAGTTGCCATCAAGGACAACACATGCATCATAATGCCAACAATGTAGCCCCCTTATTGTTATTGTTGTGCCCATGTAGTCCCCATATTGTTATTATTGTGTGCCATATAAGTCCACTATTGTTATTGTTGTGCCCTTACATTATTATTGTTATGTTGGCTCTAATTATATTGTGATCCCTTAGACTCCTATAAATAGAAAGGAGGTTTTTTCATTCAAATCATCCAAGAATTGTTCATTTGTGTAATGTAAAGGAGGTTTCCCCCTCGAAGAGGCTAATTTTTAAATCATGGATCTATCTATTTGTTAGTTGGTTGCATAACATATGTGCTAACGGGATGCCATGTGGCAACTTGTGGGAGTGCCACATGGCACCTTGTGGTTCCACTTATTATCAAAAAATTTATTATTTGCCACAAACTTACGAAGGGAATAACTTTCACATACGGGCTCGGATTGAGGCGACGTTCATGCTATTAGATTCCTTGCGACAAGCTCTTCAACCAAGTCCTAGTTTCACAACATTTCGAGGACTTTGATTTTTGGGCCATTAGGGATCCACGCAGATCAAAGATAAAGGAGATAAAGTAGCATTTTTTGGTGGTAAATTCCTTGTATGCCCCAAGGGTTAAAGTATAAACTCTACTATAATAATTGGGGTTCGTGAAGGAAGGTTGTTTAGAGTCTTGAAACAACCAACTCAAGCATTAGTGCATAATGATGTCAATCCATGTGAACTATGGCATAAAATATATGCCCACCTTCATTATAGATATTTTCCAGCTTTAAATTAGATGGTTTCAAGTGTTCCAGAATTGCAAGTGAAACATGAAGGAGTATGTAAAGGTTGTGCGCTTGGAAAGAATGTCAAGAAGCCTTTTCCAAGTAGTGAAAGTAGGTCCAAGGAAATCTGAGACCTAGTTCAATCTAATGTATGTGGTCTAATTCCAATGAAATATCTTGGAGGCTCTCTGTATTATGTAACCTTTAGTGATAAAGTCTCTCACAAGACATGGATTTACTTCGTGAAGACTAAAGATGAAGTCTTTGACAAGTTTCAATAATTTAAGGCTGAAGTAGAAAACTTGACTGGAAAGGAAATCAAGATTTTGAGATCAGATAATGGAGGAGAATGTACATCTAAGGAAATCGTTTCCTTTTGTAAAGAATTTGGGATTAAGATGGAGTTGATAGTCCCTTACAACCCACACCAAAATGGAGTTGCTGAAAGAAAGAACACGTCCATTGAAGAATCTATTAAGGCATTGATGGATGATCAAGACTTGCCCATGTTTATATGGAGTGAAGCATTCATGACAGTAGTATATATTGAAATATAAGTCCTCATCAAAATTTGGAAGATAAGACTCCTAAAGAAGCGTTCATTGAACAAAAACCAAAGGTTGGACACTTGAGAATTTTTGGTTGTCCAGTTTACATTCATGTACCCAAAAATAAGAGGAAGAAACTAGAGCCTTTTGGAAAGAAACGAATATTCGTTGGATATAGCGAGTCATCAAAGGCCTATAGAATCTATGTTCTAGGTCAAAGTCAATTGGGATGTTACCTTCAATGAGAATATTTCCTATAGTAAGTCTAAAGAAGTTCCATGGACCCCAATGATGATGAAGAACATGAAGCTCCCAAGGAAGAAGGTTTAGGTCCATTCAATCCTTTAGAACATCCCATATATCATCAAGAAGAGCTAGAAGGGCCTAGTGAAGCAATGAATCCAGTTGTTGTTCCTGAAATCAAGAAGAGGCTAGATTGTTTTAGATCTACCTTGTAGGAAGCATAAGGACATGCAATGATATGTGTCACCTTCAGGGAAAGCAAGATACTGAAGAGGTATTCCAGATCTCATTGGTTCTAAACTTTCAAACTATGAAGAGGCAACTAGCCAACAAGTTTGGAAGGATGTGATGTTGGAAGAATACGAATATATCATGAAGAATTACATATGGGAGATTGTTCCTAGAACTGATGGGAAATTATTTGTGACCTCCAAATGGGTATACAAGATTAAGAAATGCAGTGGATGGCACTATTGACAAGTATAAGGCAAGATTTGTGGCTAGAGGATTCTCCTATAAAGAGGGAGAGGATTATGATGAGAGTTTTTCACCAGTTGTCAAGTACACTGCTATTAGATCTATTATTTATATTGCTTCTTCTGTGGGTTGGACTTTACATCAACTGGATGTAACTACTACTTTCCTCAATGGTATGATTGAGGAAGAAGTGTACATAGAACAACCTCAAGGTTATGAGGTTCTTGGGAAAGAGTCTCACGTTTGCAGATTGAGGAAATACTTGTATGGACTTAAGGAGGCACCTAGAGCTTGGTATTCTCAAATTGATGGCTACTTGACAAGACTTGGATTCTCCAAAATTGATGTTGATCTGCACCTATATATCAAGGTTAAGAAAAATGAACCTGTGATTTTATTGTTATATGTTGATGACTTATTTCTGACAAGTGTGGATCATCTCATTGTTTGGTGTATTCAGTGTTAGATGGAGTTGGCATTTGAATTTGATATGAAGGATCTTGGCTTGATGCATTACTATTTGGGACTAAAAGTGTTAGGGTCCAACCCTAACCCCCTTATTTATGTAATAGGATCGAGTCATAGTTATAGTTAAGTAAAGAGTCAATAAAGCCCATATTAATAATTGTAAGTGGTTAACCTGCATTTAATGAAGGGACCACAGTTAGTTGCAAATGGGCCATGGTATTAGATAGATGGTATTAATAAGAACCATGGTATTGCATGTATGAATCCTATATAAAGGATAGAGACTCCCCTCGAGGAGCATCATGTCTTATTTTGTAATTGAGCTCAGCTCTATTGGAGGTTGCCCCCTCGAAGAGGCAAGTGAACATTGCTTTCTGAATAATAAAATACTTGTTTTTATTTCTCATTGTTCTATGTTCTGGGTATCTTTCTTCGCATATTTGGTATTCTGGTATCGTTTTGCAGGTTAAGAGCATAACAAGTGGTATCAAAGCGCTTTCCAGGGCTGGTGGGATTTCCAATTTTTAGCAATTATTTTTTTGGCTAGAGACGTGTTCCGGCGTCTTTAAACCACTGGATCTGTCGTTGAGCGCATAAACCTGCAGATTTGGGAAGGCATGCATGCAGGAAATATAAGAGGTGGTCACGCTTGTTGGACTCCCTTGTAACCCCTGTGGGTACCCCTTCGAGTAGTAGCGCATTAGACAGAACCGTGCACGGACTGTCTTCCAAGTACCCTTTGGGTATATCGAAAACCCCCTAGCTCCCTTGAAACCTCGCCACAGATAAACTGTCAGTCGTCTTGCTGCTACAGTACACTGAGAACAACACTCGGGAGATTACTCACACATACGATAGGGTAGTCGGGTTGTACGGCTAAGGGTACGGTTGATCCTCCTTGGTTAGTGCCCTAAAAGATTGGGTCGAGTACTACTGTCAGACCCTTATGTATATTGCGATTTGTAGCACCTGACACTCCTAGAGACAATAGTTCCCTTCTCTATCTCTGGATCACGCATCATCTTTGCCAGATCAGATCTCGCAGGTGGGGTTTTGTCGTAGCAACAACAATCAGTTCCGCTGTTCAGATCTATCAGATCCATCAAATCTGCCATCCAGATCTAGCAGTTTGGGCTCTATAGTCGTCGCAACAATCAGATCCGCCATTCAGATCTGACTAATTGTGTGGGTTCCTATACCCGGGCGTGATTTTCTCAGGACTTTGGGTAGCATTGAATTTTCTGGGATTCGAAGTCGCTTATTGGAGACCCCCCGGGATGCTTATTGAAGACTTAGCCCATAAGAATCAGGTCGACGAGCTGAGCAAGGTGGTAACATTCAATCGTTAGTGCCAAAAATTTCAGGCGGTCCCAAATTTCAAATACATCGGATCGGTGCATGGTACAAACTAGAGCTCAAGCTATGGCCAACGAGAGGACTTACAACCTTGAATCAACATTGAAAGATGTACTGTTGTAGCTGAAGAACTTAAATGAAACACTCTCAAAGGGCAAGGTGGTAGAACGCGCGGAGGCATATATCGGCAATGAAAACATTGAGGGTGAGTCTAGCCAGTCTCTTCACCTCTTTGGCACCCACCAACAATCCCAGCCACGACCACCCAAGCTGGACATGTATAAATTTGATGGCTCTCACCCGGCCACATGGATAGCACAAATGGAGCAATATTTCACACTGAATTATATCATGGATGATGCAACTCAACTTAGTGTGGGTAGCATGTACTTGGACAATGAAAGATGGCAATGGTGGAAATGGCATCAACGTTGCTATGGAAGACCCTTGACTTGGCAGACATTCAAAAAAGCTCTTACGGATCGCTTTGACCATGAATCTAATTTTTTGGGTCGTCTCACTAAGCTTCGACAGACAGGAACAGTGAACGAATATATTACAGCCTTTGAAGCCTTAGCTTTCCACACAGGAGGTCTACACGATGAGTTCTACGTGGAATGTTTTGTCAGTGGTCTCAAAGAAGCCATACAAGCCCACGTCCGATTGCAACACCCTATCTCATGGTTGCATGCTTGCAGGGTAGCTCGTGAAGTAGAACGTGCATTAGTGACCTAGTCCAATCGACCAAATTTCATAGCCAAGGGTCGCCCCACCTAGGCTCAAAGCACTACCCAAACAATCAAGGTTCAAAAGGTGTCACCAGCAGAAATGGCAAAAGAAGAAAGCAAGGGTTGTGTTACTACTATGATGAGAAATACTCCCCCGGACATAAATGCAAGGAGCCCAAATTCTTTCAAATTGATGCTACTAATCACAATTCATCGGGGGAAGCCCCACCACTTAAGGAACCAGAGGAGGAAGAAGAGGACAACCAGCAGGACAATGTACCTGAAGGACCAGTTATCTCGCTGCATGCTTTGGCAGGGATTTCTTCCCCACAAACTCTCAAAATCAAAGGTTTTATTAAGCATCACCCAGTAGTAGTATTGATTGATAGTGGCAGCACACATAACTTTATCCATCAAAGAGTCGCGGAAGTAATGCATTGTTTTGTCCAAGCAGTTTCTAACTTCCAGGTCCAAATAGCTGATGGGGGGACAATGAAATGTGAAGGCCGCTGTGTAAATGTCAAACTTCAAATGGGGGATTATCAGTTAAAGACCCACATGTTTGCCATACACATGGGAGGATGCGACATTGTCCTAGGTGCTGAATGGCTTCGCACACTTGGCCCAATCACAATGGATTTCCAGGAGTTATATATGAGCTTTAAGCAGAACAACCACACACATACCCTCCGCGGACTCCAGGCGGGAGCTCCCTCTATCATTAGCTCACATCGGATGGAAAAATTGTTAAAAAAGGGCCACCATGGAGTTATAGCCCAATTTAATGCCATCCAGGCCTTCGAACCCAATTCTCTTCATATTCATCCTAAGATGCAACAGATCTTAAACAACCATATACTAGTCTTTGACAAGCCTCATGAGCTTCCACCCTCGCAAGGGGAACATGATCATAGCATTACTTTGGTCCGAGGGGCCCAACCACCAAATGCGCGCCCATATAGATATCTATTCGCCCAAAAGAATGAAATTGAAAAAATCATCAAGGAACTCTTAGAAGCAGGCGTCATTCGTCCCAGCATTAGTCCTTATTCATCGCCGGTGGTCATGGTGCTCAAGAAAGATGGGGAATGGCGTATGTGTCCATACTTCAAGGCCCTCAATAAGTTGACGGTCAAAGATAAATGTTGTCGATGATTTGTTGGATGAACTAAATGGGGCTCAATTCTTTACTAAGCTCGACCTTCCCTCGGGCTATCACCAAATTCGCATGAAGGAAGTAGACATTCCAAAGACTGCTTTCCGAACTCATGAAGGCCATTATGAGTTCCTAGTCATGCCATTTGGTCTTTGTAAAGCCCCATCCACTTTTCAGAGCCTTATGAACCACCTGCTCAAACCATATCTCAGAAAATTTGTCCTTGTTTTCTTTGATGACATCCTCATCTACAGTCGCACCTGGGCCACACATCTTCAGCATGTATATCTACTCTTGCAACTGCTCCGCAAGCATAAATTATTTGTCAAGATGTCCAAGTGCTCTTTTGGCATGGAAGAAGTTGAGAATTTTGGCCACATTGTGGGGCGTGACGGTGTCAGGGTGGACCCCAAAAATATCCAGGCAATGCAGGATTGGCCTAAACCAAAGACCTTGAAGAGCTTGAGAGGATTTTTGGGTCTCACAGGATATTATCGCAAATTTGTCTGCAATTATGGTCACATTGCTAGGCCCCTCACTCAACTCCTCAAGAAAAATTCATTCCTCTAGAATGATGAAGCACAAAAGGCCTTTATAGCTCTCAAACATGCCATGTGTTCCACTCTAGTCTTATCACTACCCGAATTCACCAAATCTTCTGTGATTGAATGTGATGCTTCTGGTACGGGTATTGGAGCGGTCTTAATGCAGGAAGGTTGACCCTTGGCCTTCACGAGCCAACAACTAAGTGGGAAGAATCTAGGACAATCTACCTATGAGAAGGAGATGATGGCCATCTTACATGTAGTAGATACCTGGCGACCATACTTATTGGGGTGACGTTTCCAAACCTGCACAGACCATCAAAGCCTTAAATATTTTTTGAAGCAACGCCTATCCTCGCCACAACAAAATAAATGGCTCGCCAAAATGCTGGGATATGATTATGAGATAATTTACAAGAAAGGGCGCGAAATTATTGTAGCAAATGCGTTATCCCACCAATTTGAGGAGGAAAGTACCCTACTCGCAATTTCCCTTCCCATTCCATAATGGATTGAAGAGGCTCGCAAGGAATGGTTTTCACATCCCTGGCTCTCCCAACTCATTAATCAATTGCAGGCGGATCCAAATTCCACAGCAGGCTACTCGTGGCAGGATGAGATTCTTCGCTACAAGGATTGTGTCATAATATCACCAACATGCACCCTCAAAAGCCGCATTTTGGCGGAGTTGCACTCATCTCCCACTGCAGGACATTCAGGCTTTCAAAAGACGTATGCTCGCACTCGAAGATCATTTTTTTGGACAGGCATGAAAAAGGACATTCTTACTTTTGTAGCTAAATGCGACATCTGTCAGTGCCACAAAGGAGAAACAGTCAAATCCCCAGGCACATTACAACCATTGCCCATCCCTGCCTCAATCTAGACCGAGGTTTCTATGGATTTCATTATGGGTCTTCCAAAGTCAGGAAACAAGTTAGTAATCATGGTGGTTGTGGATAGACTTTCTAAGTATGCTCATTTTTGTGCCCTACCCCACCCTTTTCCACCAACTTTAGTCGCTCAATCTTTCATGGATCAGATCTTCAAATTGCATGGCATGCCCACTTCCATTGTGTCTTATTGTGACCCGATCTTCACCAGTAACTTTTGGCAGGAACTCTTCCGACTACAAGGTACCCAACTAAAACTCAGTACTTCTTATCATCCACAAACTGATGGTCAAACTGAAGTAGTCAACAAATGTCTGGAGACCTACCTTAGGTGTTTCAATTCAGAAAAGAAACATCTCTGGGTATAGTGGTTACCTCTAAGCGAATGGTGGTATAACACCAACTATCATGCCACCACCAAAATGACTCCATATGAAGTAGTTTATTGTCAACTCCCTCCTTCCCCTACTTCTTATATCAAGGGATGCTAGAAGGTACAAGCAGTGGATCAACTCCTACAGAACCGCACAACCATGTTGGCCCACCTTAGAGGTAATCTTCGTCAAGCCCAAAACCACATGAAGCAATAGGCAGATCAACATCGCTCAGAACGCCAATTTCAAGAAGGGGATCAGGTATTTTTGAGGCTGCAACCATATAAGCAAACATCACTCAAAGACAAGGGTTGTCAAAAATTATCTCCAAAATTCTACGCACCGTATCAAGTACTTCAACGCATTAGATAAGTCGCCTACAAGCTAGCTTTGCCACCCACTACAAAAATCCATCTACTCTTCCATGTCTCATGCCTCAAGAGAGTGATTGGGAACCATTGCAGAGTTCAAACTAGTCTACCTGAAGTGGATGAAGAAGGGTCAATCTGGCTCCAACCTGAATGGGTTCTTGACACACGAGAACGGCACCTGCGTGGCCACACGATCAAGGAAGTCCTCGTCAAGTGGAAAGACACCTCTCCGGAAGATGCAACTTGGGAACCAGCTACTATCCTTCAGTAGTTTCCGCAGCTTCAGCCTTGAGGACAAGGCTATTCTTATGGGGGAGGGCATGTTAGGGTCCATCCCTAACCCCCTTATTTATGTAATAGGATCGAGTCATAGTTATAGTTAAGTAAAGAGTCAATAAAGCCCATATTAATAATTGTAAGTGGTTAACCCGCATTTAATGAAGGGACCACAGTTAGTTGCAAATGGGCCATGGTATTAGATAGATGGTATTAATAAGAACCATGGTATTGCATGTATGAATCCTATATAAAGGATAGAGACTCCCCTTGAGGAGCATCGTGTCTTATTTTGTAATTGAGCTCAGCTCTATTGGAGGTTGCCCCCTCGAAGAGGCAAGTGAACATTGCTTTCTGAATAATAAAATACTTGTTGTTATTTCTCATTGTTCTATGTTTTCAGTATCTTTCTTCGCATATTTGGTATTCCGGTATCGTCTTACAGGTTAAGACCATAACAAGAAGGATGGCAAAAGCTTGGTGAAATATTCCTTAGTCAAGGAAACTATATTATCAAGATCCTTCAGAAGTTTGGAATGATGGACTATAAATCTATGACAACTCCCATGGTGACTAATCTAAGGAAGTTGAGAGACTTTGAGTCAAATTTGGTAGATCCATCCATGTATCAGAACTTGATTGGCTCGTTGATGTATTTGGTTAATACTAGGCCAGACATTTGCTTTATAAATGAACAATCTGAGCCATTTCCAGGTGGAACACATGCATGATCATTGGATTGCAACAAAGAATGTGTTGAGATATCTGTGTGGTACAATTGATTGTGGATTGAGATATGTCTCAAACAATGATATGCAACTGTAGGGATATACAAATTCTGGTTGGGTAGGGAGTGCAAAAGACATAATGAGTACATCTGGAGGTTGCTTCAATTTGGGCTCTGCCATGATTTCTTGGATGAGCAGGAAGCAAACATCTATTGCACTCAGCACTGCCGAGGCAGAGTATATTGTATCCAATTTAGCAAGTTGTGAAGTAATGTGGCTTCAAAAGTTACTTGTAGGACTATTGATCAAGTGTTGGACTTGATCATGGTATATCATGACAATCAAAGTTGTGTGAACCTTTCAGAGAATCTTGTTTTACATGAAAAGTTGAAGCACATGGACATCAAGTACCACTTCATCAGTGACATGGTGCATAAGGGAGCAATGAAGCTCCAATACATCTTTACTAATGAGAAAATATTTGATATTCTTACAAAGCCTCTATCCAAAACAAAGTTTGTATACTTCAGGGACAAGCTTGGACTTGTTGAGAATGCATCCCTTAATGAGAGGGAGTGTTGATGTGACAACATCAGGGACAAACATTCTCCTTGTGTCAAGTATGTCCAAAATTAAGGAGAATGGTCCAACATAGGAAAAATATTCTTCCTGTATCAAGTATGATGAATGGAATTAGGAAGAATAGTCATACAGGCCCAAGTAGTCATTTGAGTGGGCGCCTTTCAGCATCAGGCTCAGAATGCTCCAGATAGGTTGAGTGAGCATACATAACATCAGGTCAAAAATTACTCATGTAGAGTGTGGCCTTTGGAGATTCACCATGTGTGAAATATATTGACCAGAATGATGGTGAACTAAGACTAGTTTACATACCATGTGTCGGAGGGATGAGAATTATGGTGACTAGTTGATGCTAATGATATACCAGTTGTTAGGAGTACCGATCATGATTATGGTGAGGATACACCATAGGTCAAATATACCCACCAACATTATGGTAACTTGTTGATGTTGTTGATTTACCATATGTCAAAGTTGTTGACCATAATTATGGTAATTGTATGATGTTGATAATGAATTGTTATAACCTTTTCTTAGAGAAAGTTGTCAACAAGAGAATATCTCAATAGTCATTATGAATACCTCCCTGGCTAAGAGGGAGTGTTGAATTTTGTAGCTATTTTCGATATTCATAATTTATTTTTTAGCCCTTGAAATATATAATGAAAATGTAAGACACGTTCTTCATATCATTTTTATTGATTAGCCCTTGAAATCATTAATGTAAGACATGTTTTGCATGTTGGTTTCAAAAGAGAAAATTTTGAATTTTGAATTTTTGGCTCCAAACAGTGTCAAGTCGGCCCCAATGACCAGACACCCATTCAGATCGGCATAACACTATGTATAAGGCATGCAACCTCCTCCACAAGGAACCATTTGATCACTCACACATAAGATATATTTTGGGCATCCAAGAGAAGAAGAAGAAGGATGAAGAAGGGAAAATTCATCTCAAGTATTTCTCTTTCTATATTTGATTTCGCACATGTGACTTTCTCGGCATATTCTAGACAACAAGTGAAATTTATGGGCAAGATACCAAATTTCTGGGTAGCATATTATGGGCAGTAGGGCCAAGTTTTTGGGCAGATTTTGGGAGGTCGAACTTCATCTAAGATAGATCAGAGAAGTGCAAGTTTATTGGGTTGAAGATTGACTTGAAAATAGGGTTGTTTAATCAATTTTGACCATAGAATTGTTGGTCAGATTGACTATCATAATTGACTAACATAATTAGGTGTATCTCTCGTTGAACTGAAGAATTTCTCTAAGGAAAAGGTTGTTGGTTCCCCCCCCCCCAAATAGGTTTTCCCAGGGTAAATCTTGTGTTGTCTTTGTGCATTGTGATCTCTACTATCCTTATGGGTTTATGGTTGAATTTTCGAAGTGTATTTACTTAATGATAAATTGGAAGTGCTAAGAGAATATCTACATCATTATAAGTAATTCTCAGTTTTTCATAAATTAGTGTTTGTATCTATTTCACTTGAAAAATATATAACTACCCCCAAATCTGTGCTGAGATTGTTGTCGAACACTGTCCATATGTCCTGATATCTACTGTAGGTTGGTAATAAAATTAACTCTTGGCATACCATGACAAACCACCAACTAAAGTCCCAATAAAAAGTATATTAGTTGTTGCCCCTAAATTCTTCTCTACATTAGATTGGACCTCTTTCTTTAGAATTTCTAGTTGTTTCCTCCCAGAGACCCAAGTCCTCCGGTCACAACTCGTTCCTCTCCCTTTACATTTGTTGTAAGTCATGGGCGGTGGAGTAACCATAGCTTGCATGCTTAAGCAAGCATGGGGGTGGCCATGCCACCCCCTTCATTAATTCTCGTACTTTTCGTGGGGTGGCGAGCAGAGTCCCCCACTCCTCCATTAACCTTGAAAAACACTCACATTTGGGAATTTTTGAATACAAATTTACATAACCAGTTCCAAATTATTTAATTTTCCATAATATTTTTTTTTTACAATGTCTCTAATATATTGATTTCATATATAAGTATAAGTGTAAGGGGAAAAATAAAGAAAAATAAGAAAAAAATAATATAGAAGTAAGTACAATTTGATTAGTTTTTAAATATATGTTTTAGAAATTTGAAAAGGACTACGAAGTCATAGAGTTTAACTTGTAAAACACTCAACCATAATGAATTGATAAAATGATACAAAGCTCTAATTAAAAGGAAAAAAGGCACTATATTAATAGGTATAATAGAAGCTTCTCCACCTATCAAAGATTAACCTTAGGAGATTTTGGAGGCAATTTTTGACTTGTAAAACTAAAGAAAGTAATATGATTCCCTTTAAGAAATGGACGTCCTACCTTAAAAGCCTTTATGAATCCCTTATTATTGTAGACATCATTTCCAATGCTTATATAGAGAATGAAGTGTTTTTTTATAGAAGACATAAAGTTTGGGATTAAGCAACTTGTAAAAGGGAAATCTAAGGACATTGAAGGCTACCAAGCTAAAATCTTGAAAATAGGAGGGCCTACCCTTATCCCTTATATACACGAGCTCTTCAACACAACAATCAAGTAGGGCTCCCCTAAACCCTAGACTCAAAGTCTCATTGCTTCTTGTTTTAAAAGCAGGGATAAAAGTAATCCATCTAATCACACATGACCATTATGAGTAGCCCCGTCTCATCCAAGCTTTGGAAAAGTACTTTTAAAGAAAGATAAGCAAATGGCTTGAAAGCCATGAAAAAAGAACTAAAATTCAAGCTAGTTTTATAGGATATCATTTGACTGTGGATCATATTGTTACGTTAAGGATTATTGCAAAAGAGTGTCTTAATAATAAAACTAGTCTCTTTTGTTGTTTTGTTGATCTTAGAAAAGCTTTTGACACTATGCGTAGGACTAACCTTTGGAATGTGCTAAAAGAGCTAAAAGTTCCTTATGAAATGCAAACAATTGTTGTAAGGGTGTATGAAAGTGCCATTACTAAGTATAGGAACACTAAGGAGTGGTTGGAAAACATTTATTGTAATATAGGAGTCGAGCAAGGTTGTCCTGTATACCCTACTCTCTTTGGCATTTAAATTGATAAGTTAAAATGTTGGTTGTACTGGCTTAACTCTTCCTCGCATAGTGATCCAAAAATCTATGACTTGATTTGCAAATATAAGTGTGATTATCTTAATGAGTGCATGAAAAGACTAAACTGACGAAATAAAGAGTAACAAAGAGAGAGACAAGAAGAGTTTAGGTTGTTCACAGAGTTAACCCAATGTGAGCTATGTCTTCGGCCCAACTTCCAACGAGTGATCGCTTCATTATGTGATGCAAAGAATGAAGTTTACATTCACCAAATTTTCAACTTGCAACAAAACTCATCCTCTAGCTTGCTACAAAGATGGTGGTTTCTAGAAAACCACTTACTTTCCCTCAAACAACTAAAATAGGGCTCCAAAACCATTATTTTTCCAACATACACAAAGTAACACACAACTTAAAAGAACTTTGGTTCATAATCTTTCCACAAGTTACCCCCCTAACATAGTAGTGAAAGCGCTTTGTTAATATGTTGGAGGTCCCGGGGTCGAGCTTGTGGATCATCAGGATATTTCAAACTTGGTAATATTACCATTGGTTGTTACCAAGGAGGTTATGGGTTCAACCCCACAAACCTTCTATTCCAGACCTTTTGGTGTTGCAAACTTTAAATATAGTTATTGTCGATTCAACGACAAGAAAAATCGTTGGTGCAATGGTAACAAGGATTGGTTGGTTGAGGAAGGTCGCAAGGTTAATCCCTGCCATTGCCATTTATAGACAACTGGAATGTTAATAAACTTTAAATAAAGGTTCAGTCATATCCATATCAAACAACATTAGTTGAAATAACAAAAGTCCATTGGATTTTTTGCCGAGGTCAGGAGTTCGAACCACCCCATCGACCCTTTCACAATCATTTTAAACCTTCTTGGCCAAGTGGAGGCTACCACGTGATGACTCTTGATTGGCCCATGTTATGTATAATCACCTTGCCAATCAGCCTTCCATGTCATGATGCGTCAACCTACCACATCACTGCCACGTCAACATCACATCACTTTGCCATGTGATCACTCGTATGATCTACATGTTAATTGGGCCACCTATCTTGCTACTTGTTAACATTCATAGTGCCACATCAACATCCATACTAGATGTATAACCACGTGTTCTCCTATGGTGCTGCCACATGTCACACCCCACAAATTTTTTGCCCGTTTCTCAAAAACTTTAGAACACAATAACTTTCTCTTATGACATCCATTTGACTTTGTTCAAGTGTTGTTTGAAAGCTCTCAACAAGCTCTTCGACATGGAGAACTTTGCATCAACATTTGAAGATATCACTTTTTATTAATCGTGAGGATTCACCTGGATCACATAGTCATTATTCTTCTTCTTTATGCCGATGACATTATTCTTACGGCATGGAATCCAAGGAAAATTTTAAGGGATAAATTTCACAGACGAGTTAATTTTCTATACTTTTTCCAAAGAAAATAATTACTAATTTCCATTTTTTTCTAAACCAATTTGCCCAAATTTTATAGAATAATATTATTTTACCTTAGAAATTACCAAAAACGTATAGAGACTACATAAGATCATTAGAAATTTGAATATTTCTACAAAAATATTGCTAAATATTTTATAGTTTGCATATTAGGGACTAGTAAGATTCGCTAAGGTTTCTACACTTTCAGATAAATTTTCGTTTTTAAAATTTTCCTTGATGGAATCCCTATGGCTTCAATAATCATCTAAAAATTCTTAAGGACTTTTGCTCTAGGTTGGTGTGACTGTGAGCATACACAAAAAAAGGTCCTCATAATCAAATCCCAAAAGATCATTGATGACACTTTCATATATGATAATAATATTTTGAAGTGTCTTCATACAAATATATTGGAATTGGTATTCATCATGAACTCAATTATAACTATAGTGTTGAAAACGGGATAAAAGGATAAATAGAGGGGGCTTGAAAATGAATGTAAATTAACACAATTTCGTTTGTGGGATAAGAAAAAACTCCTATTCGATACTCTTGTCACTCTTTTTATTTTATACAAGTGCAAAGTTTGGTGATGCAATATCTCCAAAGAATCTTGGAGAAGGATAGAGAAAATATAAAAGAAATTTATAACATATAATTTCAATATTAAAAGCAATACACCGTATCATATCCTCCTCATAGAAATGAACATCTCCCTTATTGAGTGCATCACCATGATTAGGTACTTAATGTATAAGAATAAGATAAACACTAATAGCAAGAGGCTTCCAAAATTGCTTCCAACTCCAACCATAAACACTAGTAGCTAAATCAAGGATGGCATCAAGATGCCAAGTTTCTACTAAATCATCGGGGAATACAAGAAAATGACATCCTATAGGATATCAATACTATTAAAAATATTACATTTAGTTTTAAAGAGAATTTATGGCACAATAAAGAGTTAGAGAAGAAAATGAAGCTAAGATACTACTAGGAGGTGGTGAACCTTAATGTGAAAGATCAACATATCTTTCAATTTTTTACTAACACAAAGAAAAACAAATTAACATTGCTAAAATATGAACCAACTTCCATAACCTATATAACAAAATTGGGTGTCGAATATATCCCAAAACACCATGGGATGCAAGAATATGTCATCTTTGTGACACTAAAAGGATTGAAGATGAAAGTCACTTTCTCATGGGGTGCTTTGTATATACCCAAATTAGAACTCAATTTCAAAATATTTGTTATAATATTGGCCTTCTTAAACTTCTTAGTCATCAAAATCATGGTAATCTCGAAACGCTTCTTTTACTACATTTTGAATGTAGAAATAAAATTACAAAGAAATCTAAATCATCTTTACCTTTTTTAATGTCCAATGAATTAATTACAATCTCAATAAACATTAAACATGATTAAAACTATCCTAGATCCATCTTAACTCCAGATCTACCAAACCCCTACAGGGATCAAATCTCCTTACACTTTAAAAGAGGTTTGCATCTCAAGAGATTTGATCCCTCTCCGCGCTTGGTAGATCTAAAGTTAAGATGAATCTAGGTTGGTTTTATTATTAATTATAATTATAATTATTAATTTTATATTTTATTTTATTTTTAGTTTTATGTAATTTGACTAGTCAAAATGTTTTATTGATAATTATCATGAATTTTTATTTTTTTTTGAACTAGTCAAAATGTGTAAAGGACATTAGAACATCTCTACAAACTGGGCTTGAGAGTGTCTCTGTAGGCAATTACTCTCAACCTTCTATTAATTTTTAATTGATCCCACAAGTAAATGTTTACAATGATTTACACTACTATAACATCTCCTTAATAACTCTTAAATTTAATTTTAAAAATGCTATAAAATAAAATATTATAGAAATGAGTTATGGTTTTTGGGCAAGTGGTATTGATAAGCCATGATATTGTAACAAAGCCTATTTACAAGTTAATAATATTCATGGTTAAATGGGGTTGAATATCTATGGTTAAGAATTTTGTTATATTGTATGTTCACTGTAATTATTAAGTTTTAATTTTTAAACATAGTTAAGAATCTTTTTATATTGTAAATATATAATATTTTATATGCTTATTAATTCATTTTTTTGTAAGATTGGCAGACTACATCATCATCATGTCCAATATATATTTTTTTTGATAAGCTTGGTAGGACTCTCTCTCATTTTCGAGATTTTACATGTCCGTTATTCACCCCATTTTTTAGGAAGGTAGCACAAGAATCGAACCCAAGATCTCCGATTCGGTGAGACTTCATTCCACGGCCACTGCCACTTGAGCTACCCCTTGTGGACATCATGTCCAATATATTAATTTAAAAAATGTTATATAATTAAATTAAACTAAAGTATTTATATAAAAATTTGATTTTAAAACGAGTTATGGTTTTTGGATATGTGGTATTGATAAGTCATGGTATTGGCCCATTGTATTGTAAGAAAATCTATTTAGAAGTTAATAATATGCTTGTAAAATTAGGTGAATATTCACGGTTAAGAATCTTGTTATATTGTACATATTAATTTTTTATATGTTTATTAATTTATTTATTTTTGCAAGCTTGGTAGGACTATATCTTCATCATGTCCAATATATCACCCTGATCGGGTGGGGAATTGGACCGGTGACTTCACATCAAGGAGACGAGATCACCATCTATCCAAGACCCCTTGGACACTTATTAATTAAATTTAAGTATGTTTACAAAATCATTATTTTGATTATATGGTAAAATGGATGTTAATTTATAACTACTATTTATATGTTATATATTTTCATGTCATATGTATATTACGATTTTCTTTTATCTAAACAATTGTTTATAATTTTATTAATAAAAACAAAATTATAACGTAAGAAAATTGAATTTAAAAAATATTTACATGTAATGTCTAAAAAAGGACACAATAATAATTTAATATTTCATTTTAATATTGTAATTTTTTAAATTCAAAATAATATTAATAGCTCATTTCTCAATTTTAAATTTCAATATCTATACAATAAAGTTTTGTAACATTATAAATTATACATTACATTTATTTTATATTTAATAATATTACAATAAATTTATTTTTACTTACAATGTTTGATTTTTTTAATTATTTGAAATACACACTTTTGGTATTAACAATAAATAGATTACATAACAATTTTATTTCATATTAAAACTAGTCTAGATCAATCTTAACTCTGGATCTATATCTTTTCACTTTAAAAAAGGTTTGATGTCAAGAGATTTTTTATTTTTACATTATTTTGACTGAGTCAATATGTTCAAAGGACATTACAACATGCCTACGAGTGCCTCTCTAGGAAATTCTTTTTTGAGTTGTCCTTAGTGAGACTTTTTGGAAGCTTTTCCGGTGGGTTTTTTTCGTCTAATTTCTCTAAAATCCGTAGAAATTTATTGAAATCACAATTTTGATGGGTAACCCCTGCACAATGCAAGTGCCCTAGGGGTTTTTCACGGCACTGAATCCATATATACAGTCAAAAAACCAATTTAAATAACACAAATCAAGATTTCACCTCAATGTAACCTTTTATTATTTTTTAATTGATACCACATGTAAATGTTTACAAACATTTACACCACTACAACAAATCCCCAATAGCTTTTAAATTTAATTAAAAAAATAAAATATTTATAAAATATTTTGATTTTGAAATGAATTATGGTTTTTTGGGTAAGTGGTATTGATAAGCCATGATATTCACCTAGGGTATTATAACAAACCCTATTTACAAGTTAATGATATCCATGGTAAAATGGGGTGAATATCAAAAGTTAAATTTTTGTTATATTATATGTAGAAAATCATGTAGATTCACAAGCTCATGCAATTTACTAAAGCACATGACAAGAATCTACTTCTACTTTCAACTAGCGGAAGCCAATAGATCGATGAAAACAATAATAGCAAGAGGAAGACAAATCAATGGCACATAACACAATAAATATCCAGGGAAAGCCAAAGCTCAAAACCCCACTATCTATATTGCATTAATGAGAAATCCAAGATGACATTACAATGCTTGTTCTCACAAGAACAATCTTAGCACTCAGTAAAATCAATCTCCAACTCACAAGCAAACCCTTGGCCAACACTTAGCCAATTCTCTTGCTCTCCAAGTCCCTATTTTCTTGTGTAATTCCTATGGCTGATTAGCCCATATTAAAGGGAAACCAGTGCATCCAAAACTACACAATCCCTTCAAGGATCAGTTCATGATTGCATGCACTATCTGTACAATTCGAAAAATTATACAACAAATATTACACTGTCCCTGCACTCTAGTCTCAACTAGGTCTTTCTCAAAATCGACATGCATGAGTTTTTGATGAGGGAATCTTTAGTTAACTGGAGTAGCACTAGTTAATGCATTATTGCACCAACTGACTATTAACTCACCATTAGTTCCTCGAATAGTTTGGAACTAATTTAACTGGACTTAACTCAATAAACTGAGTTAACTAATTACAACTTATACTTAACTCATCATGGACCCCTATAATATAGGGAGAACATATACATTCGAATTCCTAAGTTAACTGAGTCAATTCCCTCTAGTTAACTATTACAAGTTGCTACGAGAATAAAAATCAATTTTAATTCTCAATTTAATTCAAGGATAAATTAAACTAAAATTTCTGAATTATATTTTTATCATTTCTTGTTGCTATTTTCAACACTCCCTCTCAACAAGAAAGGAATTCAACTCGATCTTGATCTTGAACCTTTGGAATGTTTTGCATGCAACACTTCTGTCTAGTGTTGTTGCTCTAGCAACCCCAGAAACAAAAAACATCCAACCTGAATTAGAATGATGCCTCTGTCATCAAAGTCTCTGACTACTATTGCCTCTGTCGACTGAAAACTCTGCGCTTCTTTTGACTCTGCCTTTTTGCACTATTGGCAACCCTTCTCTATGCTTCTTTAGTATCTGACTGCTCTAACCTTTGTCACTTTGATTTTTGACTGCAT
This sequence comes from Pinus tabuliformis, assembly GCA_031772625.1. Lineage (NCBI taxonomy): Eukaryota > Viridiplantae > Streptophyta > Pinopsida > Pinales > Pinaceae > Pinus > Pinus tabuliformis. The sequence goes on along the minus strand of CM062819.1, from coordinate 85,158,772 downwards.
CAATCCCACTGATTCCTCTTGCTACTATGTACTTTGGGCTCTTGTAGCAAGGTATGATCCATGAGATAAAACCACTCAATGGACCCTGCCCAATTTCAGCCCTCTTGGGACTATCACTTCACATCACCCCACCTCACACCTAGAGGTATGGTTGCATGTGATCCCTTTGCTCACCTGGCTTGAAATTCCCCCCTACTAGAGCTCTCTGCATGACTGGATGCCTCCACTCGGTCTCCTCTTAGCATCTCCAATTGTGGCTGCTCCACAATTGTCTGAGACTTCTTCTTCTCTACTTAAGTGGATCTCTCCACTCGGTCTCCTCTTAGCTTCTCTAGATGTGGCTACTCCACAACTTTCTGAAGCTGCTTCAGAGGCTTATTCTAGGGCTGCATGTTGAGAGGTAATTTTCTCTCCCTCTCAACCACCAAGTCTCTAACCTTTGCCTCGCTCCTCAAGGCTTTGCATTTATCTTGAAGCTCAAGAGCATACAGGTTCTTGACTGTGCACCGATCTGTTTCACCTGTCTCGTGGTGATGTGTCTAAGGAAAACCTTTCCCTTACTAAAAACCACATCATAGCCACGGTCTTCCAATACCGCGACTGAAACAAGATTCTTCTTTAGTCCTGGAACATACATCACATCTGTGATCCTAAGAGGGGAGCCAGACTCCCTCTGAAAGGTAACCGTACCGATCCCGATAGCTCTATACCTCTCGTCATCTCCAAACTCTATGCTCTACTTGAGGTCTTTCTCCTCAAAATCACTAAAGAGATCTCTATTCCTCGTCATATGGAATGAGGCACCGTTGTCAAGATACCACATGCCTCCCATGGTAGTGTCGGCCATGCATGCAATGAGAGTGAAATCAAGTTCAAATTGTGAAGCTAGAGCTTCACCTGCTGCTGCTACTGTCAGCTCCTTCTTGCTTGCTTTCTTTTGTGGGCAGTTCTTGGCATAGTGCCCGTGCTCATGACAATGAAAACACTTGACTTTCGTCAAGTCCATCTTCTTTCCACCCTCCTTGGCTTGGGACATCTTTCCCTTGGCCTTCTTTGCCTTACTCGCTAAGGAAATATCCGCTTACGCTTCCTTGGAATAGGTCCCATATCTGATGTTCCTCCTGATCTCTTCTTGCATCAAATCTGACCACAGTTGTTCCCAATCTGGAAGCTTCTCCCAACCATTGACAGAGTCCTGATAACTATGCCAACTCTTTGGGAGTCCTAGAAGAGCTAGGCTCACCATATCATCCTCAACAACCGTGATTCCAACACTTCCAAGTTCATCACGACATTGAGTGAACTTGGTCAAGTAATTTGGAATTGAGTTGCCCACCTCCATCTTGATTTTTCGAATTTTATCTTTTAGTGCCAACTTCCTTTGGTCACTGTTGTTATGGAAAAGGTCCTTCACTGCTTTCCATATAACATCCGAAGTTCCTTCCCATGGAGATTCGAGATAATGTGGTCTCGAACTCCCTCAAGGATTTTCCACCTCGCTCGTGCCACACACTTCTTCCATTTCGCCAAATTCCGAGCATCCGATGTTGGTGCCTTAGGAATGTCCTGATCAATGAATTCCTTCAAGCCATTATCCTCCAACACAACCTCTATCCTATCCTTCTAGGCTATATAATTCGAGCTGCCATCCAAGGCATACTCGAGCCGCAAACCGTAGAATGTCATCTGTTGATCCTCAAGGATGTATTGCAAATTCGAATTTCACTTGTAACCCAAAACTCAAAACTTTGAAATCTCCTCTAGTATATTATTCTCAACTTTGATACCATGTAGAAAATCTTGTAGATTCACAAGCTCATGCAATTTACTAAAGCACATGACAAGAATCTACTTCTACTTTCAACCAACATAAGCCAATAGATCGATGAAAACAATAATTGCAAGAGGAAGACAAATCAATGTCACATAACACAATAAATATCCAGGGAAAGCCACAACTCAAAACCCCACTATCTGTATTGCATTAATCAGAAATCTAAGATGAGATTACAATGCTTGTTCTCACAAGAACAATCCCAACACTCAGTAAAATCAATCTCCAACTCACAAGCAAACTATTGGTTAACACTTAGCCAATTCTCTTGCTCTCCAAGTCCCTATTTCCTTGCGCAATTCCTATGGTTGATTAGGCCATCTTAAAGGGAAACCAATGCATCCAAAATTGCACAATCCCTTCAAGGATCAATTCATGATTGCATGGACTATCTGTACAACTCAGAAAATTATACAACAAATAATACAATGTCCTTGCACTCTAGTCTCAACTGGGTCTTTCTCAGAATTGACATGCATGAGTTTCTGATGAGAGAATCTTTAGTTAACTGGAGTAGCAGTAGTTAATGCATTAGTGCACCAACTCACTCTTAACTCACTATTAGTTCCTAAAATAGTTTGGAACTAATTTAACTGGACTTAACTCAGTAAACTGAGTTAATTAATTACAACTCATACTTAACTCATCGTGGACCCTATAACATAGGGAGAACATATACATGACGTCAAATACTTCTAACTTGAAATTCCTAAGTTAACTAAGTCGGCTCTAGTTAACTATTACAAGTTGCTATAAGGATAAAATTCGATTTTAATTCTCAGTTTAAGTCAAGGATAAATTAAACTTGAATTTCTTGATTCTATTTTTATCATTTCTTGTTGCTAATTTCAACATGTTTAGTATTAGGTTTTATTTTAAAAAATATTATAAAATTAAATTAAAGTAAAATATCTATAAAAAAATTGATTTTAAAGTGAGTTATGGTTCCTGGGTATGCGGTTAAGAATATTGTTATATTGTGAATATTAAAGTTTTATGTGCTTATTAATTAAATTTAAATATGGCAAACATTATTTTGATTTGTATGGATGTTAATTTATAACTACTATTTATAAGTTATATATTTTCATGTCATACATATAACATTACCATCTCACCCCTACACATCTACCCTATACACTCGTTGCAAAAAAATAAAAATATTTGAAATTTTATTTTATATATAGCTTAATTAATTAAAAAATGAGATATATTAAAATTAATTTTAATTAAATGATAATTATCATAGTGTTTATCATGAATTCAATATGTTACTTATTAAAATGAAATATGGCTAGGATAACACTTCTTTTTCACTTCATTTCAATTAACAAGATATGTTTTTTTTGTTTTCCCATGTTAAATTGTTTGGGGAAAACACTTGATACTTTCCATTATTTTCAAGGATGGTATCCATGATAAACTTTAGAATCTTCAAGACACAAGGTCAATCAACAACATGGCTAAAGTGATTGTAACAATATACTCATTGAGAGCTTTAGCCATGAGATTTAGACTAGTTGGTTTGTGTAGGCGTTAGTCCCCTTTAGGTCACTCGTTCAAATCTCGTAAAGAGGGGATGAGGCTGGTAGCGATTTGTAGGGGTTAAAAATTGTCCCAAGAGGCAAATCATTTTTCATTCTAGTAAACCACTTTTCAAAATGGCTAACATGTTGGACTAAAGACTAACAAGCATAGCTAGAACATGTAGATAGAAAAAGCATCAAAACATTGAGACCTACCAAAGATGGGAAACTAGGCCTAATCATGGCAAAGTCAAGAATTGGCCATAATGGGAAACCGGGTTTGCTTATACAAAAAAATATTGTTGTAAAGAGGGGATGATACTGGTAGCGATTTGTAGGGGTTAAAAATTGTCCCAAGAGGCAAATCATTTTTCATTCTAGTCACCCACTTTTCAAAATGGCCTAACATGTTGGACTAAAGACTGAAAAGCATAGCTAGAACATGTAGAAAGAAAAAGCATCAAAACATCCAGACCTACCTAAGATGGGAAACTAGGCTTAATCATGGCAAATTCAAGACCTGACCATAATGGGAAACCGGGTTTGCTTAAACAAAAACATATTGGTGTGACTCCTTCAGGCCTTCCCTTGAAGGAAACCAAAGGGTCCTTTAATTGTCACAATGTAGTTCTCCATAGTGGTAGACTATGTGCCAAAAGAAACAGCATGCAAGTAAGTATCAAATAAGGGTGGTGTGACGTGCCCTCTTTTAGGAAGACCATAATACAATGAGGGTACGCTAAGATGACCTACACACCTATGCCACTATTTTGCCTTTCTATTTCTTAACCAACCATGAAACCAAGGTGTTTAATAGCTAATTTCGCTTCTCTAGTATCTCCAAGTGTGCATAGATGTCCTACTTATCCTAGTGTTGACCTTGTAGAACATGGGCCATGAAAGTCTTCATGTGCCAATATAGCTCTAGAAGTCGTTGATATTTCGTTTCTCTAGTGTGGGTGAAACTTAGGTCTATGACAAAAGGGAGTGTTTCTACTCAATTTGGGCCTTGTCCTGGAGAGTTCAAGAACCTTGAACTCCTTCCTCAATCAATTGCACTTGATGTTGTTGAATTGGTGAGGTGGAGTGGAGTGACAAAATGCTTACTGTGCAACCATTATGTTTGTTTAAGCCTCAATCCATTGAGGAGGGGGATTACAGAGGGATTTGTCTTTGCACCATGGAACTAAAGAGATGATCTTCTACTTAAATTTGGAAGATGTTAGCTATGGTTGGCATGGTGGATGCAGTTAAATGTAGGTGACATTCCTTGTGGGTCTCCCTAAATCCCTCTACCAGAGTTATAATGAACCACATAATCATCAAGGGTGGGTAAGATTTGAGCCTGATCCATTGTACTACTCTATTTTACTTGCCAATCATTTCCGTGATGTTGAGTAGTGTCATTAACTCCCTCTTGTTCCTACATCAAATCACCTTGTACTTCATTGTTCCCAAGCTTGCATGGCGTATACTCCCCATGCATGTTAACATGAATGTCGTTTGTGGTGTGCAGGGATGTAGGAGCGAAGCTTGAGGTCCTATATGTGGAGTATGCATCAACCTATGTTGAAGGCCTATCACTAACTATTGCGTTTGCCATATATCCACTAAGCACCCAACTAGTGAAGCCGTGATATATATATATATATATATATATCCACTAAACACCCAACTAGAGAGACCGTGATATATATATATATATATATCCACTAAACACCCAACTAGAAAGACCGTGATATATATATATATATATATATATAAGTAAAACTACATATAAATTTTGATAATTTTAATATTAACAAATACCTTAATAATACACCCACTCACTATTTATTTAAGTTCCATAAATTTAATATTCATTATAATTAATTTAATGAATTATAAAATTTATTATTAGTTTATCATGATTTTTGTTTTAAAAATAATTATATATTAAAAAAGTTAATGGATTTTGCCATCACGTTACCTTTACTTTTTAAGTGGCATTCCATCAGGGTTAAAAATCTATTTGGAAGGCATAGATAAATTAATTGACTCCTTGCCAATTACGTTCTCTTTCCGCTTCAGCAAGTATGGTTTGTGTTCTGGATAATATTTTATAAATGATTCCAGTACAATTTAGCCACCCAGAATCCAATTCTAAACACGCCATTAACGCTTTCTAAATAAAAATCCACATCGCAGGCTGCAGCCCATTTGATCGAAAGCTGGAGTCCGGTGAGACGCCTGAACAAACTCCACACGACAGTCTGACAGCATTCGTCCGATAAATTAACATCAAAACTTGCTTATTCGAAGCAAAATCTTAACACAACTACCACATTCAATGCGAGCAGACATGAATTCAATGCAATCCACCACAGTCAACATCATCAGAGGCCTCTGTACCAGAACCCTCGAATACCAACAGCTGCCTCGCCTCACGGTCATTCCCTCTGCTATGATTTTACCTTCACTCGTTCCGCATTGGACTGGCTCTCTTGTCCCGCTTGGATCTCTAGTGTTCTGCCAGCCTACTGCATACATACTTTAAAGCAGCATCTTCTGAATAATATTTGGGTTTGTTTTGTGGGTAGGCTTTAAATGCGTGCCATGAGGTCGCCTCTGCTTGCATTGGCTTGCATCCTCACCGGAGGTTGGATGTTCAATGGGATCACATTCAACTGCACTTCGGCCTACGCCGACGTTCTTCCAAAGGTGCGTGGGTAGCATTCCGTCATATAGAGTATTCGTTCCCTGGTCTTTTTGTGGGCGCTTTCATTTTAATTCACGAGTAGAGCTACTCAAACGATGAGAAGTTGAAAACTATTCATTTATTTCCTGCGAATAGCGGCCGTTCTTTCTGTTGTGTTTGAACAGAACTACCCCTGGTTTTTAAATGAATTGAGATTAAAATGTTGTAATTGGATTCAGTGAGAGGGAGTCGGTTAGGTTTCTGATTACATTTTTCCCGTTTAAATTACTAAATTTTTGCAAGGGACATTGAAATTCAAATGATGATCTAGTGGAATTGGAGTAAAATCCTGATGGGGATTAAGTGGCAATTGACTTAGAGATCAAGAACATTCATTTTCAGAACCAGTGGATGATCATGAAACCCACTTCGTTGACTTGTGTAGAATCCTCACCCCCGCTTTTTTCTCAACTCCAGATGGTAAAGGGACAGGTGGGTTAATTTGGGTAGATATTTTGTCGTGTGACTGTGAGAGTGGAACACATCCTTAGCGAATGCACCTGCTATCTTGCGTTTGGCCACCAGATCAAACCCACAATCTTGAATTGCAAATTGTATGGTTTCTGGGATGGATTGATTGTCCGGGGTGACTATTTCTACACACTTGTTGATTATGGCCATATTTGTTAAGTAGACTTGGTGGGCAGATCTTAGCAGAGTTTACCGGACACATAATCTTTGATGGCATCTTTCATTTGTCCCCGAGTGAAACTTGTGCCATATGGATGCAGCTATCCCAGATTTTGCAAGAGCATGCTATGACTGTCTTTGGGATGGCTAGTCCTATGAATAGGTAAAAAATAGCTATAGTTGCCGGACTTATGTTTTAAAACACAGTTTATTAGGGTCATATTTTCGTGGCACACATATCTCTCCATTCTATTTTTTTAAAGGTTAGGAAAACCTGCGTCTGTTTTGCTATTAATATAAGAAAAAAAATATGAAATCCGAAGAATACTTCTCACATCCATGTACTTCTCACATTCATGGATGGCATCCCAGTAAACCCATTAGTAGGCACCTGCTGGGATGGAGCCAGATGCCCAAAAGCATTGGCCACAACCGGTTGAGCTAACTTCCTGGGTTTCCATTAATATTTATTATTAAAGACCATTTAAATAAAAAGGACCACAAGGATGGGCCAACACAAGCGCAAGCAAAATGGCAACAAAGGCCCACTAATTTGACTGAATATTTATTATTAACGGCCATTTAAATTTAAGGCATTGAAAATAAAAAAGGACCACAAGGATGGGCCAACACAAGACAAGCGCAAGCAAAATGGCAACAAAGGCTCACTAATTTGACCGAATTCTACCAGTTTGATTGAAGTGTAACCAACTTGGTCTTGCTAGTTTTAACTTCTAGATGAGTCGTGAGTTTGATTACTTTTGATTTGAAATGACACTTATCCATTTTGGCCAAGTCATGCCATGCAGCATAAGTTTCATGGCAAGCCAGTGAATCAAGTCAATTTGGTGAGTTTTCTGAGTAAACGACAAATTACTAGCTTATTTCATCCAAGTTTACAAGTTTGGCGTAATTTATCTTTTCCTTTATTTATTTATTTCTTCCAAAGAAAAAAAATCCTTATATTTGATATTTCAGAGGTTGAAATTTGAAATCAATATATACATTTGATTGTCGTGTACGGACTCCAAAAACTAAAATCAAGAACTATCTAGGCCCTGCCTATATAAAAAAATACTAAGTCTACATATCACAGATGATAGCCTTCCTGTAGCACATTGAATGTACTAAAGACCATCGTCACAGAGAAACAGATATCAAATTAGATCAAATCATGATACAATCCAGAGATCTGTATCACTTCTTCGACAGGTGACTTGCTATCACAAGACAATTAGTACAATTTTTTTTTTAAGGCCGAAAGGAGAGTGCCTCCTCTGAATTCATGTTCAGTTAAGCGGCCCTCCTGCAAGAGAAAAGCTTCTTTAGAGAATTTATCAGCTCAAGTGTTGAATTCTTGGTAAACATTTGAAAAAGGAATAACTTCAAAAGTATTTTTTACCTCCTGAACTTGTGTCATAATGGGTAACAAGCCCAAGTTTCCAATGCTATACTGCTTATTAGTCCATGCCATCAAGAGCTTTGAATCTCCAAACACTTGGTTATTACTCCATGCCATCAAGAGCTTTGAATCTCCAAACACTTGGAGATGTATTGGCCCTTTGTCCTCTGCTGCATTTTTTTTAATAACCTTAAAGGGACGGTTATATTATACTTAAAGGGACGGTTATATTATATTTAATCAACTGGTTTACAGGCCAGCACCTTTACATTACATCTCGAGCAAGTTCTTCATCTACTAAGTTCCACAATTTCAAAACAAAACACCCTTTTCTACGCTGCCTTCTACCATCTATATCTGTAATCTCTTACAGAGCTTATTTTATAGAGTCTCCAAAAGACTCCTAAATACACTACGTATTTACAAAACATATATTAAACTACTTAAGCAGTGCTAGTCATTCCTGCTTCAAAGCTGCCTGCATGTTCAACCTGATCATTTTCTGCCTGAGAGGGAGTAGCTGCATTCAAGCTTCGCACTGCAATCCCTTCAATCTCTGGTTGAGCCGTCGTTTTGCCTAGACATTTGTCCTCGATTCCACAGATCTCTTTGAGGATTCCAATTGTCGCCATTTCAGCAGTTAACTCAATACTTTCCATTTTGACAATCAAGCTATCCACCGTGGCCTGCACACAAACTTCTGGTTCAACAGAGCAAAATGCACTCGCCTCAGTGACCACCAATTCACCTTGCTTGGATATGAGGGAGGTGATGAAGGCCATACTTGTGTCCAATTGTGCCAACAGGTGATTCTCGCCAGCTTTCTCCGTGCTAACAGGTCGCTCCGTTGAACTATAAGTGGCCTCTTTTATACTGCAATACACTGGTGAATAAACCATCGCGAGGGACCTCCATTTAGAGCCACCAATTCCAACCTCGCTCCATCCATCAAGACCCTGAGAGCATTCACTGCTCGGGTCATATCTCTGCAACTGCTGGACTAGATGAGCCATTGATAGATCATCCCTCCTGCGAAATTCGTGTGTATTTTACTATTTAATGACCTCTGAGCTTGAAAATTGCAGTCAGGCTTCTCTGCAGGACTGCCAATTAAACAGAGAAACGCCGGCCATCTGTCCTGAGATACGGTGTGATTCACCATGATAAGCCAGTTGTCAGATCCACTATTACCTTTCATCATAGATGAGAGCCGTCGAATTCTTTGCATAAGGCTTTTTTGAGAAATATTACCATTAGTGGGCCTGATGCACCTGTCTTCACCACCGCCTGGGCTCTGTATTCGAGAGGTTCGGATTATGTGAACCCAAAACTTATAAATTTTTAAATATGAAATCATGGTATAAACTTTAAAATTGGAGTTCCTTTGTCTTGGATGAACAAACCTTGTTCAAGGGTAGTTTCTTGGTTAGCCAAGAAGTCCGCCACTTGGTTATGCTGTCTCTTAATATGATAAAATTCCACGCTTTCAAATTTCTGGATTTGCATGCTGATTCTGAATATCAACGGGAGTTAGATCATTATCTGATTTATTTTTAATTTGGTGTATCTGTTGGATGATGATCATGGAATCATCAAAAACCACCAAATGTCGAATTTGCTTTGCTATTGCAGTCTCCAAACTTTGCCATAATGCTAAAAATTTGGCTTGGTTATTAGTTGACTTTCCTAAACTCCAAGCAAATTGAGTCTCTGTTTCTTCATCAGGGTGGAGGATAACCTCTCCCGCTCCTGCCTCCCCATTTCCTCTGCTGATTTTAACAATAACCAGAAAACATAAAATTTAACACAATTGTTGGTCCTTTGTCCATCAGCATACTTTAGGTAAATGAAATATGATTAGTCGAGGAAAAGTACAGTCCATGCACCACAAATACTTGGAGTTCCGTATGATACTCCATCGAAGAAATGCCATGGCTTCTCTTGGTCTATACTTGGCATTAATAAACATCTGATGTTTTTCTTTTTGCAGGGGCTTCTATTACATTCCATTCCCAATCTAACCTTGTCAGCGATCTACGCAGGAGAGAAATCCAAGTCCAGGAAAACCATTTGTTTTCCAATCCACCAAATCCCATATGTAAATAGACAGGGGAGTGCCTTACATGTTGCTATACCCTTGTTAGTTAGTGTTAATTTTAGTTAACAATGGTATGTTCTATGCTTAGCACAATTGCTTCAATGTACTTTAAGCAATCCAATGACAATTTCCAAATTAGTTTCCAATTGCAATCACATTAGCCATAAATCACATTGACAGTGACTGTAGATAGAATATAAAATAAAATGCAAAAGACAAGCCAAGACAAGAGGACACCAGATTTGGCGGGGATGCCAGAGAAAAACCCCAATGTGGGGAAAACCCTTTGATCAATTCTTCTTATTATTATATCAAATGTTCAGCAAAGAGAGAGAGTACAAAAAGTCAAAATTGACTTGCCAAATCAAAGTCAAAACAACCCTGTCAAATCTGCAGTCAACTGCAGTCAAACTCAGCCCTAACCAGAAAGTCAAAGATGGTCAATGCAACAGCAAAACTTCTCCTTTGAATCTCAGTGAAATGCAGTCAAACTCGGCCTTTAGTAGTGGTCAAAGTCCACCCAAAACAATCATAAAATCTGTGGTCAAACTTGGTCAACATGAAGCCACCCCTGCGGTCTAACAGGCCTGCAGTCAACGCAGGTCAAACAGCCCAGAAAATCTCAGTTTTGTGCCAATTAATGCGGCTTGGTGAAACAGAATCAAACCCTCCAAAATCACAGTCAAACTTGGTCAAACAGTTCCTGGTCAACACTGGTCAAACTTCAGTCAACTCCTGAAATTTTCGGCCCTGTACTTCAGTTTGAAATTCGTCCTCCTTGCCACACGTGTGAGAGCTTTGAGAATGCCCAATAGTTGTACAAACCAATGAGAGAAGGAGAAGAAGAGTGTGTGAGTGATGATGATGCCAAATGAGGTAAGAGGTTACTTGTATTTATACAAGTCGTTGAGGGTGAAGTGACATGTCTCTTGGGCTTCATGAGCCTACATGATGATGTGGCCGACTTGAACAATTTGCACGTGTGGGCATAAATTCAAAAACACATTTTTGATTGTCCAAATTTGATGATCTTTAGGTCGATTTTGGTCCTCTCAAAAAGAGAAATTTAATGCAATCATAATCTCTGTCAAATGAGCTATCTAAAGTGGAATTTGGCCCTAGTAGCTAATTTTAACACTCCCTCTCAATTAGGGAGAATTCCACCTGCCAATCCATCCATCATCATCGATCATCATGCCATCCTGTTGCCATGAACCATCTCTGTATCTCATTTCATCTCTGCTTTGCTGAGCACTGATATGAATAATGAAGAAGAATTGATCGAGAGTGAGTCACAAGACCCTACCACTCTCCACTGACAAGAGTTAGTCTAGAGGTAGAACCTCAATCAATCTTGATCCCAGATCAAGTTGTTGGACACCATGCATCCTAGACATAGGGAATACGATAGTACACGATGTGTCCATCGGTAGTGCTATGGTCCCTATCTACTTTTCCCAACTCATTGGCCAGATGAGAGGTACTTCCCATGAGTCCCAAACTACATGGGTAGGATGTATGCTGGGGCATCAACAGGAGAAGGTGAACCACTCATCTTGCTCATATGCCATAGGAGAAGGTGAACCACTCATCCTATGCATATGTCAATCGTAGGGGAAGGTGAACCACTCACCTTACACACGTGTCATCAATCGTAGGGGAAGGTGAACCATTCACCCTACACACATGTAAACCATCATGGGGTATCACAGGGGAAGGTGAACCACTCACCTTTTACATAGTGCACCAATAGGGGAAGGTGAACCACTCACCCTATCGTCTTTCATAGCTCCAAGAAGTACCCCAAGCCCTCGGAGCTCCCATAGCTCAATGTTCAACTCAAGCGGGACCCTCATGGGAGGGTCTTTCCACGACTCTATGTCGTTCTTGGAAGGCTAAGAATTTGACCTTCCCTAAGGGATTCGTGAGGATGTTTGCAACCTGTTCATCAGTCTTGATGTGTTGGAGCTTTATTGCTCCCTGTTGTACCATATCCCGGATAAAGTGGTACCTGATATTAATGTGCTTGGAGGAGTCGTTGAACACGAGATCCTCTGAATGATGAATCCCACTCTTGTTGTCGCAGAAGATCAAGGTGGTATCCAACACGTGCTTAAATAACTCACTGAAGAGCTTCCTCAACCAAACAACCTCACAACCGGCCATACTAGCTGTAATGTATTAGGCCTCGGCGGTGCTTAGAGCAGTAGATTTCTGCTTCTTGCTCATCCACGAAATCGAAGCAGACCCCAATGAGAAGCAACATCCTGATGTGCACTTTCGATCCACCACACTGCCATCCCGATCAACATCAGTATATTCATGTAGCTTCAAATTCTCGACAGCGTATCTCAGTGCATAGTTGATTGTGCCACGAAGATATCTCAAGAGATTCTTAGCAGCAATCCAATGTATGTGATGAGGTTCGACCATAAATTGACTCAACGTATTCACAACGAAGCATATGTCCAGACGGGAGTTTACCAAGAACATCAGGGCCCCCATAAGTTGTCTATATTCAGAAGGGTTTGCCAATTCGGGCCCAACAACACTACCACATAGCTTCTTAAAGTTGAGTTCCATCGGAGTAAAAAAAGACTTGCAATCCAGCATCCCACGTCTCTCGAGCAAGTTCACAATGTATTTTCCTTGAGAAAGGAAAATCTCACCTGGCTTTTTCCAAACCTCTAGGCCTAGGAAGTAGTGCATCAGTCCTAGGTTCTTCATCTCGAACTTAGAAGCCAACTCCCTCTTGCATTGATAAATGAGAGGGTCTGCACCTGTCAGAAAGAGATCATCTACATAAAGGACCAAAAAGAGAGGCATGTCCTTTTCGACTTTGAAGTATAGGTTAGGATCAACATCTCTCCTCGTAAATCTGAGCTTCATAGGGTAGCTATCAATCCTCTCATACCAAGCCCTAGGGGCTTGCTTCAACCCATAGAGGGATTTCTTCAACCTGCATACATGTGTCTTTCGAGCTTGTACTTCGAACCCCTGAGGTTGTTCAAAGTAGACTTCCTCCTTAAGCGAGCCATGCAAGAAAGTAGTCTTAATGTCCATTTGATGTTGGCTCCATCCTCGAGTGGCAGCAAGAGCAATAATAGATCAAATAGTGGTATGTCGGGCAATTGGTGCAAATATTTCGTCATAGTCCACTCCTTCCTTTTGAGAGAAGCCTTGAGCAATGAACCTAGCCTTATATTTCTTAGCACTCCCATCTGCTCTGTGTTTGATTTTGTATAGCCATTTTGAGGTGACTATGGACTTGTTCTTTGGTCTAGGCATCACATCCCATACATCATTTTTCATTATAGATTCATATTCCTCATTCATCACATCCTTCTAGACTTGGTGCTTTACGACTTCTTCGAACATACATGGCTCAGTTTGAACAATAATACTCATAGTAGCTACGTACCCTTGATACTTGTTCGGCTTCTTACTTTCATGGAATGTCCCTCTTGGAGCAATATGTCCTTTAGCAGCTTTGAGAGTATCTTTGAGCCACAAAGGTCTTTTCCTTGAGGTAGAGGGATCACTAGGAGGTGGATAAATGGAATCCATTGGGCATAGGCTCATCTGTCGAAGGTTCATCCTGATTTTCTGCAGCATCATCATTATCCTTCCTTGGAATGGGGAGATCTCTGGCTTTCCCAAGAGCAGTGTCTTCATCGAAGGTGACATCATGGCTTACTTCCACATCTCTTTGACCAGGGACATAGATTCTATATGCCTTTGAATTTTCACTCTAGTCCACAAATGTACCTTTCTTCCCAGATGCTTCTAACTTGTTTCTTTTCTCTTTAGGCACATGAAAATACACAGGACAACCAAAAATTCTAAAATGAGAAACATCAAGTTTCTTACCAGTGAAGATCTCCTCGGGAATCTTGAAATCCAAAGCTTGATGCAGACTCGTATTTTGAACATACATGACAATGTTGGCAACTTCTCCCCATAATAACTTTGGTAGACCTTGATCATGGAGCATGGCATGGGTGGCTTCCATGATTGTTCGATTCTTCTTTTCGGCAGCTCCATTTTGCTCAGGAGTGTATGGAACGGTTGTCTCTCTCTTAATGCCAACTTCTTTGCAAAAGTCACTGAATTCATTTGATTCATACTTGGTTCCATTGTCGGTCCTCAATATTTTGATCTTCTTCCCTGTTTGATTTTCCACCAAGGCTTTGAAAGAATGGAACCATCTGAACACTTCATCTTTCTTCTTCAAGAAATAGATCTATGTTTTGTGAGAGAAGTCATCCACAAAAATTGCATAGTATAAGTATCCTCTGAGTGATGTTACGGGCAACATACCAGATAGATCAGAATGGACCAATTGAAGAATATCGGTAGTTTGGCTTTCACTTGAAGGGAATGGTCCCCTTGTAAGTTTCCCAACGGCATAACCCTGACAAACTCTTTCATGATTCATGTTGAAATTGGGCATACCTGTGGCCATCTTCCTTGTTAGCAAATGTAACTATTGTCGGTCTTCAATAATGTACTTGATTCATTATGTAATGTACTTGTAAAAAAGAATAAAGAACAAACTTTTTATTATTGTAGCAATGACTTATTAAAGCATGGGTTTCATGCTTGGGTCATCATTATATTAGTCAAAGTTCCCATTGTGGACTCCTATGATTAATATTGAGTTTATAGAGTCATTGTATATTCGAAGAGACCCTTCATGGGCTTTCGAACCATGTAAAAAGGTCTTATATTAAGTTAAATATGAATTATGTACCCTCCACACCATGTCAGCCTAAGGGAGATCAAGTCGGCCTAAAGAGCCCCATTCGTGTGAAAATTTCTGAATCTTTACAAACAAAAATCCTACTGCAGTCACTGGTTTAACATCTCCTACTTGTTATTTCATTCAACAAGTTATTTAATTTATAAACAATGATGAAAAACACTACTGTAGACTACACTGACATACAGATGATAAATTGAAACAATAGATGAGACAAACACACAAGGGACACTGTTATTTTTGGACAACACGTCCCCGGAAAAACCCAATGCAAGAAAACTGGTGCAACAGATAGAGGGTTTGTATTATTAAGCAAGAAGAATCTGAGTACAATAGGTTGCCTCTTACACCAACTAACCTTTCAGAGAAATCATGACAACAATAAATACATATGAGGGTTTACCTCATTACTCAAGTCACAACTGATCCAATGAGTGATCTAGCTCCTTTTGGTAGATACTGCAAAGTCCCTACGCAATCACTATGTGGGCCAGCGTCTTGCCTTTAGAAGATTGTGTCACCCCTTCTGCTGGATCGATTTGTTGGATGAAGATTGTTGTTCAGCCCTTCCGGCTCAGAACCTTGCTTCTCCAACAAAATCTCGGACTATTGACGAATACTGTGCATTGCCAATGCAAGAGCCCCTCTGGACTGCGTTAGCTCTGCGTGAGCCCCTCCTGGGCTGCGTAGGCCTCTGCGCTACCTCCCTGATGCTCAAGCTGCCTCTCTACTATGCACACTTTGGCTCAAAACTTCCTTTCCGATCCAAATCTTTGTTTTCGCCCCTCTCACAACGACTCATATCACTTGTTCGATTTTCTCAGCAAACCACGCCCCAGAAAAATCTGATGTGCTCTAGCCATGAAAATTGGTGGAGAGGCTAAAGCACATGAGATCTCCAAGACCCAGAAATGGTTTGGGGAAATTCCACCCGGTTAGAGAGATATTAAAATAATTAATATTTTTAATGGAGTTCCTAAGTCTAAACTTAGGAAAATTAAAATATTAATGGGTATTAATATAAAACTGGGTGAGAATGTTCTAAATGACATGGATCAAGCCAAATCTAATCTTAGCCATTGATTAGAGACTTAATCTCGGCCGTTGAAAACTCAACAGGAAAAGTATAAGAGGAGGCTTGAGGGTCAGTTGGAGATACACCAAGATTGATTAGTCAGTTCGATTTTCTGGAGCGGGGTTTGCTGAGAAAATTCGAACAAGTGATCTGAGTTGCAGCGAGGGGCAGTGAGTACATAGCAGAGAGGCAGAGATAGTGCCAAAGGGTCAACGCAGTGATTAAGGAGGCTACGCAAAGGCAGCAGGAGCCACGCAGAGGTAGCTAGAGACTGCGCAGAGGCTGAGGGGCCTGCGTGGGTGACGCAGAAGGCCAGAGAGCTGATGCAGAGGCAGAAGGCTAACACAAAGGGTTCCAGAGCTATGCAGAGGCTAGTAGGGTTGACACAGAGCCTTGGAGAAGCACTGAAAGGATTTTCGTGGGGCAGACTAGTGCTGAGAAGCTGAATATATGCTTCCGAGAAGAGGTATTATTGCCGTGTAAAAATCTCTGTTGGGTGAGCTAGTTTGGCACCTTAGTTATACTCAAGAAATCTTTATAATAATAAAACCCTCATAATTGCTGCACCAGTTTTCCTGCATTGGGTTTTTCTGGGGACGATTGTCCAAAAATAATGGTGTCCCTTGTGTGTTTGTCTAGGTTTTCAGTTGCTGGTCTGTATATGAGTTAAGGCTGCATTTGTGTTTATTTTTAGTATTTATATGAATAAATAACTTGTTAAAGAATAAACAAGTAGGTGAAATAAACTAGATAATGCAATAGGGATTTCTGATGTGTTAGATTCAAAAATTTCAACATGGTATCAAAAGGCACCAGCATAATCAAAAGTATTTGCAGCAGTAGCAGTTGTCCCAAGAGATAGAGCTACTCCCACGCAGAAAGTAGCAGAGAAGGAGTGATGCAGAGGGCCTACGTCATCATTTCGAATCAGAGAGAGGGCCAGCGCAGAGGCAGAGAGAGGCAGAAGAAGCTTACGAAGAGCCACGTCATCCTACTCAGTCAGGTAGCGTTGACGCAGTTGGCCTGAGGAGTGATTCAGCCTTTGCTGGGATTGCGCAGAGCTGGAAGGCTCAGTTTCTTCAGTTGCTGGGTCATAGGGAGTTGTGGGCAGATTGTGGATTAGGAAGCTGGTGGGGTGATGTTGCTGCTGAAGCAGAACAATAACTAACGGGACAAAACCAAGGGAGAGGGAATCGTTGCCTTGATGGATTTCTAGCCAAGAAATCCAGATCCAAGTTGTAGTTGCAAAGAGGATCGAAGAGGGGCAGATCGACAGTTGGCAGGAAGATTTCCAACAGGGAAATTAGGACTTCGAGGGAGATTTCTAGGAGGGAAGTCGAATCTCAGAGGGAGTCCAGAAGGAGCGGAGATGGCAGTGAACGTACTAAGGGATCAGGACAGGTTGGATGGGGCTTTCAACTTTGTCATTTGGAAGGCCAGGATCCTATCAGTGTTGGATAAACATCGCATCAAGGGCTTCGCCTTGAGAATTGTGGCTATCCCAGTCGACCCAATTGATAATGAGAAGTATGAGGATGCAACGGCGAAGGCAAAGTGCATAATCCTTGATGGGGTCAAGGATCATGTCGTACCACATATTGTCGAGAAGAATATAGCAAAGGAGATGTGGGATACTTTGACGACATTGTATCAAGGCACTTCTGTGCAGCGGAAGATGCTATTAGAGAATCAACTGCGGTTGTATCAGATGCAGAAGGGGGAGCAAATAGATCTATACCTCCTCAGATTATAGGAGATTTGAGACTGACTTACTTCCATAGGGGCCACGCTGGATCAAGAGTTCATGGTGAGGATCGCCTTGAATGAAGTCTCCGAGGATTGGGAGACATTTGTCCAAAGCATTTTGGGCAGAGCTAACCTTCCAGGACTGGAAGAGATGTGGGCAGCTCTTCGCCAAGAAGAGATCATACGGTTGACCAAGGCGGGGAGTAGTAGCAAAGGGGGTCGAATCAAGAAAGAGGAGGAGGATGCAGCTCTGGCATTTGCGGGACAGTAGGGGAAGAGGAAGAAGAAGGACATCTCCAAGGTGAAGTGCTTCCATTGTGGGGAGCTGGGTCATTATGCAACCCAGTGTCCCAAGAAGAAGAATAAGGGAGAGGCTTCTGACTCCAAGGCAGCTCCGGCTAAGGCGGAGAAAGAAGTCGAGACTGATGACGACTGTGCCATGAGTGCTCATGCACCTCTAGAGAAGAGGTGGGGTGACATCGAGCTGTAGTCAGGAGGACTATAGAAGATGAGGGGCAGGATCCTTGAGGTACCCAAACTCTTGGATCATATCTGGCTACGGGAGCCCCGAATGACAGTAGCAGGATGATGGATGTCGGTAGAAGCAAGATGCGATGGAGTGACAAGGCAGTGCTAGAGTGCAGAGGTCTGTGGCAGCGTAGTGGGGGTTGCAGCAGTGTGAGAGGCACAAAGGTGTTTGCAACAATGCAAGAGGCACAAAGGTGGTTGCAACAGTGAGAGAGGCACAAAGGTGTTTGCAGCAACGCAGAGGTAGCAGAGGGAACACATGATAACAGCAGAGGTAGCTTTATCATCAGGAGGCTTCCGGACTGACAAGGATGTCAGTAGTTGGGTAGATCATTTACTTACTTCTCAGTAATTGAGTTGCAATGCAACAGTTAGCAGTGGTAGTGCTATGGGCAGAATGATGCAACATGTTGAGAGGGAGCTGCAGTACAGATGTAGCAGTGGCAGTGGCGGAACCATGGGCAGTAGTACAAGAGGCAGCAATGCAGTAGATGTTGGTCATCAGGCCAAGCATCAACACAGGTATCGGTGCGGAAGGATCAGTGTGATGTTCAGTGGTGGAGCGTTACTAGAGCACATTCCTCGCCAAGAGGGAGTCTTGATTTGGGGTAGCATCGGATGTGCTCTAGCCATGAAAATTGGTGGAGCAACTAAAGGACATGAGGTCTCCAAGACCCAGAAATGGTTTGGGGAAATTCCACCCGGTTAGAGAGATATTAAAATAATTAATATTTTTAATGGAGTTCCTAAGTCTAAACTTAGGAAAATTAAAATATTAATGGGTATTAATATGAAACTGGGTGAGAATGTTCTAAATGACATGGATAAAGCCAAATCTAATCGTAGCCGTTGATTAGAGACTTCATTTCGGCCGTTGAAGACTCAACAGGAAAAGTATAAGAGGAGGCTTGAGGGTTAGTTGGAGATACACCAAGATTGATCAGTTAGTTCGATTTTTGGAGCAGGGTTTGCTGAGAAAATTCAAACAAGTGATCTGAGTTGCAGCGAGGGGCAGTGAGTACATAGCAGAGAGGCAGAGATAGTGCCAGAGGGTCAACGCAGTGACTGAGGAGGCTACGCAGAGGCAGCAGGAGCCACGTAGAGGCAGCTAGAGACTACACAGAGGCTGAGGGGCTTGCGTGGGTGACGCAGAAGGCTAGAGAGTTGACGCAGAGAGGCAGAAGGCTAACGCAGAGGGTTCCAGAGCTACGTAGAGGCTAGCAAGGTTAACACAGAGCCTTGGAGAAGCGCCATAAAGATTTTTGTAGGGCAGACTAGTGTTGAGAAGCTGAATATTTGCTTCCGAGAAGAGGTATTACTGCCGTGTAAAAATCTCTATTGGGTGAGCCAGTTTGGCACCCTAGTTGTACTCAAGAAATCTTTATAATAATAAAACCCTCAACACTGCTGCACCGATTTTCCTGCATTGGGTTTTTCTGGGGACGATTGTCCAAAAATAACGGTGTCCCTTGTGTGTTTGTCTAGTATTTCAGTTGCTGATCTGTATATGAGTTAAGGCTGCATTTGTATTTATTTTCAGTATTATATGAATAAATAACTTATTAAAGAATAAACAAGTAGGTGAAATAAACCAGATAATGCAATAGGGATTTCTGATGTGTTATATTCAGAAATTTCAACAAATTGGTGCAACAGATAGAGGGTTTGTATTATTAAGCAAGCAGAATCTACGTACAATAGGTTGCCTCTCACACCGACTAACCTTTTAGAGAAATCATGATAATAAGAAATACATACGAGGGTTTACCTCATTCCTCAAGTCACAGCTGATCCAATGAGTGATCTAGCTCCTCCCAGTAAATACTGCGAAGTCCCTACGCTATCACTGCATGGGCCAGCGTCTTGCCTTCAGAAGATTGCGTCACCTCTTCTGTTGGATCGATTTGTTGGATGAAGACTGCTGTTCAGCCCTCCCGGCTCAGAACCTCGCTTCTCCAGCAAAATCTCGGACTACTAACGAATACTCTGCACTGCCACTGCAAGAGCCCCTATGGACTGCGTCAACTCTGCATGAGCCCTTCCTAGGCTGCGTAGACCTCTGCGCTGCCTCCCTGATGCTCAAGCTGCCTCTCTGCTACGTACTCTTTGGCTCGGAACTTCCTCTCTGATCCAAATCTCTGCTTCTGCCCCTCTCACTGCAACTCAGATCACTTGTTCGATTTTCTCAGCAAACCACACCCCAGAAAAATCGAACTGACTGATCAACTTGGTGTATCTCCAACTGACCCTCAAGCCTCCTCTTATACTTTTCCTATTGACAAATCAACAACCGAGATTAAGTCCCTAATCAACGACTAAGATTAAAACAGACTTGATCCTCGTCTCTTAGAAGCTTCTCACCCATATTTTTATTAATACCCATTAATATTTTTATTTTCCTAAGTTTAGACTTAGGAACCCCATTAAAAATATTAATTATTTTAATAAAACACAAACCGGGTGGAATTTCACCAAACGATTTCTGGGTTTTGGAGATCTCATGTATTCTAGCCCCTCCACAAAATTTTGGAGCTAGAGCACATCCGATGCTACCCAAAATCAACATTTAGACCCACAAAAGCCTATATATTGACAGAGGTCGAAGTCATTTGGATCACCCACTATCAAGCAAGTTCGATATCTCAAGAAGAGCTGGAGAAGTGCGAAGTCTATTGTTGGGTGGACGAAAGAATTGTGAGTTTGGGGAAGTCTCTAGAGAAGAAGAAAATCAAAAATTCGAAAGGCAGTGAAGATGAAGTATTTGATAAGTTCAAGGAGTTCAGGGCTGAAGTGGAAACCCTAACCGAAAGAAAGATAAAAACTAAGGTTTGACAATGGTGGGGAATACACTGCTAAAAAGTTAATTGCATATTGTAAGGATGCAGGTATTAAGAGGGAGCTCATTGTTCCCTACACTCCTGAACAAAATGGATTGGCTGAAAGGAAGAATAGGTCAATTGAAGAAGGCATTCGAATGATGCTCCTTGATCAAGATCTACCAAAGTTCTTATGGGGTGAAGCAGCGATGACTACCGTGTACATTCAAAATAGAAGTCCTCATAAGAGTCTTGATAATACTACACTCGAAGAAGTATTCACAGGGAAGAAGCCGAGTGTGGATCATCTTCGTATATTTGGAAGTCCAACATATATCCATGTTTTGAAAGACAAGCGAAAGAAGTTGGACTCGACAAGCATCAAGGGAATATTTGTTGGTTATAGTCTTTCCTCAAAAGCATATAGAATTTACATAAAGGAAGGAAGACACATTGAAGTAAGCAGGGATGTCATATTCGATGAGAATCAATCTTACAAGAAATCAAAGGATATTCCTATTGATTCTGATGACGAAGAAGTTCTCGTATTTGAAGAAGAGGTTCATCATGAGAACTCTACTACAAATGTTGAAGAAGGACCAAGTGAGCCTATTCAATCGGTGGTTATGCCAACCACAAGGAAAATGCCAAACTAGTTGAAAGCTACATTAGAAGATGTTGAAGGACATGAAGCTACGAAAGGGTCCTCCAAGGAAAGTAAGAAATCGAAAAGGTATTCTGGTTATGCTGCATATATGACAAAGTTGATTGAAGCCGAACCATCTACATTCAAGGAAGTTGAGCATGAAGAGGTTTGGAAGAAAGCTATGCATGAAGAATATCAATCCATCATGAAGAATGGGGTTTGGGAAATCGTTCCTAGGACTAGTGACAAATCGGTTGTCACATCGAAGTGGATCTATAAGATCAAACATGCTGTTGATGGAAGTATAGACAAGTACAAAGCAAGGTTCGTCGCAAGGGGTTTCTCTCAAAAGGAAGGCATTGACTATGAAGAAACCTTTGCACCTACAACAAGGTACACTACCATTAGATCGTTGGTTTCATTTGCTGCTACAATGGGATGGAATATCCATCAAATGGATGTTAAAATGCATTTTTAAATGGGACCATTAATGAGGAAGTGTACATCAAACAACCTAAAGGATTTGAAGTGAAAAACAGGGACTCTCATGTTTGCAGACTCAAGAAGGCCTTATATGGCTTGAAGCAAGCACTGAGGGCATGGTATGCAAGAATGGATGCATATCTTCTCAAAATTGGGTTCTTGAAGAGTACTGTGATCTGAATCTATATATCAAGGCCGTGATTGATGAGCTCGTCATTATTCTACTATATGTGGATGATCTATTCATCACTGGTGTAGAACGAAGAATTCAAGAATGCAAGAAGATGTTGGCAGCTGAATTTGAGATGGCAGAGACTTGGGGAGATATATTTGGGGCAAGGAAAATACATCATCAAGTTATTGCAGAAATTTGGGATGATGGACTCCAAGTCGATGATTACTCCTATGATCACCAAGCTCAAGAAGTTGAGGAGCTCCAACTCTAGTCTCATGGATCCTACCTCATATTGACAGTTGGTGGGTTCCCTGATGTATCTGGTAAATACTAGGCCAGATATATGTTTTGCAGTGAACATTCTTAGCCAGTTTCAGTTGGAGCCTCGTTATGATCACTGGATAGCTGCCAAACATATTTTGAGCTATCTTCGTGGCACTATACATCACTGCCTAAAATATGATAGTAAGGAAGTCAAGCTAATTGGCTTCACAGACTCTGATTGGGGTGGCAGTGAGACCGATGGAAGGAGCACTACCGGAGGATGCTTTAGTCTGGGAGCTGCTATGATCTCATGGATGAGTAGGAAGCAAGATCCCATTGCATTGAGTAGTGCCGAGGCAGAATATGTGGTTGCATGTGAAGTATGAAAAGAGGCTATTTGGTTAAGGAAACTTCTGACAAATTTGTTTGGAAGTCTCTGGGTCCTACTGTGATTAATTGTGGCAATCAAAGTTGTATCAAGATGTCTGGAGATCCCGTGTTTCATTCGAGGACAAAACATATCAATATTAAGTTCCACCTTATTAGGAATTTGGTGCAGGATGGGATCGTGAAGTTAGAGTATGTTCCGATAGATGAACAGATAGCAGACGTATTGACAAAGCCTCTTCCTAATAAGAAGTTCGAATATCTAAGGAACTTGCTGGGTTTGGTAGATATTGGTGATTGTATTAATGCTAAGGAAATGGAAGAGAATTGTTGAGGCTTTGCAAGTGAAGCATTGCCTAGGGAGACATCAGGCCAACACTCTGTGTTGATGTTTGGAATCCTGGAATTGAAAAGGTGGCATTGTTTATTGAGCTGTGTTTTGGATATACACTTGTATGTTTGGGTTGGTGGTTAGCAAGTAAGCTTGATGGTACCTAGAGGGGCTGAAATCTTGAGTCCACTTTAGTCCCACTTGGATAGATTGCCCTGGTCAGGAATCTAGTCCATGGCATTGCGGCGCCTAAATTGTTGAGTGATTGGTTGGATAGATTGCCCTAGTCAGGAATCTAGTCCATGGCATTGCGGTGCCTAAAAGTTCTCCATGTTTTCATGTAGTATCTTCTATCGTATATGTACATTATGAATACCTCCCTAGTTAAGAGGGAGTGTTAGAAAATGTAATTATGTTCGGTCTTCAATAATGTACTTGAGTCATTATGTAATGTCCTTGTCAAAAAGAATAAAGAAAAGATTTTTTATTATTGTAACAATGACTTATTCAAACATGGGTTTCATGCTTGGTGTTACAGGGAAAAGTGTCAAATCAGAACTGCTTATCCCACTAAGGTGTGACAGCTGCCTTAGAAACAAACAGAGTAAAGCTACTTTCGTTTTTCCTTTATGAATTATAGATAGAGAGGAACAAAAAAGACCAACCTCTGTCTTGCGCTAATCTCCTGATTTGATTCCTCTCTTCCTTGATAGTCTTTCGCTACTTGTTCCCTTGCACGCCCAGCTTCACAGAGTACCTGTAAGATCACAGTAGCATAGCACTATACAAAGACATGGATCTATAATCATAAACAATCTAGGATCAGATGTAAATTGACCATACAAATGCAGCAAACATGAATAACACAAAAGTATGGAGGAAAACTTGAATAGCTTTTATTGATAAACAAGAAAGAGCCAAGAGGAGTTACAACCAGTTGTTCTGACCCAGCATCAACCTCTCAGCAAGGAAGCCCCTCTTCACCTCATACAAAGCTTAGATCACCCAACAATCTGATGTTTGTCTCAAGAAACCAACAACAATTCCTTACAATATGAAAAATTCCAGCCTCTGGATCTCTGGGATGAGGGATCCATATATAGATATCTGTAAGGGAGATGAGTCAGCTTGTGATTTGATTAGTGTCTTCTTTCTGATAGTTCTTGTTTCCATTTGGAGATTGATGATCTCTTACTCATCTTTGGTCGAATTCAGAGAGGCAAGTGTCACAGGAGAAGTTTCTGGAAGCTTCCATTGCCTCTCCACCTCGCGGAATGACACTGCGATTTGTCATTTCTCGCCCATCGCACCCCATAGAAGGGCTTTTTGAAATGCAACGCACCCACATAGTGTATTTAGGTGAGATGCAACGCACCTGGCCTGTGGAGCTGCTGAAATGATTATGTTTTGACCAATTTTGAGCAGTTTTTCATGGAGAACTTCTGGGAGAAGCTGTAATCTGTTGACCTTGTTCCTTTAGGGGTTAGAACAACACTTTTAGGGACTTAGGAGCCCTTGGTTTATGGACATTTCAAGCTTGGGGTTATAGGGCCCAAAAATGTCTATAACAGTTGCCCCCTAAAGCATGAGGTCGTTAATCTTTTGATGTCAAGTGAAATGCTTTATTATGAGGATCCAAAGTTCTTTCAAGCTGGGAGGAGACCTGTAATAAGATACAATACAATACATTATCTTCATAATATTTTCATGATCTAGCTGAGGCGGGCATTCCCATGCTCAGTTTTATAAATTCATTTTCATGTACATAAGACAGACAATCGTTTGAGTGTAGACTGATGATTCTGATAGATCCATCATCCCTTTGATTGGATGATTATCTGTGCAGCAATGATGTACATTCGATGTCTTTATTTTCCTGAATATATATCGCAGCTCGGATGGATGAAACTAGATCCGGGGTCTTCAATCTCGTTCGATCTTCACTCAAAGTACAAGTCTATCCATGTGAGAGATGTTCTGAAGTCGAACATGGAAAGACATCGCTTGATTACCAGCCAATAATATAAGCTGTTAACAAGCGCGAGAGGAATCACCGATAATGATAATGACCCTCAAGGTACTGCAGTACAATTCACGTGGTGTGAATAAAGGACTTGGCGTCGAACACCACGCAAAATCTTTCGGTCGAAGGTCATTGATGTAAACCTGTCGCCGGAAGTGAGAAACTTGCCATTGAGGCATGCAAGCTTCAAAGTACTGAACGGGGTGTTCCTAGATCAACTTCTTGGATAATGAGCTGATGTCGACAAGAAGTGATCCGTCACAGGAGGGCCTTAATGAATCCCACATCAATGACACGGAACGGAGCAAATGATTTTAATGGAGGTGAAAACGATCTGGTGATATAAGGTTCAGGGTGGTGGTCATGAAAGAATGGAGTATAAATGTATTGTAGTGGGTGAGACACAGGTGAATTCTCTGAATGACTTCTCTTGAACATATCGGCGACACTGACGTGATGGATTGGTAGCATTAACCCCAAATGTGGATGGTATGATGGGACCATGGTGATGTGACCGGTGAATGAAACAACCCAACCCGACTTGGATGCGGAGTGAAAGTGTCATGTTCAAGAGCGACTTGCTACCAAT
Organism: Pinus tabuliformis; assembly: GCA_031772625.1. NCBI lineage: Eukaryota > Viridiplantae > Streptophyta > Pinopsida > Pinales > Pinaceae > Pinus > Pinus tabuliformis. The sequence continues at coordinate 85,132,720 of CM062819.1, read as the reverse complement.
AAAGTTTCTTCAAGTTTTCTTCCCAATTTTTCCCCAGTCATTGCTGACCAGTACCTCTTTATTTTTATCAAGCTTGAGGAGGATAACATATGCTTGTTCTATAATTTACCCTTCGGGCAAACCCATCGCTATGTTTTAATGAGCTTAGCGATAGTGAAACTCGTTCTCGTCTATAGACAAGTTTGTCGCTAAAATTTTTTTAACGAGTTTAACGACAAAGATAACTCGGTCCTTTTCAATTTTAGAGAGTCTGAAAAGGAACGTAAAGGTAACTCCAAAATTCCTTTTTCGTCATCTAATCCCTTAAGTCCGAAAAAGTATAAAACAATACAGAAGGGATGAATTTTCGATACTTTTAACGAGCCGAACAAAACAAGCGCTCGATCTTTTTGTGTAATAATCCCTCAGGTCCAAAAAGATTAAAATTTAGAGGAGGGATAGCACTTCCGGTCCCTTTAACGAGCTGGAGAGGCCAATGGCTCGGCAATCTTTTCATATTTTACGAGTCAATTGAAAAGAGCTTAAAGGAGACTCGTCTTTTGAGGAACGAGTGATAAAATGGGTAGCAACTGATTCCAGGTAAGGTTTGGAATTTTCCAATCACGGCAGTGTTACAAGGATGGCTAGTGAGATCACTCTTCGCAGTTGTTCCTCAAAATGGGTAAACAATCAAATGGAGGTGAATGATCGGCCAATGTAAAAGTGGAGGTGACGGTGCAAACACGACCAAGGCTTTAAAGGTTGAAGTATTACATTCACGATGGTTATTTATCGGAAATTGGTTCATTTTTTAATGAGCTTAAACTCTGGGGGAACATGTGCTCATTGCTTATGTTTATTTTTTAACGAGCATGAAGTCTGCTCTAAAACTGCTCGATTAATCTAGTCGTGTGATAAGAATGTCTCATATATAAAAACGACAACTTTTAGAGTTTTGCCCCACATCCTTTCTTTATGCAAGTTAGGAAACGACCAATCCAAAAAACAGATAAATGATCGCTCTTTGCTTGCATGCCAAAAGGTTTGCATGCCCCCAGGTATAAAACAGAGTTTCAAGGTTACCCCTTCTTCTTTCCGTTAAAACATTTGTTTTACCGGGAGAGGTCTACCTCTTACAGGTTACCAAAGATTGCTCTATTTACGGCATAAACAAAACACTTCTTCGGCGATGTTTATCGAAATAAACAAAGGTGAGTGGCAATGCCTGCCAACCCACATAACTTTGACAAGAGAATCTTATTCCAGAATAACCCCCTCTTCCAATCACAGACGAGAGTACCGACTAGTCATATTCTCTCGCGGAAACCTACCCTATATCCGAAGTTTTCCTGCTGAAGCAGGCCAGGATGCATGCCCCCTGGGTTTCAGTCATGTCCCCCGGATTACTCACGCTCATCGGGCGGACGGACTGGGGATTGAGACATTTCTTGCGTGAAAAGACCATTCAGGGATGGTATATGACTATTTGCTCTGTGCGATCCCGGAAATGAAAGCTGGTCTATGAGCTTGACCACTCTTCCTTTGTGCGGAAAACACATTACTCTAAAGAGTGAGAAGACAATCGCTCCCATGCAATAAATATAGTCTCGTCCAAGGAGTAGATTATAATCCAGGGGTCCTTGAACTACCATTACGTTCATTTGAACAGTTTTCCCTCTCAATGTTATTGGCACATTGGGAAGGATCCCTAACGGTCGACTGGTTCCTTTATCAAAGCCTGTTAGATTTCTCATCTCAGGCAAAAGCGATGGCGAACCAAGCGCTTTCCAAGCAGTTGAGGAAAGGATACTCATAGAAGCCCCTTCATCTATGATGGTACTAGCCATAACCATTCTATATATTTGAACAATAATTCGGAATGGTACACTAGCTGGTAAACGGGGTCTGCCTAGTTGATTCGAATCAAAGGAGACAACTAGGTTGCTTGGAGGTGGGACCGAATAGACGGCTGGGTATGACTCTGACGAACTTCCTTCTTGCGGTAAAGGAACCGGTAAATTGCCCCCATGTTCATTGGAGTCTGTGCTTACGAAAAGAATTTGGACGGTGTCATCCTTGTTCTCTTCGGTGACTGTATCATCTGAAGATGGAACCTCTGAAGGCAAGACTGGGTCAACTGCCGCCTCGACCTTTTGACTTTCGTCTGGTATGGGTTCAGATGGTTTGTCTTCAATGATAGATGCTTTAGCCAACCACCTGAGCGGGCCAGCCGAATTTTCGACTAGTGACGGACTTGGCAAGAGTTTTTTATATCCAGGAGGAAGTCGTAACGGTGAAACCGGACGATCGTCCAAAACTCTTTTAGCCTCGTCTAAGAAGGGACAACGGTGGATGGCATGATCGCCTTCGCACAGTTTACAAGGAAATCTATATTTTCCTTTTTGTCCTGGGGCTTCACTTTCACTAGTCGACGGTGTGTTTTCAACATGATCATCAGAGGTTGACGACACCGAGTTGTGCAAACGAGGAGACCAGTCCCTTAAGATCCGAGGGATGCAAGGACAATCTCTATGATAGTGGTCTCCTTTGCAAATGACACATGGCGATTTAGGCTTGGTCGGTGCAGTGTGTGGATTTTCGCTAGACGACGCTCGTTTGCCCCCATTCGCTTTTGGCTCCTTCTTCTTCTTCTTCTCTTTCTTCTTCTTTTCCTTCTTCTCAGGTACTTGACTTTTGGCTTTACCAGCCCCATCAAGCGAAGAGGAAGGAGGAGAAGAAGAATTAGAGGAAGTAGAAGGTTGGTGGGTAACTCTGGACTCGTCTAGTTGCTGACTCGATTGTTCAGGAATTGCGGTGTTCTGAACGACAGAGGTTGAGAAGAGCCATACAGGCAAGCCGATCGTCAGTCCTGGAAGCGACAATGTGGCCATATGGGGTGCACCAACATCTCCCCAAGAGGAGAAGGGACTAGGATTTCCTCCAAGGGGAATTCCTTGGTTGGTGGATTCTATTTTCTCAACCCAAGATCAACGTAAGAAAGGGTAATGAATATTCCGTTTAAAATAAATTTTAGACGCTTTGACACAACTTGTTTTTTCAATTTTTAAGAGTCGAGAAAAAAACAAAAGATGACTCTAGTCTCCTTCGATTTTTAATGAGCCTGAAGTGACAAGTGCTCAGATGGACCTTTTCTATTAAAGAGTCTGAAAAGGAACGAAAGGGACTGCTCTGGAAATCTAGGTAGAGGGATTACCAAACCAATCGCAAAACTGCAGAATACTTTTTACGGTACGACAGTCAATCTTCCCGAATGCTGTGTTCAGTGCATTGCGATCGATAGGGCGGCAGACACGGCTTCCTATGGATAAAGGATTAAGCCTATTGTGGTCTCCCAAAATATACTCGACGGTACATGGGAGCACAAGTCCGTACTGGCACTTATCGTCTCAAAGTGGAGGAATCACCCAACCATCAGTGAGAACAATAGTTACCAGGCTTTACGACGCCAGAATACGTCTCTAGCCTAGACTTCTAAATGTTGTGCGTTAGGTTCCAAAGCGTTGTTAGATTCATTGAATTTATTTTATAGTTGATCTTGTTTATGAAGTTTGCCTTTCAGGTTCACCGCGAGATGTAGATGTAATTCCTAAAATGCAATCTAAAATGATAAACAATTTTTTTTATCTTCTTTGTGCAATGAAAATCCTAGCTACTAAGGAAAGAAAGACATAATTCTTTCACAGAGAGCAAAGAGCACACTCTAAATGCACTTTCCTAAATCAAACCAATCAGACTGTCTAAATGCAAACGCACATGCATGTATTTGTTTTCGACTTTCTTAGTATATGAATGATAAGAAGAAAGTTGATGCACAAATCTGAATTTCTTTTCAAGCGACAAATATCACCAAGTTTCTTTTCGAAATAAAAAATGGAGACGATCACAACACCTTACGATCTTGAAATGAATACTTGTTTTGACACTAGAAAAATTACAAATTCAGACCAAAAACAATAGTAACAGGGTAATCGACTATCAACAGCAATCAAACTCTTTCCTATGATTGAAATCGTCACTTGCGACAGTTTCAAATCAAAGGACGACAGTACGATTACGCTACTTTTGCAAAGGAGAACTGAAAATGACTCAACAAACACACAAAAACATTTACAGTTCTTTTGTACAAAGGAGGCGGAATAACAGCAAGGAGAAGGGATTTCAAACAGACATATACTGATCACAGGCAGCAAAATTCAGGAATAGAACTGGAAAGAATGAATCACAGAAACCAAAACTGCACAAAGCCTAGCCTGATCAGCGCACCTGTAACACAGGGAATTTGAAATGCAGCACACCTTCTACACTCGGGAAGTGCGCTGAATTTCAGATTCTCAGAACAGTACCTGCGCTGGGCCAGAAACGAGACTCTGTTTGGGTTCCGGGTCACAGTTTGCAGTTCAGTTCATGGGTTTTGGCCGAGCAAAAGGTAATCAGTAATTCAACAATCAGGGGTAGATCTAAGGAGGATCTAAGAGCTATCACAAGGGCAATCAGAGAGTTTGTGAACCAGTTGTTTAAATCATAAACAGATCCCGTAGATGGACTGAAGTAGCATTTATCTACTTTGCATTTGCTATGGCAAATGCAGTTCGAATGCTACCTGTAAGTTTATGAAATAGACAACAAGGAAGATAAACAAACAAACTAATTCGTCCCCAGCGGAGTCGCCATTTTGTTACAGGGAAAAGTGTCTACTCAGAACTGCTTATCCCACTAAGGTGTGACAGCTGCCTTAGAAACAAACAGAGTAAAACTACTTTCGTTTTTCCTTTATGAATTATAGATAGAGAGGAACAAAAAAGGCCAACCTCTGTCTTGCGCTAATCTCCTGATTTGATTCCTCTCTTCCTTGATAGTCTTTCGCTACTTGTTCCCTTGCATGCCCAGCTTCACAAAGTACCTGTAAGATCACAGTCAATGTTTTTAAAACCGGAACCGATGACCGGACCGGTCCACCTAATGAACCGGTTTACCGACCGGAACCGGTCTAACCGGGACTGGTTTGGTCTAAACGAACCGGTTTTAAAAAAATACATTAAATAATTAATTTTAATGAAACAAAACCATTTTTAAGATGTAAAACCATGATTCCAAGCCAATAGAGACAAAATATGCAAAGTTTGCTCATTTATATACCATGTAAAGGTGAATATATCAAAATGGCATCGAGTACAATACATATCATCGAAAAAATAGCAAAATACATAAGAAATGAGGCTCTAAATGGCCTATAAGGTCCAAAAACAATGCTGCAAGCTATGAGGCCATTGACCTACTACAATTCTACAGTGTACACATGGTCAATCATCAAGTTCATCACCACTACTAGACACAGGATCATCATCAGGAGCTACATAGACATCATCTAGTTTAGAGTCTAAGGATGCCTCAGCCTGATCTGCAACCTCAGTATCAATGCCACCAATGACAATAGAAGTGGACCTAATGGAAGCACGAGTTTGTCGACCTGCATGACTAGTGCCTTCCATTGGTTCTTTGCCTTTCCTTGATGCCGCTATTGATCCTAGTTCTGATGCCACCACATAATCTGCATCATCCCCTGCTAAAGCCATGTCGATATCAAAATCAGCCTCAAACACAGGTTCTTCAGTCTCCTCCACCCATTCTGATGTTGGATCAATATCGTCCCACACAATGGCATCTAGATCAGGATTTTTTCTCATCATTTGGAGCTCCGATTGCATTTATTGTTTAGCCCCAAACCATGAAATCCTGAAAACCATTAAGTCTGCTGAATTTTGAGTGAAATCTAAAATTCTAGTTTCTCCATATGAAATCCAATGAGGTCGAAACCACTCTCAAACATCCTGAGTCATTTCATGGTAATGTTAAAAATTTAAGTAAAAGGATGAAAATGAAAATTAAAGGAAATGTCACTTTTACTTTAAGAATTTAACATTACCATTAATTGCTAACATTGTTAGGGTTGAAACACCCTTAGTTTCCCCCCAAAACCCCTGAAACAAAGTGAAAAATATGATTTTTTAACTTTACGGTGGGCGTGCCAAAAACCGGCCGGTTTAGGACAGAACCAGCCGGTTTGATACAAACCGGCCGGTTCCGTCCTAAACCGGCCGGTTTTCACCGGTTAGGGCTGAAAAAAGGTGAAATGCCCTATCAAACCGGGTTTTTTGGCCGGTTCGGACCGGCAGCCTTGCTAACCGGCCGGTTTGACCGGTAACCGGTTTTTGAAAACGGTTTTTAAAACACTGATCACAGTAGCATAGCACTATACAAAGACATGGATCTATAATCATAAACAATCTAGGATCAGATGTAAATTGACCATACAAATGCAGCAAACATGAATAACACAAAAGTATGGAGGAAAACTTGAATAGCTTTTATTGATAAACAAGAAAGAGCCAAGAGGAGTTACAACCAGTTGTTCTGACCCAGCATCAACCTCTCAGCAAGGAAGCCCCTCTTCACCTCATACAAAGCTTAGATCACCCAACAATCTGATGTTTGTCTCAAGAAACCAACAACAATTCCTTACAATATGAAAAATTCCAGCCTCTGGATCTTTGGGATGAGGGATCCATATATAGATATCTGTAAGGGAGATGAGTCAGCTTGTGATTTGATTAGTGTCTTCTTTCTGATAGTTCTTGTTTCCATTTGGAGATTGATGATCTCTTACTCATCTTTGGTCGAATTCAGAGAGGCAAGTGTCACAGGAGAAGTTTCTGGAAGCTTCCATTGCCTCTCCACCTCGCGGAATGACACTGCGATTTGTCATTTCTCGCCCATCGCACCCCATAGAAGGGCTTTTCGAAATGCAACGCACCCACATAGTGTATTTAGGTGAGATGCAACGCACCTGGCCTGTGGAGCTGCTGAAATGATCCTGTTTTGACCGATTCTGAGCAGTTTTTCATGGAGAACTTCTGGGAGAAGTTGTAATCTGTTGACCTTGTTCCTTTAGGGGTTAGAACAACACTTTTAGGGACTTAGGAGCCCTTGGTTTATGGACATTTCAAGCTTGGGGTTGTAGGGCCCAAAAATGTCTATAATATTGAGTTTATAGAGTCATTGTATATTCGAAGAGACCCTTCTTGGGCTTTCAGACCATGTAAAAAAGTCTTGTATCAAATCAAATATGAATTATGTACCTTCCACATCATGCCGGCCTAAGGACCCCCATTCGACTCACAAGAAGCCTATATATTGGAGGTTGAAGTCATTTGGATCACTCACTCTTAAGCAAGTTCGATATCTCAAGAAGAGCTGGAGAAGTACGAAGTCTGTTGCCGGGAGGACGAAAGAAGTGCGAGTTTGGGGAAGTCTCTAGAGAAGAAGAAAATCAAACTTTTGGTGCCTCTCTCTCTCTCTGTTTCGTGGTTTGGGAGATCGAAGTCTCCTAAGATTTCGCTGTTGCTAGAAGCTGCTGCCTAGTCAAAGTTGCTTGAAGGGGTCGAAGATCTTGGAGGTTGACATGGTGTGGAGGGAAAGTCTGGTCTTTGTCTAGGGTAAAGAGTCTCAAAGAATACTATTGAAAGGAAGAATTATCTTGACTGGGTTTTCCCCTCGAGGGGGGTTTTTCCCTGGCATGTGCCTATATCTTGTGTCTCTTGTTTTGTGATCTTCATACATGTATAATTACTTGATGAAAGATAAGATAATAAAGAAGTAAAAGAAGCCAACACACTCACAAGTAATTATCAAGAAAAGGAGAATCAAACCCCAATATTATATCTTTGATTTTCCAACATTCCTTATCCCAGGTAAGGCTTTGTAATGAAGGTGGACAAATCTACGGTGCCATAATTCAGATTGAAGAGAAGTATCGCAAGTCAAGGCTCCTAAAGGACTTCCTCCAACTTGATAGAGACCATCAATCCTAAATCCCAATGTGAATTCATCTTTAGGGTTTCTTTACCAAATATGTACCTTGCCATCAATGAATGCTATATTGAATCCTTTATCTTCCATCGCAGAAATAGACACCAGGTTCTTCTTCAAATCGGGCACATACAATACTTCTTGTAGATGAATGGTTTGACCTTGATTCAAGTGAAGAGTGATAATACCTATCCCTTCATGAGGTAGGTGGCATTATCTACAAGTATGATCTCTAAATTAGTCTTCTTTTTAGTCAAATTTGAGCGGGCCTCTTTGTACCTAGTGAAGTGCCTTGAGGCTCCACTATCAATCAACCAATGATCCAAAGTATCGAGAGGAGAGACAATAGATAGAGCGGAAATAAGATAAAACTCCTTTTGTTTCTCTACAACATTACTTTCCTCATACCTGGAATTTCTTGTCCTTTTGGGAGGTCGACCATTTCCATATCGAGTAGCGGGAGCATTACTCTTTCTTTTATTGTTGAACTTGTTGTTCCTTTGATTGCCATTTCCTGAGAATTCTTCTTGTGAGGACACTTTCTAGCATAGTTGCCAAACCTGTTACAATTGTAGCACCTTCCTTTTCTTCCTTCTTTGAATACCTGCTTGAACCTTTGACCCTGTCTCCTTGGACCAACATTATTTTTTTTCTTTGCATGAGCGGAGAAAGCTGTAGGTTCATTTCCATTTGAGGGCTTGTCTCTCTCCATCATCCTTGCCTCCTCTTGAGTGCATCTAGCCAATAATTCATTGAAACTAGTATTCTTGTCATTGTTGAGAATGGTGGTGTTAAACACATCCCATGCTCTTGAAAGACCTCCAAGTGCAATGAGAGTGAACTGCTTGTCAGCAATAACTTCTCCAATAGATAGAAGGTCATTCTTGATTTGTGTGATCCTCATGAAGTAGGATTGGATAGACTACTCTTTATCCATCTTGATGTCCTTCAACTTATTTTTGAGAAAGAGGATTTGATTTGCATTGTTCACTTTGAACATCCCAACCAACTTATCATATATCTCCTTAGAAGTTCCCAAATCAGAAATATAGGCAACCAAATGCTTTTGAATAGAGTCAACCAAAATTTTCTTTGCTTTGACCTCACATTTTCTATACTTTGTCTTAGCAGCAGCCGGTGCATTTGAAGGAGGCTCCACCACTTTTCCCTGCACATAGTCCAATACTTCATGCTCCTCCAAAGCTAGGTCCAAAGTCATCTTCCATGCATAATAGTCAGATTTGTCATTGTGCTTGTCCTCAGTCTTAAAGTAAGATGAAGAAGCCACTGAAACTTGTCCAATAAATCTTTCTTGGTGATTGCTTTTCTCTCTCTTGCTTGGGCTTTGTCTTCACTTGGGCTCTGATATCATGTTAATTTTAGTTAACAATGGTATGTTCTATGCCTAGCGCAATTACTTCAATGTACTTTAAGCAGCCCAATGACAATTTCATAATTAGTTTCCAATAACAATCACATTAGCCATATATCACATTGACAATAACTGTCGATAAAACATAAAATAAAATGCAGAGGACAAGAGGACACCAGATTTGGCAGATGCTAGGGAAAACCTCCAATGTGGGGAAAACCCTTTGATCAGTTCTTATTATTATATCAAATGTTCAGCAGAGAGAGAGAGTACAAAAAGTCAAAGTTGACTTGCCAAATCAAAGGCAAAACAACTCTGTCAAATCTGAAGTCAACTGCAGTCAAATTCAGCCCTAACCAGAAAGTCAAAGATGGTCAACACAGCAACATAACTTCTCCTTTGAAGCTCGGTCAAAGGCAGTCAGAATCAGCCCTCAGCAGTGGTCAAAGTCAGCCCAAACAGTCATAAAATCTGTGGTCAAACTTGGTCAACCTGAAGTCAACCCTACGGTCAAACAGGTCTGCAGTCAACGCAGGTCAACCAACCCAGAAAATCTCGGCTTCTGTGCCAATTAATGCAGTCTGGTCAAACAGAGTCAAACCCTCCAAAATCGCAGTCAAACTTGGTCAAACAGTCCTTGGTCAATGCTGGTCAAACTTCAGTCAACTCCTGAAATTTTCGGCCCTATACTTCAGTCTGAAATTTGTCCTCCTTGCCACGTGTGAGAGAAAGAGAATGCCCAATAGCTGTACGAACCAATGAGAGAAGGAGAGAGAAGAATGTGTGAGTGATGATGATGCCAAATGAGGTGAGAGGTTACTTGTATTTATAGTACAAGTCGTTGAGGGTGAAGTGACATTTCTCTTGGGCATCACGAGCCTACGTGATGGTGTGGCCGACCTGAACAATTTGCACATGTGGGCATCAATTCAAAAACACTTTTCTGCTTGTCCCAATTTGATGATCTTTAGGTCAATTTTGGTCTTCTCGAAAAGAGGAATTTAATGAAATCATCATCTCCATCAAATGAGCTGTCTAAAGTGGAATTTGGCCCTAGTTGCCAATTTTAACAATCTAAAAAACAGTCTATCAAGGTCAGTTTATCCCATTTAATCTCACTGACTGTGACTGGTGTAACCTCAAAGCCACAAGGTTCTCAAAAGAGGTTAGGACATAAACAAATGATTCACAGTTTCCTTGTTACATTTACATATAATGCATCTACCTGGCCAAATCCATTATCCCTTTTACCCATTATCCTAGGTTAGAATTCTATTTACCGAAGCCAATGAAAGGAAATTTTTTGATTGTAATGGACAAGTCATCTTCCAAACTGATCTCTACCTCCAAATTCTTTCCACATTCAGATCTTCTTCTATTCTTGCTGCATAACCTAGCTGGACAGTGTAATCCCCTAAGCCTAAATTATTGGACCAATTTAATTGATCCTTCTCCTTTATCAATTTGTTAGCACCGTTGGTTCTTAGACTGACATAATGACCCCATTCCTTCACCAAATCGCCAATCGCCCTGCAGATTTAAACTATCTGCTGTCATCCATACTTGTAACCAAGCATTCCTTACAAATTGATATGCTGCCTCTCTTAGGTTAGAAATCCCTTGATCATGAGAGTCCAGCAAGTCCTTAGATAATCTGAAATTGTCTTTAACACCTATCCAAGGATTCTTCCCTATCTGAACCTTTCTACCCTTCCCAATTTTCCAAGCAGCTCAATTCCCTACTTCTCTTTTGGTTGTAGCAAGGTCTTTTTAAAATGAGAGTTGAGACCTTTAATTTGGTAGTTCATTCGGTAAACAACTACCCTTAACTTCTATGGAATTGTATAAATAATGTGAAAGGGAATCCAACGGTTAAACCTCCCTGTGCCTACATGATGCATTGGTAGTGAAGTTCCTACTTTTTCCTATTTGTTCAGACATTGTATGTCTATGTTGTATGCCTTCACTTTGAATGTTTTGGTGTTGGTGGTATTGTTCTATTGTTATTCTAGCCAATGAATGCAAAATTTTAAGGTGCTTCACCTTTGTGGGTGGGTGATAGCAAACCCGACAAAAAAAGCTCATGTGCAAAGAAGGAAATTGCAATGGAGGAAGATAAAATCTTTAAACATTTTATGATTTGTATATTTGCCTTACTCATATTAGTGAACTATTTCAACATATTTGTTAGTTATTATTTAGCACATGATCATGTGAAGAAGATGGAGGAGCAATTAGGACACCTTCAAGGTTGGTTATCTTTTGTTGGTACATGGAAAGATTAGAGAAGAGACTTAGAGCTTTAGCTACTTTTCCAGAGGCTATGGAACAAGTATAACATTTATACTCCTAGCCATAAATTGAGAAGTTGTTTCTACTACCCCTATATCAACTTGCATGAAGTTATTTTTTTTAAACTGAAACTAGGGAATTGCAGTATCAAAAAGCTATAGCTATGCTAGATATCACAATTACATCATACTATTGGTCCAAAAATTGTAAGCAAGATGAATAGTTCCTTGCTTACGAAATACAAAATTTACATATATTAGATGACAAAATTTCCTAGTACTTGCTGCAACCTTAGATTCTAAAGTAAATGCCTAGGATTCTAACAACTTTAGAAAACATGAGCTTAATTAAAAATGTGATGGCTTGTAGCCTCTTCGAGGCCTCTGTTGGTTGGGACACAGTACAGGTTCCCAATCCCCTTGTCGTCAATCAGCTGGTGCACATTATCCTCTTCCTTTAACTCCCTTGTCCTAAGTTCTCTGGCATCCATTGGTTGGATTCCCCTGATTGTGCATCTTTGCACAAGTTGACTGCCACATTCCTTAACAGGTTGCACTGATTGGCAATTTGTTGTTTCTGCTCTATCAGGGTACCAATAATAGATGCAAATTGAGAATTGGACTAATGTTCATTGTCATGGACTTTTGAGGTGGCTGGAAATATGAGAGTTCTATTGTATTTAATTTATTCTTTGTGGTATTGAAGAATTCTCCTAATTTCTTGCAGCTCCCTAAAATCCATAAGCAAAACTATAGTACTAGAGCAGCGCTAGAAACGAATTGAGAATTTGAAGCCAGACAAACATACAAGCCCATAGAACTGCCCCCAGAAATTTCCCAAATTGACAGGCACAGAGCTAAGAACGCAGCACCAGACCAACCAAGAAAACACAACACCAAGGAAGAAGAACAAATTTGTTACCTAGAACAGGGTGAACCATCAAAATGACAAAAGCTTCCACCAAAGTTCACCAACATGATTTACAACAAAATCCTTAGCAACAGATGTTATAGCAATTTAAACCATACACAAGAGGGCTGATTTGTACTTGGGCCGTTAGATTATGTAAAAATGGCACAAATCCCAAGTTGTCAACCTAGAAGATGAAAATTTTGGTACTTCTATTTTTTCGACTTTTGTTGTATTTTTGTGTTTCATATTTTTATGGATTTTGGAAAAAAACAACTAAAATTTTGTAAAAAATGTGGTTGGTGGTTGGATTTAGGGCCAATGCCTTATCTTCACCAGGGCTTAAAGGGGTCAAGATGAATGTCCCTCTTAAGTTGGTTATTTAATGCTTGTGGATTAGGGCAAGATGATAGAACCCTAGAAGTTAAATTAACCTCTTGTTTAATCAAGACAAATAATGAAACCAATTCTCACTAGAAGGGACCCCCCCAGGGGGAAAGCCTTCAACCACATGATCAATTATGGAATGAAATAAAATCAAAACCCTTGTTGAGGAACCTCTTGGGTGTGGCCCAACAGGGTGATTTAATGCTTACCTCACACCAAGGATAAGTGAAATATTTACACTAGATGTCTCCCTTTCATCCTACATATACATCATCTTTGGTGGGCCATGATTTCATATGCTTCTTCGACTTCTATGGGTGGACCACACAATCCACCTCTTCATTGACTTAGAGAAAAAGGCTCTAGCTATTTGATTTTCCCTAATGATTTTATTCTTAGGTATTGCTTCTTACATTGCACTAGCTACTTGGGAGACTGCTTCTTGAACCTTATTTATAAATGTGGTCAACTACTGCTTTAATTGGTGGTTTCGCTAGGATAGACAATGATTCTAAGTGACAAAGTTGCCCTTCAAATGGATTGATCTTGGTAGTCTTGAATTAACACAATATTGTCTTTAGAATTATGAATAGCCAAGAAAGAGAGACTTCAAATTTGACACCAAAGCTTCATAAAATTCTACATTATGGGATAACGATTTTAACAATTCCAACAATTTGGGAGAGGGAACTCTCGTATTTATAGATGTGGCTTCTAACAACTCTCCTCCTTTAGCGCCTTATGGTAAGAAACTTCAAGAATTATCGATTTGTCATCCACATTATACTTGGAGACTATGTCATTACATTAAAATTCATCATTACATCACTTAAAACCTCAAAAGAGGAAGTCAACTTGCTTGGAAGAGGTAATAATTTGCTTTACTTGGCCAACATTTTGCTTGAAAATGGCTTGGATTGATGTTTAGAAATCTTCCAAAGTCAAGAAAGGTCCAATGTTCCCCTTATCTTTCTCAACGCTCCATGGAGGAGGCTCAACATTCCGATATTAGATGGATGGCTCATTGAATTTGCTTGACTTTCCTTTGACTTTGCTTCATTTGATGTGTTAAGGCTTGTTTTCCTTTCTTCTTTGCTTGAGAATGGTCCATAGATGCTTTATTGACTTGTTTGGATCCTTATTTCACTTGTAGAATGTACCATGTTGCCACATTTAGCTCCACAACTTCCCCAAAGAGAAGTCGCCCTCTCCTAAGGGGATAAAATCAACTAGAAAAGGCATATTGTGGAGGGCGTTTTGGATGCTTTGACTTGGCATGCCATGAAGAGTGCAGTGGGTCTCTTTCTTGTCTTGGAGAATGAAATTATTGTGAATTGTGAGATTGCCATGCAAAATGAGGAACATGGCCAAAGCGGTGTGCCTAGAAAAGATAAATGGTTGAATGGGGGATAAGAAGTAGGTGTGCTAAGATAATGATGAATGGCCTTACATAGTGTGATCACCTTTACAAGGCCAAAAATAATAGTGCTCTTGTAAGCCATGTGTCTTACTAAATCCCACCCCACTACCTCCAAAGCCTACCTAGCACATAAGAATGCCCATCAAGGAAGGAGTTACTACTTAATAGGGGGGTAGGCAATGCAAATGCCATGGACCTAGAGATAGTGAAGATGGGGACTAAGAGGATCAATCATAACTTTCCACCTAGGGGGAACTATGATAACTCTTGTACACTTCATACCATGGCCTGTAGGGCCATAAATTTGCACACATTTAGGCTTACAAGTGGTGTTGGCTTCGGCTAAAAATTGTAGGGTACCCTTGTTGAAAGAAGGGGTAACAATCCCATTATGGAAAGCTATCTTCACATCGATCTGATGTATCCTCTATCCCATAAATGAAATGGACATGACTACTCTAATGCAAGTGAATTTGATTATAGGAGCAAATGTCTCATCATAGCCCACTCCCTCTTTCTGGGAGAACCCTCTTGCCATGAACCTCACTTTGAACTTCTCAATGCTGCTATTTGCTACAAGCTTGATGTTGTAGAACCACCCGAAACTCACAACTGACTTCCTCTTCTATCTTGGCACTCCTCCACCATGTCATCCCACCATACCTATTGGTTTGTTGCCTTTTGAAAGTTGAAAGGGTTAGAATCTAGAATGTCGCTCTTTAATATTGTGTAGTCTAAAAACTTATTTGGAGGTCTACTCTCTCTAAATGTGCTCCCAGGAGTCTCAGCATACTCTTGAGCATCCCTTAATGTCTGAGTAAATCATTGCAGCCCCTTGACAAAAGTGGAAGGGGTTATTGTCACCAATGTCACAGGGTTCGCCGAATTTGAATCTTGAAGTTCGAAATTCAACCCACCCCAAAAAAATTTTCAAATTCGTTTAGGTTTGCCAAACCTGAAATCCGAACCTGAAGGTCGAACTTGACGAACTTTAATCTAATCGAATTAGAAACTCAAGTCAAATCTAAGGTCGAATTTGATAAAAAAAATTTGAGGTTTGGGCTTATGGATTATAACTACTTGACATTATTGACTTCCCTAGTTAAATTTTGAAATTTGAATATGTTCTCCATGATTTTGCAATATAGTTGTATTGTAATTTGCATGTTTAAATTTCGATTAAGTTTTAATTTTGTAATTTTTTTCAGAGATTACAAGTATTTGACATTATAGACATTCTTTTAAATTTTGAAGACTAAAAATTATGCCATTTCTTTTTGCATTTGCAAACTACTATGGTGTATGCGTGTATTTAACTAATGTCATTGATAATTAGATGTTACTATGATTGAGTTATTCATGTATGTTTACTAATAATAATTCTTACTCATGTTTTATTGATTAATTTTGATTATATATATATATATATATATATAAAATCAAAATTAATCAATAAACACATATGAGTAAGAATTATTATATATATTGAAAAATATGTATAGTCGAACTTAATGTCAAACCTCATCAGAAAATTCAAATTTGAATCGAACTTAAACATTGCTGAACTCGAATTCAAACTCGAACTATGTCACATAGTTATTCATGTATGTTTACTAATAATAATTCTTACTCATACGTGTTTATTGATTAATTTTGATTTTATTTATTTATATATATATATATATATATAAATAAAATCAAAATTAATCAATAAACACATGAGTAAGAATTATTATATATATTGAAAAATATGTATAGTCGAACTTAATGTCAAACCTCATCGGAAAATTCAAATTTGAATCAAACTTAAACATCGCTGAACTCGAATTCGAACTCGAACTATGCCACCTGTTCTTTACTGAATCCTTATTCTCTCTCCCTCTCTCTCTTGGGCACTCAACTTGCTCGATTGTTAAACTATATCCAAACCCTCTATCTTGATCTATTTTTATACTTTTTATGTAATGTTCCCTCCTAATTATTTGCCCTAATGAGGACGAAGTAGCCTATCCAACCTTGTAGACTATAGTCAATGATAAATGGGGAAACTCATTATTCAATGTTTTGGGGCAACATTGGGTAAATTTGGGGTAATTGGGACAAATCTTGTGTAGGAAGCCAAATTTGGGTGTCAAATGGAGAGAAACCTGTAACCCCCTCACACTAAAATAAGGAGGGACTCCATAAGGAATCTATAAGTAAAAGAGATATGGAATAATTGTTCTCATGATTGATTGGTTGGATTAGGATATCTTTGTTTTTTGAGTTGAGGCTCTAAGGGTTTTAAGACCATTTCTTCTTTTGATTAGTTTCGATGGTGATGATCTCACCCTAGCTAGTCTTTTCTATTTCTCTAAATTTGTTTGGCATAATCTCTTTGAGACATTTCTATTTTGTTTCTCACAAATGAGGAACTTCTGAGGATTAAGTAGTTGTGGAGTCTAGTTTTCTGAGAGATCTTTGTAATGATCGTGGAAATATTCTAAGCCCCCCTATATGTCTTGTTGTTGTTCAAATTGTATAGGCAATACGTGACAACGCTTGGGGTGGGGGCTGTCACTTTGATCCCCGCCCTCTCCGTTCTAGCTGTCTCCCTACAACAAGCTATGGGGGGTAGTCCATATGAAATGTGAAGATGAGAGACTCGTTGGCAACCAACAAGTCTGGGAAACACACCTTAATGGCCTAGCAACTTGGTTGAATTAGCAAGTTAAATGATTTGATTAGATTATTGTGGAAGACCAATGCCTAAAATGGAGTCAATTACTTGCTTAAGACAAATTGTTTACCAAGTCACTGGATGAGCAATTGTTGCTTCACAGATGCTTCACTATCCTATAAGAAATGCAAATTCTACAATCTAAGTGAGATGCAAAATCGTGGTTTATTTCAAGTTATATGCTTATCGAAGTGTATCCTTCCTCTCAACTGTTTTGCAACTAATCTCTAGAGTAGGTTGTGAGAGAGAAACCAAGGGGAAGCAAGCTATGGTTTGATTAACAATCCCTCCCCTTGAGTTCTAACCACCCGATGCGTCTAGCGGTGCAGAGACTATGGCTCTAACAACTGCAAGGTCCACTAAAGAGGTTCTAGACTTCATAAGCTGGGTGAGAAAGGCGAACCTATCTCTCTATCAACCAAGCTTATGCTTGGAAGTTAATTAATTAATGCACGGGGCTAGTTCTAAAATGCAAATGCAAGATATGAATGAGTGCTTTTATGGTGAGATTATTGAGTTTCTTAAGTACTTAAAGATAAGTTACAATGATTTTCAATTTGAAACAATGAAGTACTTAGACAATGAACAAGTGATAATGTTCACCACAAGAGAAAGTGCTCAGAATAAACAAATGCCAAAAAATGTTGCCAATAATACCAAAAGACAATTGTTTAAGAGATAAACACAATTAACAACCTTCAAGATTATAACAATGAATCATCGATATGCCAATGAGATACAATGAAAAGCTCCTTATGGACATAATTAGATCTAGTATAACAATTCGATTAAGGTGCTTTAAGAGTGACTTAGATTATTAATCTGCAAGAGCTATTTAACTCAACAATGAGCATTGTATCCACTTATCCAATAATAGCAATGAGAAACAAGAGCATTAATCACAATGTTATTTGCTAAGCCAATCTTATTAAACAATTATCAAATCAATTAGAGCACTTATATGTCTTAATGCAAGAGTGCAAATAGATGCCAGTGATGTAGAAATACAATATAGATCAGCCAAGAGACATACGATTGCAACAATAGGAAAAATACCCAATTCCATTAGAAAACAAATATTCGAGATGCACAAGATGCAAAAAACAATAGCCAAGTGGAATTAAATAACTGTCAACCACTTTTAACTCCAATGTAATATTTATATCAAACCTTTACTCAATAAATTTCAGACCTCAAATATTTATTAGAGCCTTAAAAAATAATCAAATATGCCAAGAAATGTTAACCCGCTGCCCAATGAGTGCAATTGACAATATAATGATGAAATATGACTGTGAATGAGTTATTATGCCATTGCTATATAATTTTATCACTGGTACAATTGTTTTTATGTGGCTGTAGAAAACATATCAAATCTGAAATAAATCTAACGGTCCACAAGAAATTCACTTATATGCACTCAAATTGACTTTAGGTTAGTTCTCAATGCCTTAGGTGAACTGTTAATGAATTTAGGATTATTTAAAAATGTGTTTAGGCCTTAAATATGCTGCTGCCATAAAATACTTCAGAATTAAAAAATGAGGACAGTGATGTTAGGTCCCTATAATACTAGTGATTCCCCCATTACTATTGTCATTGTAGACTTTATTGTTATTGTTGTGCCTCTATTGCCCCCAGATTGTTATTATTGTGCCCCATAGAAGCCCACTATTGTTATTGTTGTGCCCTTATATTATTATTGTTATGTCGGCTTTGATTATATTGTGACCCCTTAGACTCTTATATATAGAAAGGAGGTTTGTCGTTTGTATCATCCAAGAATTGTTCATTTCTGTAATGTAAGGGAGGTTGCTCTGTCGAAGAGGCTGATTTTGAAGTCGTTGATCTATCTTTTCTTCTATTTTGTGAGTTGATTACATAACATTTGGTACCAGAGCTTTGGATTCTAGGGTTTCGCTGCTCCAAACAGGTCATTGTGGCATTTTTGCTGTAACTTTTTTTCTACGACGTTTCAGAAGTTGAAATTAAAACCCATTTGAGTGGAAATTTTGATGAACCTCGGGTCCGAATTTCAAATCTTTTCTCGCTATATTTTTGGAGATAGGTCCAAGGAAGTTAGGGTTTTTGCAGGCTCTCAAATATATCTCAAACAGGTGAATTGGGGAAAATCGTCATAACTTTCTCTCTGAGCATCAGATTGAAATTTCGTAAAAATTTATAGAAAGAGGACGACTTGTAGTTTTCTGTGTATCGGTTTCAGGTCTTGAGGTCGAAACGATGACACACGACACTTTTGTACAAGTTCGCTCTACTGAACCAGTTGATAATCAGGTCATCGTGGGAGATTTAGCATAGCTCTTTCTTGGAGAATCCAATCTTGATAAGACTTGCGGGGTTAGAAAGAGGACTCAAAGGGCTACTGCACAACGCAATTTCAGATCTAGGAGATTCGAAATTACAAAGTTACAACAAATTCAATATCGAGCTTCTACAAAGTGAAAAAATGCGTGTAGTTTTTTTAAAATTTTGCGTAAGTTTGGTTTGAAAAATTAGTTCGAAGGAATTCAAAGGGCATAGTGAAGCATTATTATTTTTAATTGATGCCTTGAAGAAAGAAAATGGAAACACCTAGTAAGCAACCTGAAAGCTCTAGCATGACTCATGAAGAAGAATAAATGCAACATGAGATATCAAAATTACGAGACCAAGTGCAACAAATTTCACTCTCACAAAAAGTAACAGAAGCTAAGATGGATGGTTTAAAGAAAGGCGTGGAAGCTAAGATAGATGGTATGAAAGACAACATTGAAGATTGGAAGAAAGACATGGAAGGTTGGAAGGAAGGTTTGACAAAGTTGCTACAAGAAAGGCTTCCTAATGGCGAAAAGGTAGTAGAGGAAACTCATAATGAGAACAAAAGAAATGTTAATCATGATTCGAAGAATGACAACATTAAAGATTTGAAGAAAGACGTGGAAGGTTTGAAGGAAGTTTTGACAAAGTTGTTACAAAAAAAGCTTCTTAATGGTGAAAAGGTAGTAGAGGAAACTCATGATGAGAACAAAAGAAATGTTAATCATGATTTCATAGACTCTAATGTTGGAACAAAGACCCACCACGTTCCAAAGATCGATATGAGGAAGTTTGATGGCAAGGATCCCATAACATGGATACTACAGATGGAACAATATTTCGATCTCCATAATGTGCAAAACACACAAAAGGTACGTATTGCAACTTTATATTTGGAACCAAATCAATTTGTATGGTATCGATTGCTTTGCTCTCGTAAACAAATTGTCATTTGGGCAATTTTTACGGAAGAAATGATAGCACATTATGAAGATACAAAAGCAACACTTTTTTTAGCCAATTGATAAATCTCAAACAAAAAGGTTCAATGATGGAGCACATTGAGGACTTCCAAAAATTGAATATAAGGGTAAAAGATATTCCAGAGGAGCATAGGATTGATGTGTTCATAGGGACTTTAAAGGATAACATCCAACATGAGGTTCGCTTTTGGGAACCTGATTCATTGGAGAAGGCATTCAGGTTGGTAAGAAAAATGGAAAGCAAAATTATGGCAACAAGGAAGCTTACCACTCACAACTATAAAGATGGAAGTGTTGTTGCTCTTAGCCTTCCACAACCTACAAGGTTGACACCACAACAATTGGAAGGAAAAAGAGCAAAAGGGCTTTGTTACAGTTGTGATAGCAGATACACTAAAGGTCATAAGTGTGCTGAGAAGAAATTATTTTACATAGATTGTGAAGAGGAGGAAGAAAAGGAACAAGAAATGTCAAAAGAAGAGGATATACACCAAGAACAAACCTTAGAGAAAGAAGACATGAATCTAGACATATCTTGTAATGCATTTGCCGGAATTACTACTCAAACTATCAAGATAAAATGACACATCAAGAAGAAAAAGGTAATAGTGTTGATTGATTTAGGCAGTACCCATAATTTTATTTATTATAAGATAGCCAAGGAATTGAATTGCTTTATATATCTAGCACCAGAGTGTCAAGTGATGATTGCAAGCGGAGGAACCATAAATTGCTTTGGAAAGTTCCATAATATCAAACTATCCATGGGAGAATATGTATTGAATAGTCCAATGCTTTCTGTTCCAATGGGTGGTGCTGATGTTGTACTAGGAGTCCAATGGCTACAATCCTTGGGTACAATAGCTTTTAATTTTCAAGAACTTTTCATGAAATTTTCTTCAGAAGGAGAAGAAGTTGAATTAAGGGGTATCACAGAGAACCCGGGAAAGATAATCAGCTCTAACAAAATAACAAAGCTTCTAAAGAAAGAACAACAAGGCATAATTGCACAATTATGTTCGCTAGAGGTTCCCACATCGAAATCATCTATTTCTCTAGATCTCCAAAAAGTCTTGGACAATCATTCCAAGGTATTTGAGACTCCCAAAGGCTGGGTACAATAGCTTTTAATTTTCAAGAACTTTTCATGAAATTTTCTTCAGAAGGAAAGGAATTTGAATTAAGGGGTATCACAGAGAACCCGGGAAAGATAATCAGCTCTAACAAAATAACAAAGCTTCTAAAGAAAGAACAACGAGGCATAATTGCACAATTATGTTCGCTAGAGGTTCCCACATCGAAATCATCTATTTCTCTAGATCTCCAAAAAGTCTTGGACAATCATTCCAAGGTATTTGAGACTCCCAAAGGCCTCCCACCTATTCGTGATTATGATCATGCTATTGATTTGATTCCAAGAAGTGTTCCTCCAAACATCAGAGCTTATAGATATCGCTATGCCCAAAAGAGTGAAATTGAACATATGGTTGCAGAAATGCTAGAGGCTGGTATAATTCAACCTAGTCAAAGTTCTTTCTACGCTCCAGTAGTATTGGCGCACAAGAAGGATGGGTCATGGTGCATGTGTCCGGATTATAGGGAGATCAACATGCTCACTATTAAAGATAAATTTCCCATTCCTGTCATCAATGAATTATTGGATGAATTGCATGGATCAATTTACTTCATCAAGTTGGATTTTCGTTGAGGATATCAATAAATCACAATGAAGACTAAAGACATTCCGAAAACAACATTTAGAACTCATGAGGGTCATTATGAATTTTTGGTCATGCGTCTTGTCCTTACCAATGCACCTTCTACATCTCAAGGTTTGATGAATTCCATTTTTAAACCCTTCCTTAGAAAATTTGTGTTAGTATTTTTTGATGATATACTAATCTACAACAAGTCTTATAAGGATCATGTTCAACATGTTGACAGGGTGCTCAAACTATTGGAGGAGAAACAATTATATGCAAAAAGCTCCAAATGTTTCTTTAGAGTACAAGAGGTGGAATATCTAGGTCATATTGTATCTCATGAAGGTGTTAAGGTAGACCCTAGAAAAATTAAATCCATTAAGGAATGGAAAATTCCCACATCCATAAAGCATCTACGAGGATTTCTCGGGTTGACAGGGTATTATCACAGTGTGTTAAGAATTATGGGAGAATAACAACACCTCTAAAACATTATTGAAGAAAGATGCATTTTCATGGACTCCAGAAGCAACGAGAGCCTTTGAACATCTTAAAGAGGCAATGTGCCAAGCACCGGTCTTAGTTACGCCGGACTTCACAAAAACCTTTATTGTGGAATGTGATGCCTCAAGAAATGGAATTGGTGTTGTTGTAATGCAAGAAGAAAGACCCATTGTTTTCGAAAGTCGTCCAATCAAAGGAAAGTATTTACACAAAGCAATTTATGAGAAGGAAATGTTGGCAATACTACATGCACTTAAGAAATGGTGACCTTACCTAATGAGAAGACACCTCAAGGTAAAAACGGATTATGATAGTCTTAAATACTTTTTAGAACAAAGATTATCTTCAGAATAACAACAAAAATGGGTCACAAAGATGTTGGGTTATGACTCTGAAATCATCTACAAGAAAAGGAAGCAAAATGTTGGGGCAGATGCACTCTCAAGAAAGGATGAGGATGTGGAAACATTGCTTTGCACCATTTCTATTATCGAACTAGATTGGATAAACGAAGTAAGGGATGAATGGAAGAATGATGAAGAAGTGTGGGCACTTATTCAAAAGTTACAACAATATCCTAGTACATCTGATACATTTAGCTGTAAAAATGATTCGTTATGGTACAAAGATCGCTTATACCTATGTAAAAATTCCCAACTCAAACAAAAGATTCTTATGGAATTGCACACCTCTCCCTTAGGAGGGCACTCAGGATTTTTAAAAACTTACTGTAGGGTTAAGAAGGAATTTTTTTGGGATGGCCTTAAATCGGATATTCAAAAGTTTGTGGCCGAATGTTTGGTTTGCCAACAAAATAAAGTTGAAACAATTAAGACCCCAGGTTTATTACAACCTTTATCCATTCCAAGCCAATGTTGGGAGGAGGTTTCAATGGATTTTATCACAGGTTTACCCAAGTCCGAAGGAAAGAGTGTCATCATGGTGGTAGTTGACAGACTTACCAAGTATGCAAGGGTTACGACTAGGCAAGGGAAGCCCCACAAGGGGTTGCGGCTCAAGGGAAAGAGCCTTTAAGGCTCAAGACAGGCCTTAAAAGGGATTTCGTCTAGGTGAAAGGCCCTAAAAAGGGTTTCTGCTAACCCTAGAAGGCTAGCGACCTAAGAAAAATATCCTTGGGGGATGTGACCAAGCAAAGGAGTGGGGGTGAGTGCCCTAGAAGGCCTCTAGGCCTCATGACTATTGCAAAAAAGGAGGATGGCTAGGCCTTAGGGCGTAAAAAAATATTTCAAACCCCTGCAAACAGAAAAATTGGCCACAATTAACTTCAAAAAATTTGGATGACTTCCTTTCTTAATGTTAATTTTTGCAACTGCAGTAAAATACCATCTTGGATAGCTCAAATGACCAAGATGATGATTTCATTAGATTCCTTTTTTCAAGAGGACCAAAATTGACCTAAAGATCACCCAATTTGGTTAAGCGGAAGTTGAATTATGAATTATTTTATTCATGCATGTATTAAGGAATGGGTCGGCCCTAACCACATGTGTAACTGCTTGGGTCAGTCTTAACCCCAAGTGAACCCTCAAGAAAGCTTATAAATAGAAGAGACCTCAAGACCATTTGGACACATCTTGTCTTCTATTTTGTCCTGGTTCGCATAGGTTCGATGAAGGGAGTTCGCTCATGGGTCTGAAATCACAGGCAAAAGGTTCGCTTTGGGTTAGGGTTTTCTGGATCTCGGTCACTGGCACAGAACAAGGCATTCTGGTCCCTAGTCACTGGCACATAAGCCTATGAGAGCGACTATAGACCCTTGGACATTGGCACAAAGGCTTATGGGAATGACTATGGCTTTAGAGGCAAATCGAAAGGTTCAGGTCTGTATTCGCTCGCATAGGGTAGTCCTGAGAGCGACTAGGACATCTTAGTCGCTCGCACAACAACTGTAAGAGAGCAACTCTGGGTTTTAGCTGTATTGGGCCACAGTCGCACGCATAAAGACTTCCTAAGAGTGACCTTGCAGTGACAGTCGCTTGCATACAGTGGCTGAGAGAGCGACCAAGGAGTTTCGGTCGCACACAGACAGTCGTGATGAGGGCGACTAGAGTTTAGATCTAAGATTTGACATCTTGGATTCAATGACTTCAATGATCTGGTAGATCGGGGTTCCTCTCTACTATTATACAGATCTATAGATCTAATTTGTTAGTTTTTGCTGCAAACATATGTATTGCGCTCATTGACAGTGACAACAATGCTCAACAGTGTTCGACATAGTGACAACAGTATACAACAGTTGACATCACATTATAGCAATCAGTATGAGGGTTATGATTCCTAGCATGATTAGATTTGTTTCATAGATATCATTATTGTTTTGTTGCATAGACAAAGTTATGGATCATTGTACTCTCTTTTGCTGCGTCATTTGATGACGATCTAAGAAGAAGAAGATTTGCATGGGTTTTCTCCATAGTGGGTTGTGCCCTAGTCTTGGATCAATCCTTGTGTCTCTAAATGTGTGCATGCTTTTCTTCTTCTGTTCCTTTTATTATCCGCTGCATTGATGATGTTGGTGATGTTGTTTCTTTCTATGTAATTGCATATGCTAATGTATAATGGTGTAGATTTAAATAATGCGATGATGATATGGGGTGAACTTAATGTGTTAATGACGAAATGCAATTATCATAGAAAAGAACAATGCCACTCTAAGAAAATTTAACATGGTATCTGAGGTGGGTTGAAGAAAAGCCATGGAAATCACCTCGATAATGACACCTTTGATGGAAGCAAGAAGAGGATGGTGGAGACCTAAAAGAATTCTAGGGTTTGAAGAAAACCCTAGGCATCTTGATGATTAGGGTTTGATGGATTCTATGAGGTTAGGGTTGGAGAGAAAACCCTGGTTTATGGAAACCATATGAGATATGGAACCTAGCTGGTCAATGTGAAGATGCTCAAGCCCTAGATGGGATAATCCCTAGCAGATCTGGTTGGATACTTGAAGACAACATTGGTATATGGACCATGGACATTGATGGCTCTTGAAGATTGGTTCAAGAGGGAGAGGATCACCTCTCATTGAAGATAAGTATTTCTTGACTTACGATGCTTTTGACTTGTTAGACTTGTGGATCTGATGATTATTGCTTGTACTTCCTGCATATGTATTTGAGTATATGGATGTTTCTAACCTCCTTTATGAGATGGAATGTGTAGATTCTTCTTGAGGATCATTTTGAGATGCAAATCTGGAAAGAGATAAAGAGGTACTTGATGAAAAGATGACAAAGTGCTTCAAGCGACCTATATCTAATGAGTAGGTGCTTAGGTATTTGAATACCACAAGATATGCATGGTATGTTGTGTTCTAGCTATTGGCTCGGTAAGCCCTAAGGTATGATGAGATTGCCTCTTTCTTTAATGGCTCATACATGCATATGAAAGTGACTTGGATATATGTCTCTGTTATGAATATAATTCATAACAATTAGCTAAATAAAATAAATATTAATATTAAATAATTAAATATTATTTAGGTTAAATAAGTCGTTAATTAAGTGAAAGGGCATGTCTAAAAGACATGCCCCTTCACGAAAGGTCACCTACTGAGGTATAAACGCAGGGTCCTCATTGTATATTCAAACCATCTTATACATTTTTTTTTATTTAATAATAAATAATTATTTTAAATACTTTCTGTGTATTTTAACATTCAAGTTACTAGCTATCAAGTTTTCGTGCTTCAGCAAAAGTTTTTATGCTACAGTGGTATCAAAGCCATGACACTCTATATAATCTTGCGGGCCTTTGAACGTAGTTCGCCGCACAATGTGCCATTACGTTCGCATCTTGATTACGTTGAACAATTTAGTATTCAAGAAGCATTTCAGCATTTGAAAAAATTAATTGCAGAAGTTACAAATGGAGATTGTCGTGAGCAGGAAGATGACCTGCATCCACCTGAAAACTCTAAAGAGAAGGGACTTGTGGAAGAAGCCCAAATAGCAGATGATCCAGAAGGAACGGAGTTGGTTAAAATGGGAATACCAATTCAAGATTCGGAGCATGAACCTTCAGTAGCCAAAACTGTACAACCTGATGAGGTTGTTGGTCAGAAATCAGTGGAAAATACGGCTTCAGACAGTGAGAAAGAAGATGTTCCCTATACCCGAGTCAGACCCATTCCCCCTCAGGCACCCCACAATTACAATTACTCCATCCGAGACGCAGTTGAAGCTTCTGACAAAGGGTGCTGGTGGCCGGGCATCATCACCCAAGCTATGAGCACCAATTCTGAGTTTTTCCTTATATATTTTCCTCACAATCATATACAGAAAATGTATCATTACTCCAAATTAAGACCTGCTCAAGAATGGCTCAAAGGAAAATGGTACCCGCTACCCTCACAGCAAACAAACAATATCATATATGAAGGAAAATATCCCATGGCTGCAAATAGTGAGACAACTTCGATAGCATCATCTCCCTGGGATATGCAAACTAATGCACAATCTCAAAGGAAGTTTGAAGAAAAAGTTAAAAAGCAGAGAAGGAATTATGATTGGAAAGAAAACAGGGCAACATTAGACGTTGAAGAATGTTCTTTTCAAGCAAGTAGAGATAGAGATTCAGGAAGGCCCAACACTTTCAATCACGCAAATGCAATATTGAAGAATGATGTAGCCCTATCTAGGAAGAAGAGAAATGATGCGGAACAAAATCAGAAAGGAAATTCACTTGCTCCTCATTCGATAGGTGTTAAACGACTGTATGTTTATGATGATAGAAAGGATGGAAAGTATAGAGGCATTAAAGCTACACCAGGTAATGATGTCAAAAGATTTAAAGTTACAGAGCCAACAGAATCCATGGATCAAATCTTAAAATACACCGAGACTCCTGTTGAAAGATGTACAGGGAGTGCAATACTTGGTTCTCCTAGAACTGAGCTTGACAACAAAGCTCAGAGGAATAATCCGTTGAACATGGTGGCAGAGGAAAGACTAGAAACACATGATGAAGAGTTACTGGCATATCATTCTGTGTTAGAGGCCTTTTATGCTCAGTCTCAGCATCCCCTAATTGAAGGTGGAAAATATTTGGTCCGAGAGGTGAATCCCCTAATTAAAGGTGAAAAATATCTGGTCCGAGAGGTGAAGACAGTAATGGCATCCCTAAAGCTCATCGACCTCTTCATTAAAGCCTGATCGCTCTGCAAACAACAAGATATCACCATAATCACAATGAAGAAATCGAAGGTCAAATGCAATTTCCCTGATGAGTTGAGGTGTAGACGGACTGATAACAAGAGCTGGCGTTGTTCGAAACACCGAACAGAGAATAGTAGTTACTGCGAACATCATCGTGACAACTTGCGAGAAAATTACATGAAAAGTCATGCGGGCAGTGTCAAGTCATTGTGTCCACTGTTCCGACAGAAGGCCACCAATCGTGCCACTATTCCAACAACAACTGGAAGTCTGTGGCCCAACAAAATAATTTTGAAACCTGAAAACTATGCGTCCAACCTCGTTCTAGAATTTACTTTTTATGCTACAGTGGTTTCCCGATCAAAGAAATCAAGATGTGAGTGTCCCTATAGTACCCTATTCCTTCTTCAAGACTCACAGTGGCGACACGTCTACTCCGTAGCGTGGACGACCAAACCATTGTGCCTTGCGCAGAAAGCCGACATTGTTTCCGGTGGAACAGGCTCAAGCGGAGTTTGAGGTCAGAAACAATCGAACAGTCAAAGCCGTCAAACAGTGTTCGTAGCCAGATATCATCGCGAACGGAGTTGTTGTCAACAGACGTTACCGTATCGACAAGAAATGACGATTGTGTTGATATAATGGAACGAATTTAAAAAAAATAAAAAATTATATAATTATAATTATATTATATATATAACTTATAATTGTATAGTATATATATATATATATTTATAATAAAAAAAATTATTATTATAATAAAAAAAGTTATAAAAAAATAAAAAAATTATAGAGTTAAAAAAATAGAAAAAAAAATTTAGACTCCTAAAAAAAAATAAAATTCAGTGTTTAAAAAAATATATAAAAAAAATTCCAAGGAAATAGTACTTATAAGCTACCTGAAGAATCAATGACCAAGTTATATACATCGACAACAACTAAGTGAAGAAAACCCGAGTATTAAAGCTTTGAGGACAAAGCTTCCGAAGGGAGAGGCTATGTTATGAATATAATTCATAACAATTAGCTAAATAAAATAAATATTAATATTAAATAATTAAATATTATTTAGGTTAAATAAGTCATTAATTAAGTGAAAGGGCATGTCTAAAAGACATGCCCCTTCACGAAAGGTCACCTGCTGAGGTATAAAAGTAGGGTCCTCATTGTACATTCAAACCATCTTATACATTTTTTTTATATAATAATAAATAATTATTTTAAATACCTTCTGTGTATTTTAACATTCAAGTTACCAGCTATCAAGTTTTCGTGCTTCAGCGAAAGTTTTTATGCTACAGTCTCCTATGATGAAATTATGCACTTGGTGTCGAACTTCTTATCTAATATTGATACATTGATACACTTGATGTTTGGCTAACATCTATGATCTATCTGTTGAATATCTTGATCCTATAAAGAAGGCTAGCGCCTTGACTCTAGAAAATGATACTCTTGATACTTGGCATAGAAGGATATCTCATTGACTCCTATACATGAGTTTGCTGGTAATGTTTGCGCTAAGCATGATGAAATCATATGGAAAAAGTGATTGACACTCTTCTTGTTTTGATAAAGCTTTATTGAATGACCTAATTTGATCTCATTGGTCATGAAGAGCATGATAACCTTGATGTGAGAGGTATAAGTGTAAGATTGATATTCTAGACCTTTTACTGCCTATGGTCTTGTCTTGATGGCATATGGTTAAATTGGATGCAGTAACTTGATGGAATGACTTGACAAAAAATGTTATTGTGTTCATAATCTTTGAGATATGATGTTGCATCTATCTGCTGCTTTGAGTCTAAACCTTTGATGAAAGATTGATGTCATGATGTTGATAGCCATATGTTTATGATCTAACAAATCTACTATTGCATGACTCTAGTAGAGACAGGTTGCTTACATGAATGAAGATGAATGATGTAGATCCCTAGTCAGAGGGAGAATCTCTTCTCAAGATTCTTACCCTTATTACTATTTGTATTCTATGCTATTGAAGTATGATTTATGTGCATCTGACAGTATTGATCTGCAAGAGAGTCCTAGATTTGAAGCCCTTACAAAAATCAGGGTTTCTACTCCGGACGCAGTCCCAAATCTAGGAGATTTCATCCTTGGACACTCATGCTAAGGCCTAGACAACGTCCAGGCAGCTAAAGTCGCTCCCATGCTAATCTGAAGAGAGCGACTAGGGGTTTCACTGTTGTTGACCATCATTTGAAGCTTTCTGAAGCTGTCTGAACTCTGAATCATGAACTGTTAACTGGTTTTTGAAGTTGTTGATCATATAATGAAGTATTGTGCATGAAATCGGATGGTCACCTAGAAGATATCAGTACCACAGATGTATTGCAGATAACAACAAGATTTGCTAGCGGGAAAAGGTTGAATGTTTGCCATAACATGAACATGCAGACTGAACTTGTGTTTGCAGGTGACTGGGACATACATATAGATATGTCACTATGTTGGCATGATTTGGCATTACTGGTGTTTTGTCATGATGCTTGACAATAACTTTGAATTGATGATTGAGATGTGCTTTGACTATAATAACATTTGGACTTGACCTGATGTCTAGTGATCTGATTTGACGATTGTTGATTTGCCCTGATATCAATACTATGAGGGCATGATGACTTATGTGGGTATTTGGAGATTGGCCTCATTATTGTTAGCACAATGGTTGAAGTAATGATAACTGTGATTTGGCATGAAAAATGGAACCTACACTACTCATCCTTGATATAAGCATTTGCACCTAGTGACAGGATTACTTGTATTATGATTATGAGAATGACTTAATCAAGTTCGGATTGATAATGCATGACTTGTTGGCATGATGAAGTCATGATTTGATATGAGCTCCACCTGTCTCCTAGTTGAAAGTATTAATACTATGATAATGATGACTTTGATAATGGTCGTGATCTGGCTTCTAAACTCTGATGAGTTGATTTTGTTGTTGATGGTACAACATTGAGTTATGTAAGGATGATTATGTTGGCTTAGCAAGGCATTATGCTTAGAGCATTGCAATCCAGATATGTCTAGATTTGACAGTTATCTGATGAAGTCAGGATGATGAGTTCCAAGGTATGGCTTTGATATTGATTATGGTTTTGGTTTTATATCTTGATCTACTTGTGACAGGTGATGAGCCTCTGATGATCTAAATCAGAGAGATGGATTATGAAGCTCGAAATGACACATCATGGCATGATGAATCGATTTTTGGAATTTGGGAAAGAAATTCCATATTGCAAAGCTATTGGAAAATGTTTTTGAATAATGAAAGTTGCAAATCCTTGGATACTCTGATTTAGATGTTGTTGAACTTGACATGGCACCCGATGGTTGAAGCATTGATGTTCCGTTTTGAACATCCATTTGTATATGTATGATGTGCACAGAACTTTAATGAATTCATGAGTGAGTTGCTTCACTCATATAGAGTTGCCACCAAGCATGCTTTGAAATATCTGCATGAGGTGTTCTAGTTTTGAGAATAAGATATTTCTCCTATGATATGTGTCTGCACATATGTTTGAGATTATTGTTGATAAGCACATTTGGATGCTGCTTTAGTATGCGATTTGCCATGATATCTTCGATGAAAGGTCCATATCATGACCAAGGTTGATCATGATGTCGCTAGCATGGCTAACTGTGAGGCAGGATACAAAAGCTCCTTATAGAGTTGTTTGAGCATGATATGGATATGACATGGATATTTTGTGATGATCTGATTGGCAATAAGTCCCATATTTAGAGTTGGGACCAAGATACTCCCATATATTGAGACATGGCAATTGTTCAAAATAAGCTCAGGCTTGTGGTTGGCACCTCCTTGAGAGGGAGGATGATTATGATATCCTTTTGTGATTCATATGATTATATATGATCTGACATGATATTTGATTTGATGTTCTGTATGAACATGAAACAACTACTATTGAGACAAGCTGATGATGAGAGTAGTGTTGATCGAGGACACTGAGCAAACTCTTCCTACGCTGCGTGAGCTCCCAGGGTGAGGAATTGAGATGGAGGGTTCCCGAGGTTGAGGGAACTCTGTACAATAGGGCATTACCCTATCTTTTACCCAGCGTTGAAGAATGTTGCTCCCCTATCTTTATAGGGTCGGAGAATGCTGCTCCCCTCTTGGTCTTTGTAGAGTATAACCCAGTTGGCATCATACCCTCAAGCAGGCCAGCTTGATGGAAATTCGCTCCTTGTTTTGGCCAACGAGTTGAGAGTGTACTTGGGTTGTACAACCCAAGTCGATTATGATGCAGGTGTTCTACCACATGACTATTTAGGGTCATTGATGGTAATATCAGTAGCCAATAGGATGGGTTGAGATAACCCGATATGATTCTGGGTTGAGGGTAAGCTCCCCGATGAAATTCCAGGGTCGAGGGTGTACTCCCCTGTGTTTTGAGTTATCCTATTGCTTGGTATGGGTGGAAGCTTTTGCTCCTTGATGTGGTTGCAGGTTGAGATGTGCTCCTTGATGATATGCAGCATGCTCTCCGATGACGATTGATGATGATATTTTGGGTAGTAGCCCTTTAGCAAAGGTTCCAGATAACAACCTGATGGATAGAGGGAGGTAGCTTGAGCTCCCCTCCGGTAACAAATTCTTCTTCTTCTAGATCCGAGAATGTTCAGCATATGCGCAGCAACAATCAAGTGATAAGCAGGAATAAGCAAGGGATAGATCAAGATGTTCAATGATGATTTATGATGATGAGACACTTGAGATGGACATGGCACAACAACTACATGACAGAGATTATCCGTGATGATACGTGATGACACTCGAAGATTTCAGAATGGCATATTGTTCGATGGACAGATATTGGCAGGTGGAATTCTCCCTAGTTGAGAGAGAGTGTTAATTTTTGTAACTACGGTAAAATTCCACCTTGGACAACTCATATGACCGAGATGATGATTTCATTAGATTCCTCTTTTCGAGAGGACCAAAATCAACCTAAAGATCACCCAATTTGGTTAAGCGGAAGCGGAAGCTAAATTATGAATTATTTTATTCATACATGTATTATGGAATGGGTCGGCCATGACCACGAGTAATTGCTTGGGTCAGTCTTAACCCCAAGTGAACCCTCAGGAAAGCCTATAAATAGAAGAGACGTCAAGGTCATTAGGACACATCTTCTCTTATCTTTTGTCTTGGTTCGCATAGGTTCGATGGAAGGAGTTTGCTCAAGGGTCTGAAATCACAGGCGAAAGGTTCGCTCTGGGTTAGGGTTTTTTAGATCTCGGTCGCTAGCATAGAACTGGGCATTTTGGTCCCTGGTCGTTGGCACACAAGCCTATGAGAGCAACTATAGACTCTTGGACGCTGACATAGAGGCTTGTGGGAGTGACTATGGCTTTAGAGGCAGACCAGAAGGTTCAAGTCCCCAATTGTTCGCATAGGATAGTCTTGAGAGTGACCAGGACATCTTAGTCTCTCACACAACAACTGTAAGGGAGCGACTTTGGGTTTTAGTTGTATTGGGCCACAGTCGCACGCATAAAGACTTCCTGAGAGTGACCCTGCAGTCACAGTTGCTTGCATACAGTGACTGAGAGAACCACCAAGGAGTTTCGGTCGCACACAGACAGTCGTGATGAGGGCGACCAGAGTTCAGATCTAAGATTTGACATCTTGGATTCAGTTGACTTCAGTGATTTGGTAGATTTGAGTTCCTCTCTACTGTGATATAGATCTGTAGATCTGATTTGTTAGTTTCTGTTGCAAACATATGTATTGGGCTCATTGAAAATGACAACAATGCTCAATAGTGTTCAACACAGTGACAACAGTATACAACAGTTGACATCAGTTTGTGACAACACATTACAACCATTAGTATGAGGGTTTTGATTCCTAGCATGATTAGATCTGTTTCATAGATATCATTATTGTTTTGCTGCATAGACAAAGTTATGGATCATTGTACTCTCTTTTGCTGCATCATTTGATGACGATCTAAGAAGAAGAAGATTTGCATGTGTTTTCCCCATAGTGGGTTTTGCCCTAGTCTTGGACCAATCCTGGTGTCTATATGTGTGCATGCTTTTCTTCTACTATTCCTTTTATGTTCCACTGCATTGATGATGTTGTTTCTTTCTATGTAATTGCATATGCTGATGTATAATGGTGTAGATCTGAATAATGCAATGATGATATGGGGTGAACTTAATGTATTAATGATGAAATGAAACTATCATAGCAAAGAACAATGTCGCTCTAAGAAAATTTAAGATGCTGGACGTTGAGTTGCTGGAAGCTGGGGAGGCTAGATCTTACCCTCAAGGGCCTAGATCAACCTTCCTTGCTTGGTTGAATAGCCTAGAAAAATTTGTTGCTTCAAACCCTTGAGCTATCACCTTCAAAAATGAATCAAAGAATGCCAAACCCCAAATATATATATATATATATATATGAAACCCCAAATACCCAAGTGCTGCAAAATAAAATGGGTTAGAAAAATATTTTACAAATTATTTACAAATGTACAATATTTACAAAATAATAATTTTGGAGAAATATATTTGAATAAATTACTTGTGCATTCAAACACACCGATTAACAGGTAAACAAAGAGATAGGCATCAAAAATACCTAAAATCTTAACAATAGTTGCAAAGGATTTTATATGTAATCAGAGAAGTTAAAGAGGATGAATTAATTTCGAAATAGATATTGGCCAAAACCCTCCTGCAAAATCAATTACCACAATGAAATCTTAGAGCCCAAATATAGTCGACTCTCCCCCACAGTTCGTGAAATTGGAGCCCAACGGCTAGCGTACTTGTAAATCTCTATAATTTTCTCAAAGTAAAATTGTTAGATCATATGGTGAATAACATCACCTAAGATAGCATGTACCAATAAAATGTTTTTATCACCGACAAATGAAATAACAATTTATTTAACACTATTTAGCACAATATATGATCACACATAACTAACACATACCACAAATCAACAGAAGAAGAACACCATGAATTACCCCAAAGTCTTTCTATTAGGATAAAATAATGTTCCTAGGAGAGCAATAGCTCAATACCAACGTTCAAGAATTACATCATCCAAAGAGAGAAAATAGAAGCTAAATGACTTCTTTATATAGAGAAACCCCTCCAAGTGGAAAATAACGGCGAGTTGGCTTGATCTTCGTTAAAATAATCTCAATCGTTGAAAATAACTTGATCATCTTGTAATTTCCACCATCAAATTTTTAATTTTGAGGAAAAATTCGAATTTTTCTTAAAACCCACTTTTAATTAATCCAAAAATTAATATTTTGGATTAATTTTCTCAA
Organism: Pinus tabuliformis; assembly: GCA_031772625.1. Lineage (NCBI taxonomy): Eukaryota > Viridiplantae > Streptophyta > Pinopsida > Pinales > Pinaceae > Pinus > Pinus tabuliformis. The sequence continues at coordinate 85,097,720 of CM062819.1, read as the reverse complement.
AAATTTGACTTTGACTTAACCACCAAGGTCCAAGGGCTCAAATTTTCTTAAAATATCCATTTTTCCCTTGGTGGGGGACCTCCAAAAATTGATTTATTTTTGATCCACGAATTTTAGAATATTTTCCACTTGGAGAGAACTTAATTTTTCTATAATTATTTTTGACTCAAAATTAATAAATTTCCTGGCTTAGGATTTTTATTTGATTTAGTCTAAAAAATTAATTAATTGACACTAGAGGGGATTAACAAATTTTCCACCCACAAATATTTTAGCGATGGTGTCTAACTATGAGGAAACATGCACTAAAATATTTTTTAAATCAAAATATTACAAATTCAACCCTTAGAAGGGGAAATACACATTTAGACTTAGACCCTCAATAATTTACCCATTTTGCGATACAATATGATCTAGTATAGACCAGGTGTGTTTGTAGTAAAATATTTTAGCCAAGTGTGCTAAAATTATTCCCAAACACACTTTTACAATATACTTGATACAACACTAGGATGCACCTAAGACCTTGTCAATGAATTCCACCCTAGTTTAAACTAAAAGAAAAACTCTGCCGATTATCCGTGTTTAGAAACACAAATAATTCAGTGAGGTTAAAAAACTTCCTAGAATGAAATCCCTTGCCAAAATCAAAGGCTTACCTAGGTGTTGTTACATAAACAGAAGGTCATACTAGCATCATTTACAATACAACTTGCATAAATTGAGTTTATAATGATACAATATTGCTGGCTGATGAATTTGAACCTTGAGAAAATTTCTTCACGTCTTTGTATCCTACTTCTTTGAACTGTTGACAAAGTGTGGTCAACATGTCTATTTGTGGCAATTCAACAAGGAATTCTTTTGTAACTTTCTCTGCGACAACATTAATACAGGGAGAGCAAACATTCCTAAATAGCGAAGAGTGGGTTATTCTTCACTTAGATTCGTTTGGTGTGAAAGTTGTGAGGTTGCTCTTTAGCACGAGGGTTTGAAGGCGGTTTGGACAATGAAACATCCACTGTGTAGTTTACCTTGCAAGCATATTAGTGAGTGTGATAGTTGTAATAGTGGCTCGTCCCTAGTAGAGCATATGCTAGCATGTGGTTTAGTTGAGCAACTTTGGTAGCGAAGGAGTTTAGGGCAGCCACAACCTTCCCATCGGATGGATTAGTGGATGACTATCTATGTTGGAGACAACTGAAAACGAATTGTGAGGTAGTGTTGACCAAGCAGGATTCCAGGCTTTCATTTAACATCGCATCAAGATTAGTAGTGGAATATGTAGCAGAAGGCATTGTCAACCTAGTATTGCTCTGTTAGGGCATCATTGGATTATGAAAATTAACAACGAACCGCCATTAAGTTGTCTCATAGGTTCAAACAGATCTATAAGCTAGTCGTTGGTTTAGAATGTTAACTGTGTTGTAATAATTTATAAATTGCTATTGTTTATGTTGGAGGCTTGCCACTGTTATAAAGCTAGGATTGCTAGTGTAATAACCAGGTGCTGTTGTTAAATTGATGCTGTTGATGAATTGTGAAATTCATTGTTTAACTACATTGTTGAGTATTTTATATTATCTCTGTCTGAATTTTAAAGGAATATTGTGAAGAAAAACACAATTTATCTTGTGAACTAATAACCCTAAGGGAAAAAATTACTTAGGGACATTACGATGGTATCAGAGTTGTGCATCTTGCGAGCCTGAGTATATGAGCCTTATATGATTCTAGAAGATAGTAGTAACATTATAGTTAGAAGGAAAAGGATTACCCACAGTTCAACTATGGATGATAGGGGAGGACAAGAAGAACAAGATCTAGTAACCTCTTGAATGTGCTAATCCAAGGGTTGCAACAAATAGCCCAACTGTTAATGTAAGGGCAACAACAAATAGCCCAAGGACAACAACAAATGACGTAGTTCTTTGCCTAGGCCATGGGAAATCTAAACAACATAGGTAGACTGAATATTGGTAACAGGACTTATGTTGAAGGGAGCAATAGCCATAATCTTGGCTCTTTCAATATATTTGCACAACCTAACACAGGGACAACGAATGGAAGGAATTATAGACCCTTACTTCCTCTATTTTTAGACTGTCAGACAACGACAACCCAAGGAACAACAAAACATAATGGACTCTTTAATGAATACTTTCAGGAGTATGCAACATTCGGGAAAAATGCACGAGTAGGGATGACTTTTCAAGAGTACAATAACATCAAATACAGGAATGGACCTAGGGGACAAGATAATAATGGTCTAATATGCAAAGTAGGTAAAGTATCCATTCCCTCTTTTGATGGATCATCTAAGTGTTTAGCAAGGGCTTGGGTACAAAAGTTGACACCTATTTCCAACTTAATCCCATGCTGAAAGTAGACACTATCAAATTTTCCTCATTACGCTTGGAAGGGGAAGCACATGAATGGTGGTACCATGGACAGGTCACCTTGGGGCACTCCGACATAACCTCATATGTAGACTTCACCCTAAGATTGGTAGATCGTTTCGACTAGGTGTTGAAAAGTGTAACTAGGTTCGGTCTTCATAATGACATGTGTAATTGTGATTTTATGTAATTGATGTAAAGAAATCATCAAGAAATCATGATTGATCTTCATCAACAAAGACGTCACCATTAAAGGATCCAAAGAGATCTCCCTCTTTGTGGGATCAAGGATTGTTCTTGAAGAAAAACTGTCTTCATAAAGGAGAAGTTTTCTATCCTTTATATCATCATCAACATCAAGGAAGCAACAAGAGGAAGGAGCATGCTATCAAGTAAGTATATTTATGTCCACATCTGAATCTGTCAAAATGTATTTTGCAAGGAAAACAACAAATTGGTTGGGGCTTCAAACTATCTTGCTTGGAAGAAAAGGACAGATTTGAATCTCATTGAAAATGAGGTTATGGAACATGTCAAAGGATCTATCACCAAACAAGCAAAGGAAGATGCTCAAGCACTTACGAAGTATATGAAAGCGGAAGTTAGGTCTCAAAGGATTTCATAGAATCCATCAATGATCCCCTCATTCCATATGTATCAAAACTCAAAACTTCAAAAGAAATCTATTACAAACTGGTAGAATTGTATTCCATAAGCATTGTTGGAGAAGTCATCTCATTAAGGCAAGAACTCTACAAGCTAAATATGTCAAGAGAAGAAAGAATAACCTCATACTTTATGAGGATATCTAAAATCAGGGATCAACTTCAAGATTTGGGAGAAGTCATGTCTGATAGAGGAGTACAGTTGTACTAAATGCACTACCAGAGGAGTGGGGTAACTTTACTTCAAGCATTTATGGGAAGAAAGAAGCTACTCAATTCCATGATCTATGGTCTCTATGCAAGATTGAAGAATATAGGCTAAAGGCCAAATTTGATGTAGGATCATGGGAGCAAAATCAAGCTTATGCTACAATGACAAGAAGAAAGGGAAGATTTGGAAAGTCTGGTTCTCAGAAAAAAGAAAAGGGACATGGCTAAGATTCAATGCTATGGATTTCAAGGATATGGGCATTACAAAAGAGATTGTCCTAGATCAAGAAGGACATGTTGTAGCGGCTACAACCACCCTCCAAACTTTTGCCTTAGCTTCGTTTTGGAGCCTCCCTACAACCATCCTCAGCAGCATGTCTTGCATTGTCAAGTACACGAGCTTCAGTGGTTTTCTAGTAGATTGCTAGCCTGTGCATGATGGCTTGTTGCATCCCCCTCACAAGCTGTTTCTCCAGACTTGGTCCAGCTGCAGGCTGAGCAGCTCCCTCAAGAAATTGCGCAATTCTGGAGGGGAACCAACCTTCCCTCTAGAAATTGCGCAATCCTGACTGGTAGCCTACTTGATAGGTAGAATTGTGCAATTCTACTTGTCAAGCTTCACTGGAAAAACTGCACAATCTGTCCTAGCAGGACTGGTCAAACCATAAATTGCGCAATTCTGGGTAGAAGTCAACTGCTTAACCCAAAAATTGCGCAATTCTGGGCAACAGTCAGTTGTTCAGCCCAAAAATTGCGCAATCCCTCTGGGCAGCTAGCCCAACTACCTCTCAGAGATGCGCAAATTTTCCCATCAGTCAAGCAGGGTGTTGCATGTGCCTTAAGGTGGACCGGTTCCCTCCGGGACCGAGCAAAGCTGATTTGCATGCATGGACTGCTTCTCCGAAGGAAGCATGCAAAGGCATCTCTTGATTCAGGGATCTATGTTTAGAAATTGGAGGTCACATGCAAGGATCATTTCAGAAACCTCCCGCCAAGTGTTGCTTTTCCTAGATTTGTGGCATGCGCGTCACAACCTCGATTTTATCGAAACTCATCAACCAGACGCTGCAGAGCTCATTCCTCACATCGACCTTGCAGCTCTGACATCCCACATTGCATCTAGGAGTCGTCGACACATTCAACTCAACTGTTTTGGGGTAAGCCCGCTTTTCATGTCTTGTGTTGCGTTTCTATCGCTTTTTGTGTTTCGCTTCGTGTGAGTGCTGTCTGCTTGATTTCAGTGAGTGCTTGCTATCGTTTTGATGTATGTTAGCTTGTAGAAACACCGTTTCAGTTTTTGTTTGCATCTCACTGCTGTTGCATGCATGACACTGTTTTGCACGGACGGTCGTCGTTGCGGCAACTCGCTTCACACACATGCATGCTTTCCCATTTTCTGAATCCTGCACTTGCTGTTTGCATGAATGATCATTCACTCTTGTTTGCACTCATCTCACCATGCATCCAGACTTCTCATGTTTTCAGTCGCCCGTTGGCCGGTCTGGGTTGCCTTGGCCTGGACCGTCCCTTGGTCGGCTAGCACTGCGCATATCCGGAAGCGAAGGCTCTGCCTTCCCTCCAAAAATTGTGCAAATCTGGCCCAACACTGACCTCCAGATTTGCATTGCGCAATTCTTGGAGGCAATGTCTTGCTGGCCCCAGAAACTGCGCAATGTAGTTTGCTAGTTGCATGTCAATTTCAGTCCTCAGCAAGCCAGGATGCACTGTTCATTGTGCATTTCCAGTAGTCAGTCAGCCCCCTGACAGCTCGTATTGTGCCTTGCGCAGTTTTGGCAATCAGTCTCCCGACCTCCCGGCGGAAATTGGGCAACCTTCACGATCGATCACACAGGTATGTTGCAAGTCAGTCCTCAAGTTTGTTTTGGTTTTCAACTGACAGATTGCTTCCCTTGAGTGTTGCTATGTATCCAGGCATCACAGGTGTTCGTCTGTCTCTCAGCGGCACAAGTACAATGGCCTTTAGGAGAACAGAGTCAAAGGACACTGTTGAGAGCATAACGGGATTACAGCCAAGCAAGTGTCTATGAGCTTACCTACCTATGAAGACATCAAGTTGTTGGTAGACAAGGACATCAAGATATGATGGCAGCGACATCACAATGAGCAACACCATCACCAGCAGCAAAAGGCTACACACTTGCATGCCACAAATGCAAGAGGAAGGTTGTTGACAACATAGAGGCGGAGCAAAGTTGTAAGTTCAAAGCAGATCCACTCATGACCAAAGCAGCTTTAAAGATTGAGGCTATGAGGTGACAGCGCGACAAGACAATTGTGCGAGGGCAGAGAGAGAAACAAACAAGAGAATGAGTTGCAGTAGGAACAGGTACAATAGGGGGCGCAACATGCACAAACGGTTGAAACTGCGCCCGTACAAGTTATAGATCCATCCCAACAGCTGGCACGGAGCAGACAAGGTGAGCAGTGCTGTTGATAGCATGCAAGGGAATTCAACAACGTGCATGTCATTGTGCGCACGCATGCGATCCCGCCCATTTTGCACACTCACCGTGGCAAAGACAAGAAGCAAGTCCAACTAGAGCTGAACATGTATCTTGACAAGATGATGCACACGACCACCAACACATGCTTGGAGAGCAACATAGACACTATGCATCAACATGTTATCGGTCCGTTCACACTTAGGACGACCATGCGCATACTATTAGACGAGTTGGATAGAGGAGCCATACTAGTGCGCCCACATGTAACGAAGGCAAGAGTTCGCTTCAACGAGATGTTACCATTGAGCGCACAGACGCCATCAGGACGACCAAGCTTGGCATCAGCTCACCACTTTCGACCATCACACAGATTTCAAAGAGTTGGTCTCACCACAACGGTCCGAGTACCAGTGATGTCTTGCATGGCTTGCTCAAGCCATTTTGTCTCACATGGGCACATGTGCATTGTAATGTATCGTCTTGTTAAGTGGAAGTTCAAGTGTCGATAGTTGAATATAATAGTCATAGAGTAGTTGAAGAGTCATGACGATAGATGAACGGTCTCAAAGGGGAATGTCAAGGGTCACCCCACCCTTTGCGATAAATAGTCCTTCATAACTCGTTGTAAAGGCTTTTGGTCAGCCAAGCTTCCAATAAGAATATCTTAGAGAAAGCTTGGATAGTATTGTAACGAGCCTTGGCTTCTCCACTGCGCAGAGCTAGTATATCTCTTTGGAGGAGCATGCAGTTGTGGGTGTAACGTTCCGCTGTCAGAATTAGTGGTTGGACATGGATGTATTGTATGTCTGGAACTTACACTTCTTAATATAATAGAGCTAGCACGTTTCATGCATATGTTGTATTGTATTTCAACTATCTTGAGTACTCTAAATGATATATGTATCTGTTTTTTTACGCATGCATGTGTAGCTATTTCTGTATATGTATGTATGAATCATTTTGAAATGTGCTGTTGGTTTAACCATCACTTTGGATTGCTAGCTAACTCGCCTTCCATGTTGTGATGCATCTTTGCTCGTGTGTTCCCTTCTTAACTCCGTGCTACCACAGGTTTCCAAGGGGCGCACTCACCTCACTTTCTGTGTGTTAGCACTGTTCATGCACCTTTCTTGACCTACTGCATATGTCACACCCTTGCTACCAACAAGGACATCTTACTTGCCTCTGTGTGCAGTCGCGGTCAAGGCATTACTGTACGACCAACTGCTGGGACTCCTACACCAAACGGTTTGAGGTCTAATTGGGACTTCTTACTGAGGAGATCCCCTGACATGTTGGTGGGTCCAACACCGTCAACATTTTGGTGCTAGAAGGAGGGCCAGATGACAGGCTAAGTCCTCACATTTGTTTTGAATCTCTGCATATCTGTCATGACTAACTATAGAGTTGCTCTTCCAGAATGTATGTCTTATGGAAACGATTTCATTATCTCGGAAAAGCTCTCGGATAACTTGTCACATAAAACATATGATGGTGGATGCCACGTAGCCTTGGTTAGGCACGCGATCGACGTTGTAGGCTCATGCGAAAGACATGGAATCTTTGAAGAATATATGACCTGCGCACTGTTCGTCTACACGCTTCGAGGGTACCCAGTGCACTGGTGTGCCACGTTGCCTGAAAATTCTATTCATTCTCTTGCTCATCTGGTCGCAGATATAGACCGTGCTTTCAATCTCTTTAACTGTAAAGCACTCGATCAAGAAATTTTGAAATTACGAAAAGAACCCAATGAATTTGTTGAACAGTTTCACACACGCTTTTGTAATCTTGCATACCGATTCCCTGAAGATGAAATTGATTGGGAATTTCTCAATGGGAGATTTGAGTATCTTCTTTACATATCTAAAAATCTACAATTCTTGAAATCATTCGGATCGCGCTCAACACACTTTGGTGATGGAGCTGCGCAATCACAGGCAAACACAATTGTTGTCACAAGTAACTATCCGCCTTCACCTCATCAGACAACTCCACCACTGCAGAGTGATGTGAGAGATTATGCACACACATATGTTGAACTATCGCATCCTCCCACCCCACCTGCTCTTAATATCTGCGCAGATTTGGCTTGCAAGCCTGTTGGTTGTCACTTGGATTCATTTCCTCAACCTCTATCCCCGCTTTCTGTTGATCCTCCGGATTGTACTGTCTTGTGTTCTTCCATTCCCGACTCCTCACCTACTGTGAATGAGGATCAAGTTGTCGACGGAGTTGGTGTTATTTTGCCAACCTGCGTCATCATTCATGATGAGTGTGTGTGGGAATCTAAAGAAGAACCCACAGTGAAGGATGATTCCCTTCCACCCACGCCTCAGCCGCTTTATCTTGACATCCCTTGTGATTTTGCCACTATTGATTTCCCCTGTGAAAACTTATTTCCGGATGTTTCTACTTCCAATCATTCACATGACACGTCAGATGTTAGTCTGTCATTACATTGCGGAGAGGACACATCTTCCTCCAGAAATCTGTCCAATTTGTCATCTTTCAGGCCTGAAAACACAGAGGGTGAACATCCTTGCTTCTCATCTACCCCTCTGCACGATTCATCAAATCATGAGGATGCCGAAAAACATCCCGAATTTTCTGATCTTGGTTGTTGTGATCTCTCTACTTCTTCATACGATCACGATGTCGACTCAATCGTTGTTAATCTGTCTAAGACATTGGTCTACGATGATCGATCTGTCGACGAAGTCGAAACCCCCAAACTGTCGAGGCATTTCAGCTCGAGCTGATGGTTAAGTCAGGCCCTCGTTGTCCTGAGGTTGGTTTCACTTCCGATTAGGAAATTGTTGAAACATGTAAGGCTCCTTATCACTCTGCGCTTTGCATTGAAGATCAACCAAACACTCAGATTTCACTTCCTCGACTTGAACTACACGATCCCATCGCTCATGCATTAGAGGAATCTTACACAACAAGTACACTTGCACAACGTAAGTGGTCTACCTTTCTCACGTTTGCTTGCATGTCACAGTCAAGGGAATGCATACACTCAACATCTGCACACAGTGTAGCACAGCACCATGGCAAGTCCACAGAGTGCATGTCATGCGCTTTCACTCATTTTTGTTCTGTGGACACTTGTAAGCTCGGAGTATGTTTGTCTTCACTGTTATATCTTTCATGCTTGCTGGTTTGTGCAACTGCGATGATCGCAAACCACGCCTTCACCAACATGGGTCGACCAATGCGCCGTTGGCTGCATTGGAAATATCACTTCACGTGATCAGGCCCATGTATTGTTAGCTTAGGAGTGGTAGTTTTTGCTTTTGAGTTGTTTGCTGGCACGCATGTTAGCTTCTTTCTTTGTGTGTTTGTTTGTTTGCTTACTCGCATTGCTTTCTCATTTGTTTCTACTTCTTGCTTTACCTTTTGATTAGTTTGCTTGTTATTGTCCGTAGGTTAGTTTCACATGGACCGTGTGCGACTCTTGAAACACGCCATGTAAAGTACGAGAGCACTTGTACAACTATCAACATTTGGGTATCTGTTGCTCGCTCTCTTATGTTGTCTTCAATCCATGATACAACGATGGAAAATAAGTACTGTTCGAAGTGAACCTTGGTGAAAACACGACGCTTGTGCGCTAACTGGTATCACCTACTCTAGTCAGTTGTTTTTGGGTTAATCCTTGTCAACTCAGTGAAGTAGAGTAAGGTGAGGGGGAAAACCTTAACAAGCACGTTAGAGGTATACATAAACTACTTCTCTGAAGGAACAACCTCTTCTGCTCTCAATAAGTCGGGATCCCTCTTCCACCTCTGAAATGAATAAGTGCTATGCACAGTTATGAAAATGAAAAATGAAAAAAAATGAAAAAGTGAAAAATTTCCAAAAAAATGAAAAATGAATAAGGCGAAAGAAGAGAAAGGCTTCTTGTGCAGAGAGGTGATGCAAGTAACTCCGTCGGGGTACTGACCAGGCTTGCTGGCAGCGGAGTGATGCTTGTGTTCCTGCGTGACTCCGCCGGGGTACTGTCCAGGCTTGCTGGCAGCGGAGCAACACCAGAGATGAAACTAAAACTCTGACGACTATACTGCTTGTGCACTAATATACCCCTCATCCCCAATCGAAACAACTGTGTTGGCTTGGCTTGGAATGTGTGTTGACCGACCAAGGGCTTGGTGATGCTACATCTTACAATCAAGCAAGTGTGGAAACCAAGATGAACAAAGAACTGAACAATACTTCTGGAGGTGTTAGACTTGATTTAACGAACAAGGTTGATTCAGAGAGTTGGAGTTCTACTAGTGTGTCGCCAAGTGTTGTAGCAGCTACAACCACCCTCCAAAATTTTGCCTTAGCTTCGTTTTGGAGCCTCCCTACCAACCATCCTTAGCAGCGTGTCTTGCATTGTCAAGTACATGAGCTTTAGTGGTTTTCTAGCAGATTGCCAACCTGTGCATGATAGCTTGTTACATCCCTCTCATAGGCTGTTTCTCAGGACTTGGTCCAACTGCAGGTTGAGCAACTCCCTCAAGAAATTGCGCAATTCTGGAGGGGAACTGGCCTTCCCTCCAGAAATTGCGCAATCCTGATTGGCAACCTACTGAGCTCCAGAATTGCGCAATTCTGCCTGTCAAGCTTCACTCAAAAAACTACGCAATCTGTCCTAGCAGGACTGCTCAGCCCAAAAATTGCGCAATTTTGGGTAGCAGTCAGCTGCTCAGCCCAGAAATTGCGCAATCCCTTTGGGCAGCCAACCCAACTCCCTCCCAGAAATGTGCAAAATTTCCCATCAGTCAAGCAGGCTGTTACATGTGCCTTCAGGTGGACTGGTTCCCTCCGGGATCGAGCAAAACCGATTTGCATGCATGGACTGCTTCTCCCAAGGCAACATGCAAAGACATCCCATGATTCAGGGATCTATTTTTAGCAGTTGGAGGTTACATGCAAGGATCATTTCAGAAACCTTCCGCTAGGTGTCACTTTCCCTAGATTTGTGGCATGCGCGTCACAACTTCGATTTTATCGAAACTCATCAACCGATGCTGCAAAGCTCATTCCTCACATTGACCTTGTAGCTCTGACATCCCACATTGCATCTAGGAGTTGTTTTGGGTAAGCCCGCTTTTCATGACTTGCGTTGCGTTTCTATCGCTTTTTGTGTTTCGCTCCATGTGAGTACTGTGTGCTTGATTTCAGTGAGTGTTTTATGTCGTTTTGATGTATGCTAGCTTGTAGAAGCACCGTTTTAGTTTTCGTTCACATCTCACTGTTGTCGCATGCATGAAACTGTTTTGCAAGGACGGTTGTCGTTACGACGACTCACTTCACACACATGCATGCTTTCCCGTTTTCTGAGTCCTGCACTTGCTGTTTGCATGAATGATCATTCACTCTTGTTTGCACTCATCTCACCATGCATCCAGACTTCTCATGTTTTCAGTCGCTCATCGGTCGGTCTGGGCTGCCTTGGCCGGCTAGCACTGCGCATTTTCGGAAGCGAAGGCTCTGCCTTCCCTCCAGAAATTGCGCATTTCTAGCCCAACTCTGACCTCCAGACTTGGATTGCGCAATTCTTGGAGGCAATGTCCTGCTGGCCCCAGAAACTGCGCAATGCAGTTTATTGGTTGCATGTCACTACGGATTGAAATTGCGCATTGCACAGTTTCAGTCCTCAGCAGGCCAGGCTGGACTATGCATTGCGCAGTTCCCGCAGTGAGTTAGCCTCCTGATAGCTCGGACTGTGCCTTACGCAGTTTTGGCAGTGAGCCCCCAACCTCTCGACGAAAATTATGCAACCTTCACGATCGATCACACAGATATGTTGCAAGTTAGCCCTCAAGTTCGTTTTGGTTTTCGACTGACAGATTGCTTGCCATGAGTGTTGCTATGTATCTAGGCATTGCAAGTGTTCATCTGTTTCTCAACAACACAAGTACAATGGCCTTCAGGAGAATAGAGTCAAAGGACACCGTTGAGAGCACAACGAGTTGCAGCCAAGCAAGTGTCTATGAGCTTGCCTACCTATGAAGACATCAAGTTGTTCATAGACAAGGACACCAAGATAAGATGGAAACATCATCACAGCGAGCAACACGATCACCAGGAGCAGAAGGCAACACACCTGCATGCAACGAATGCAAGAGGAAGGTTGCTGACAACATAGAGGCAGAGCAAAGCTGCATGTTCAAAGCAAATCCACTCATGACCAGAGTAGCTTTGGAGATTGAGGCTATGAGGTGATGGCGTGACAAGACGATCGCGTGAGGGCAGAGAGAGAAATAGAGAAGGAGTTGCATGTGCTGATGCAGCAACTCAAGGAAGAACAGGAGTTGCATAGACAAGAGAATGAGTTGCAGTAGGAACATGTACAACAGGGGGCGCAACATGCTTAAACGGATAAAACTGCGCCCGTACAAGTTATAGATCCATCCCAACAGCTGGCACAGAGCAGACAAGGTGAGCAGTGTTGTTGATCGCATACAAGGGAATTCAACAACATGCATGTCATTGTGCGCACGCATGCGATCCCGCCCATTTGGCACACTCACTAAGGCGAAGACAAGAAGCAAGTCCAACTGGAGCTGAACATGTATTTTGTCAAGATGATGCACACAACCACTAACACATGCTTGGAGAGCAGCGTAGACACTATGCATCAACATGTTGCCGGTCCAGTTGCACCCAGGATGACCATGCGCATGCTATCAGACGAGTTGGAAAGAGGAGCCATATCAGTGCACCCGGATGCAATGGAGGCAAAAGTTCGCTTGAGCAAGATGTTACCATTGGGCGCACGGACACCATCACAGATGACCAAGCTTGGCATCAGCTCACCACCTTCGACCATCACAAGGATGTCAAAGAGTTGGTCTCACCACAATGGTCCGAGTATCAATGATGTCTTGCATGGCTTGCTCAAGCGATTTTGTCTCACATGGGCACATGTGCATTGTAATGTAACGTCTTGTCAAGTGAAAGTTCAAGTGTCGATAGTTGAATGTAACAGTCATAGAGTAGTTGAAGAGTCATGAGGATAGATGAGCGGTCTCAAACGGGAATGTCACGAGTCACCCCACCCTTTGCCATAAATAGTCCCTCAACTCATTGTAAAGGCTTTTGGTAAGCCCTTCCAATAGGAATATCTTAGAGAAAGCTTGGATAGTATTGTAACGAGCCTTGGCTTCTCCACTGCGCAGCGCTAGTATATCTCTTTGGAGGAGTAGGCGGTTGTGGCTATAATGTTCCGCTGTCGGAACTAGTGGTTGGTTGGATATGGATGTGTTGTATGACTGGAACTTACACTTCTTAATATAATAGAGCCATCACGTTTCATGCATATGTTGTATTGTATTTCAACTATCTTGAGTACTCTAAATGATATATGTATCTGTTTGCTTACGCATGCATGTGTAGCTATTTCTGTATATGTATGTATGAATCTTTCTGAAATGTGTTGTTGGTTTAACCATCACTTTGGATTGCTAGCTAACTTGCCTTCCATGTTGTGATGCATCTTTGCTCGTGTGTTCCCTTCTTAACTCCGTGCTATCACAGGTTTCCAAGGGGTGCACTCACCTCACTTTCCATGTGTTAGGACTGTTCATGCACCTTCCTTGACTTACCGCATATGTCACACCCTTGCTACCAACAGGGACATCTTACTTGCCTTTGTGCAGAACCGTGGTCAAGGCATTACCGTACGATCCACTGTTGGGACTCCTACATCAAATGTCTGAGGTCTAATTGGGACTTGATACCGGGGAGATCCCCTGACATGTTGGTGGGTCCAACACCGTCAACAGGACAATAAAAAAAGAAGAAGAGAAGAAGCCCATATCATTGAGGAAGTGGAGGAAGCTGAAAAGAAGAGGTCCAAGAAAGAGGAAGTAAAAGATCTCTATTATGATTGAGATAGTCTCTCTCCCAGCTCTTTTCAAATTATGTTTTCAAGTGTTCCTATTGTAAATTATAACTATTAGGAACCATTAGAAGCATGATATGATGCATCATGTTAGGAAAATGTATCATAAGAAGCATTAGAAGCAAGAGCTTGTGACATCGTCATAGGAAAGCATGAATGATAGCTAAAGTAGAATATAGCTCTTGGAAACCTCATTCAAAGCACTTAAGGAAAGTCATCTAATACAAGGCTCATCATATATCTGTCAAAAGGAAACATCTGTTGGATGAGGATACTCAAGATTCTCTATTGGATTCTTCGTCGGAAGGTTCACAAATCAAAAGGAAGCAAGGGTTTCATCAAGAACTCCAACTTGTGGAATTCATAAGATGATGGTATGATGGCAGAAAAGGTGAAGCAGACCATGGGATTGAAGTTCCTTCAACCAAGGAAGCTATGGAAGGAAGTACAGATGATCTAAAGAAAAATGAGGTATGTATGCTTGTATTTGATATATTTGAGTCATTTCATATGGTTGCAGGGATCATGGGTAAATGCTCTATCTTGAGAGCATGATCAAAAGAAAGGATCTTCTCCTCTGAAAGGATGAAGGAAGGCATGGGTCACATATTGTTTAGATGAAATCAACATATTATGCCCTCATATGTAATATGAGGTGGTTGACAATAATTGGAGGAACTCTGATTGGAAGTTCTTGGGAATGAAATGTGTGAAGAAAGGAAGGAAGAGATTGTGGAATATGCAACCATGGAAAAGACAATCAACATCCAAGGACTAGAAGGTTTGACTGGGATAACTCCATGAAAGATATGAGGACTTTGATGAAGTCTGAAAAAGAGACCCTTGACAATATATATCTTTGGGAGATATGTCAATGCGTATGCAGGATACTGATGCAAACTAGAAGATGTCATGATGAAAGCCCATCACAAGGGTAATTTTGATTTAATGTTCATTCCTTTATTTTTGAATAATATTTGGTTGACTTATGCAAGGCTGCCAAGGGAAGAACTGTGGATGTCTTCGAGCTGAGAAGACCATATAGCAAGATGTGAGATCCCTCTTAAAACATGGCATGGAGAAAGGCCAGATATAGATTGATGGATCACTTTCCGATGAACGGAGTGATGACATGACTAACTCATGTATAAAAGAGATGGATGGTCTGTGCCCTACAAGGAAGTCTCAAAAACATGAAGACTCTTAAATAAAGGAGAAGTTCATGACATCTTGAGGAGGAGTTCGTCTAGTAGCTGGTTGTCCCATCATCTCCACCTGAGGAGCTGCTATAAGTCCCCAATTAGGAGGGAGTCTGGAAAACAAGTTTCTTACTTGGTAGAAACTTGGAACCAAATTCCTAAGCCAAGAAGGAGCTTAGGTACATTCCTTCCGTAGGAATGAATACATTCCTTTATTGGAATAGGTATGTCCTCCCTAATTAAGAGGGAGACATAGACGCATCATTCTTGTCTTCACTTGGGAAGATAGAATGGAGGATTGGATAAACATTTGACATCCGATGCTCTTTAAGGATGAGTTAGGGCATCCAAGATAGGAGCAGTCGTAGAGGATCGATATTCTTTGAGGATTGGGAATCCAAGATAAGAATAGTCCTGTTGGAACACACCTTGAGAACCTTGGTGGGGTATGTTCCGAGGGGACAATGATGAGGGTGTCTATAAATCATTGGTCTCGCCAGCATTGAGCTTAGATCTTGTGGAGTTATAACATTGTTAGTCAAGGCCTTGCTATGTGACAATGCTGGTTGATATGATGCTAAACAGATGGGTTACCAATCCGACTCGTCTTAAGAGATTTCTTCAGATTGAGAATGACCAAGTATTATTATGAATACCTCCCTAATTAAGAGGGAGTGTTGAAAAGTGTAACTAGGTTCGGTCTTCATAATGACACATGTACTTGTGATTTTATGTAATTGATGTCAAGAAGAAAACAAAATTATTTTTGTAGTACCTGAATCATGGGTTTCATGATCAAGGAATTTATTTTAGTTAAGGTTTCCATTGTGAACCTTTAAGTTGTGTTATCAAGTCATAAAAGTCAAATTGAGTCAATGTCATGTATAAAGGACCTTTCTTGGGCATGTTACATTTTTGTACGAGTCATTAAATGAATAAGAAGCCCTCCAAGACCAAGCAAAGACATCTCCTTCAAGTCGGCTACAAAATAGTATAAATGATCTTCACCAAAGGACATGTCGGCCTAGATCCCTATCAAGTCTACTTATATGCATGGGAAAATCACTATATATAGGCAAATCGACTCCCATTTAGAGGCAAGCAATTAGGTCAAGGGACCTAGGAAAAGGTAAAAAATAGTTGTTTTTAAGGTGACCACCTCTTGGTAGATCAGTGTCCTAGTCTTTGGAGAATGGAGTCTATGATAAATTAGAATGAGGACCTTTGGTTCTTAGTCAAGGAGGCCTCAAGACCACTTCGCTAGCCTTCTAGGTCAAAGAGAAGCAATCTCGCAACTTTTATACCTTGAGGTGCAAAAGGTGACGGCTTATCAAGATGAATTCGTTGATAGAATTACCCCTAGGAGATTCCATTCAAATTACATGGCCCATACATTGAGAGATACTATATAGAGACGAAATTCCACAATTTAAGCACTAAATGCATGCATCAATTAGCCCTAAAAATAGCGAAAATCCCAGTACAATGTATATGACAAAGTAAAACAAGAATAGCATTAAAAGCATTTACTTACATGTAATAGAGTATATCCAACCATCCACAATTGATAATAGAGAAGATCCAAGATAAGATAACCAAATCCACATATCAAAATTCATCCATAATCTCCAATTCATCATCTAAGAAAAAGTGTGAAATTCGCCAAAGAGAGAAAAGATCCAATCCAAAATGATGATGAACAAATGAACTCATCTCGCTAGTATTTATACGCTAATGAGGAGTTCGAATTAGTCTCCTTGGCTTACATAAGCCCCAAAAATAAAATAATGTGCTAATAATCTAACTTTTGGTGACAAGCCCACCAAACTAGCTCACAAATTGAAGAATAAGCCTCTTAAGAGGTCAAATGATGAATAATACATGTTGTAGGGCCCTCCAAGAAGCTTGATGAGGTCCATGGGTGCCATAATCAAGAGTAGAACCCTTAAAAGTGATGGACAAGGGGTTGGCCCTTTGTTTCCCAAACAATAAACTTGGGGTGCTCCAAATGGATGTGGGGGCACAATAATAACCTCATGGGTCTCCAAATGAGTCAAAGATGCCTATAGATCGTCTGCAAGGGCTCTGATGATGGTGTAACAGATGCTAAATCATCCTACAAGTCCTGGTTCAGCTGCCAAGTGCATGGTACATTTATGGGGCCGACTAGGCAAAGGTGAATTAGGTGCATCTTCCTCGTCCAATAGGAGTATTGCGAGCATATCTGACCGTCCTCAGGGATCCATGGAATGCTATCTACTACTGTGGAGGCCCATGGCTCTCGACACACACCCTACATGTGCCTATGCAGCGCTCTGGAGGATTAGGGTCCCGTATAGGGAGACCAAACCCAAGATGAAGACCATCTGCAATCCTGCATAATATCCAATGCGTCCCCTAGCCTTCCAGTGCAACAAGTCATTAGAGAAATCGAGTAAATGAGCTTACCAATTTTGGACCACAGGTAGGGACTTCATAGTGGCCTGCCCTTCCATAATGGGCTTCGGGATGTGCCAATGTCACCTAAACTCCAAATGGGGTTAACCAAGTATCCTATTAGGTGGTTTTTACTTCTAAAGGGGATAATATATTCAAGGTACATCCTTCAAAAGCTGGTGGCATGTGACAGATAGGTGAATGAAGTAGGGGATGAGAA
The DNA here is from genome assembly GCA_031772625.1 of Pinus tabuliformis. Lineage (NCBI taxonomy): Eukaryota > Viridiplantae > Streptophyta > Pinopsida > Pinales > Pinaceae > Pinus > Pinus tabuliformis. The sequence goes on along the minus strand of CM062819.1, from coordinate 85,080,226 downwards.
GGGGCAACCCTGGACCACATGCAGGGGTACAAAGGTAGCTAATAAAAGGGAAGCTCACACTTGGGTTTATGATGTATAGGGGGAGCAATCGTGGTACATGAGGTGCCCCGACCTTGATTTTCCCACCTTTCTTTATATGCCTTTTGCCTTTTTATGATTTTCTTTGATTAACTGCTTGGGGCTCAAGGGGTAAGAGCATGATGCATAAGATATAGCAGTGAATACCCTCTTTAATGGTAGAGTAGTTCATTGCCCACTAGGGGTTGGGACAATCATGGGTTCCTATATGATGAGCGAGGTTCATAGAACCTGTAGGAACTAGGGTGATGGCCATGATGATGGGGTAGAGCTCATGTATTGGCTGTTTTCCATGTGCTAAATGTGTTTGTTTGGCCATCTTTTGCATTTTGTGGTACATTTTCCTGTTGAATGTGGCCAAATATGTTTTTATCCTTCTTTTTAGCTGCATCAACCTCCACGGCATGATTCCAGGCCTGGCCCAAGGTGGGGGCAAGGGAAAGGGGTGAGCTAACCCTATGTGGACCTAGGTGGGAGAAATGATGAATGAGGTGATAATGAAAGGGGGTAATATAAGCGGACAAGGGAGCAAGACCACACGACCAAAATCGGGGTTTCCCATGAAATACCATCCTTAAAACCAAATGGTCAGTAAAAGAGATCCCACGGGACTAGAATCCAAGGTTAATATCCAAAAGGGGTTCAGGGGATAGAAGCACAGACTTAGCCCATTCTTTCCGCCGAATTACCCCATTAATCCATGCCCAGAAGTGTTTATGATAAGCAAACTACAATACTCAATTACCAATTGACAAGGCATACGTTTAGGTTCGGGAGGCCCACCTTCAAACATACGATCATGGTAGATGGATGAGGGACCACATCGCTGGCTCAGGTTGCAGAGAAATGGCACAATAAGCTAGTTGGTGGCGACAAGGGGCTGTTGGTTGCCGACAGAAGACCATCTGGACAAAAAAATTCTCCTAGGGATATCACCCACAAAATGGTGGGTAACATCTGGCTCCAATTGGGATGTGATCTCTCGAAGAAGTGGGCGAAGCTACTTGAACGAGAGGTCACTAGAACTCCAACAATCTCTTGGTTACCGTAGAGCTGTCACTTGCACATATGATAGAAGAAAAACACGGGGCATCCCCTATTTCCTAGATAATAGCATCCCCCACACATCAGGAATATCAATAACAATAACGTCTATGAGGAGGGATATATCGGGATTGCTAGCTAAAGAAACCTTAAGGTCTTTGATGATACCTTCCACTTCCATAGGTTTGGAATTAAAACCACACACCTTCTTGTACAATCGAGTGATGCTAATACCCAATTGTTTCATATCTATCAAAGGCATGATATTTGCGGAATCCCTTGAGTCTAACATACAATTGTGTAAGAAGAGGTCATTGATAGCCAAAGTAAAGAAGAAAGGTTCATGCTCAGGGTTTCGGTTAGGAATATTAATGTTTTGCAATTCTTCAGGTAGTTCTTCTTCCTGAATTCCCAGGGACTTCTTAATTTGTTGTTGTTGTTCAGGAAGCTTAGCAATCTCCTTCAAAGGGATGGGTATAGTCATCCTTCCTACGACAACCCCTGTTGTTGATTTGGGGTAGCATCAGATATGCTCTAGCCTTGAAAATTGGTGGAGAGGCTAAAGCACATGAGATCTCCAAGACCCAGAAATGGTTTGGGCAAAATCTAACCAGTTTGGGAGATATTAAAATAATTAATATTTCTAATGGAGTCCCCAAGTCTAAACTTATGGAAAATAAAATATTAATTTGAATTAATATAAAACTGAGTTAGAATGGTCCAAAAGACATGGATCAAGCCAGATCTAATCTTAGTCGTTGATTAGGGACTTGATCTCGGCCGTTGAATTGTCAATGAGAAAAGTATAAGAAGAGGTTTGAGGGTCAGTTGGAGAACACACCAAGATTGATCAGTCAGTTCAATTTTCTAGAGCGGGGCTTGCTGAGAAAATTCGAACAAGTGATTTGTTGCAGCGAAGGGCAGTGAGTAGATAGTAGAGAGAGGTAGAGATAGTGCCAGAGGGTCAGCGCAAAGCCTGGAGAGGCTGACGCAGAGGCAGCTAGAGCTATGCAGAGGCAGCTAGAGACTACATAGAGGCTGAGGGGCCTGCGTGGGTGATGCAAAGGGCTAGAGAGCAGACGTAGAGAGGCAGAAGGCTGACGCAGAGGGTTTAGGAGCTAAGCTGAAGCTATCAGGGTTGACTCAGAGCCAAGACGAAGTGCCAGAAGGATTTTCGTGGGGCAGACTAGAGCTGAGAGGCCGAATATCTGTCTCCGAGAAGAGGTATTATTATCGTGTAACAATCTTTGTTGGGTGATCCATTTGATCACCCTAGTTGTACTGAAGAAATCTGCATAATAATAAAACCCTGAGAACTGCTGCATCGGTTTTCCCGCATTGGGTTTTTCCGGGGACAATTGTCCAAAAATAACGATGTCCGTTGTGGTTTGTCTCAGTATTTCAGTTGCTGATCTGTATATGAGTTAAGGCTGCATTTGTGTTTATTTTCAGTATTTATATTTATAAATAACTTGCTAATGGAATAAACAAGTAGGAGAAATAAACTAGATAATGCAGTAAGGATTTCTAACGTGTCAGACTTAGAAATTTCAACACCTATGTCGATGTCAGGTTTAATTTCTTTCCCTTTTTCTTTCTTCTTGATGAATTCTTTCCTTGAAGGATACTTTTTTAGATTGGCTTTTGTTGGGGAATCCTTCTTGGGAGAAATTTTGGGGATGGATTCTTTGAAAGGGGCTTTCTTAGGTGATGGATCTTCTTTAGGTGGTTCCTCAAGAGTCGAGGGGTCTTTGCCGTTTTCTTTTCGTGAATATTGGACCCCTTTGAATCTTCCCTGGCTATTAGAGTTAAGAATGGGTTCTTCCTTTTTCTCTTTAAGGGTGACCTCACTAATGGAAGGATGTGTATATGACCCCCCTAGTAAAATGTTGAAGATGTCAGATTCCACAAGGTTGCCCTGCTCATCAGTTTGTTCATCCTCACTCTCTTCTCCTTCACTTTCCTCATCCCCAGATGAGGAGTCTGGCTCAACAACATTAGTTGGAGCCAAAGTATTCGGGATTTGAGAAGAGCTGGGCTTATCTTCTTCACTTTGCTTTTTGGGAAAAGGCTTTCCTTCAAGGATCTAACTAAATTTTTGGGTCCTTTCCAAGGCGGTGATTTTGTTCATGATAACACTGTCACGTGCATTGGCTTCTTCGATGAACTTTTCCATCCTTTTGAGGTTGGAAAGGAGAGTTTCCTGATGTTGATCTTTGGATTTCTCCTTCTTGACTTCAATTTTATCCCTAGGGTGGTCGTTGACATCAACCTTGGAGATTCGTATGTTTTCTTCGACTTCCATTGCTATCTCTTTAGCTTCAGTCAAAGTGGAAGGTTTCTTATCTCTTAACACATAGGTGAAGTGGCCACCCACCGCCTTTACGAATTTATCAAGGATATTGGCTTCATATGGCTTCAAACGATCAGGTATATCTTTGACTAACCTATCAAACCTTTGAATGAATTCTTGTACATCCTCCCTTCCCTTGGTTATTTGGTAGATTTTTTCGATGTTGAAGGTCCCTTGGGTATTGCATGACTACCTTTTCATGAACAGGTCTTCAAATTCATCGGAGTCCTGTATGCATGCGGGGGGAGGCTAAGGTATCAATATGTTGCTTGTCCTGCAAGTGATAAGGCAAAGAGCATCATGAGCCTATCTCCATCAAAGATCATTCTGGGGGAGATTTTCCAATCAAATTCTTCAATAAAACCATGGGCAGTCCAAGTAGTATCCCCTTTGAATTTCGGTAACCATTGGTTATATTTTTCAGGTAGTGGCTTGGGATCATCACTTAATTTCAAAGGGGCAAAGACACTAACCAAGTGTCTTTCACTCTTGGTCATCTTGGGTTGATCTTGTACGGGGTTTGTGTTTGAACTAGATGGCATATTTGGAGATGGATCATTGACCTTCTCAAATTCAGGGAAAAGAGCGGTTCCAATAGGTGATGGAGTTCGCTCTCCCCTTTTTGCAGTAGCCCTAGTTAAAGGAGGAATGTTGTCGCCTTCAAGTAAACTAGGGGTTTGGACAATGAGTGGAGTCGCTAGAGGAATGCTTTATAGATGTCGTCAATGAATCAATTCCTCAATGATTGACTAGGGAGGTAGATCTGCTTCCTCCCCGACAACGACGCCAAAATGTTGCTGCTCAAACTAGCAGGGGATGTAAAGGGGATCCCTAAAGGAAAAATGCTTGACCAAGGGCAACAAATGGAGACTTAGCCCACTATCACCTCAGCTAAGACTCCCTGCTACTTATTGACTTTCATCGATGGGAGGATACCCGACATATTATGGAGTCACCAGTGAAGGATAAATCGATGAGTGGATGTGGAGTGACCCAAATGATCCCTTTCCAGAAGAGGTTGAAGGATAGAGCTTGCTTGCTTTTTAAGCAAGGTACAATGTCTTCTAGGAGAGGAATGGGAGGATTTGAGGGTTAGGTTTAGGGGATATGACTTGTGAAAGAGTTTCCCAATCCCTAAAATCCTTATTGAAATTGGTATCTTGGATGGTTCTTGAAGGATTACCCTTTCAAAGGAATGGGACCACACGGGACCAAGTGGACCCAACCTAGGTTAGGAGGGAATAGTTTAGCAATCAATGATGTTCTTAACCTAGACAAGGTGGGGGAAGGATCAAAGAAAGAATATTCACTCAAAGGTGTTGAATTGATCCTATGAGGCACTAGCCTTGGGGATACTAGGGAAAAGTTTGATCTCAGAGCTAGGGATTGGCTTTTCTCACAACTCCACCGTGGAATGGCTTCAAAATTGGAGGAGGCCTTGAGGAGACACTAACACATGAGGAGCTAGGAGATCGAAATTTTTGGAGGGCTATTTTGTTGGGAAAATGATGCCCTAGATGACCCAACTTGGCTAGACCTAGGGAAAGGTGAAAAGGAGTTGATTTTAGGTGACCACCTCTTGGTAGATCAGTGCCTTAGTCTTGGGAGAATGGAGTCTATGATAAATATGAATGAGGACCTTTGGTTCTTAGTCAAGGAGGCCTCAAGACCACTTCACTAGCCTTCTAGGTCAAAGAGAAGCAATCTCACAGCTTTTATACTTCGATGTGTAAAAGTTGATGGCTTATCAAGATGAATTCGCTGATAGAATTACTCATAGGAGATTTCATTCAAATTACATGGCCCATACATTGAGAGATGCTATATAGAGACAAAATTCCACAATTTAAGCAGTTAATGCATGCAACAATTAGACCTAGAAATAGCGAAAATCCCAGTACAATGTATATGACAAAGTAAAACAAGAATAACATTAAAAGCATGTACTTACATGTAAGAGAGTATATCCAACCTTCCACAATTTGATAATAGAGAAGCTCCAAGATAAGATAAACCAAATCCACACATCAAAATTCATCAATAAAGTTCCATTCATCCTGTAAGAAAAAGTGTGAAATTCTATAGAGAGAAGAGATCCAATCCAAAGTGATGATGAACAAATGAACTCCTCTCCCTTGTATTTATACACTAATGAGGAGTTTGAATTAGTCTCCTTGGCCTACATAAGCTCGAAAAATAAAATAATGTGCTAATAATCTAACTTTTTGTGTCAAGCCCACCAAACTAGCTCACAGATTGAAAGAATAAGCCTCTTAAGAGGTTAGATGATGAATAATATGTTGAGAAATCTAGGGCATCATAAGTTATGAGATTTCTCTTATTGATAATTGCTTGTGATATACTTTTTGTTCTTTAATTATGATCTTCTCTTTAACTTGTTATTATTGTGTTCTTTTCATCAAGACAATTACCAAATAAATAATAGAAGATAAGAGACATAGTATGTAGGCTTGTCAGCGAGGGCCAAAACCTCTCACTCTTTGAGAGGAAAACCCAATCAGAAATTCTTCTTATAAATCTTCAATTGACGAATACCAAGACTATGAAAAATACCCTTGACACTAGAGTCCTCCCAAGACCAAGTCACTAGCCTCCTTGATGTTCTTCCTCGGCCTCCTTCTAGAGTCTTGAACTTCTCTTCTCGGCTTCCTAGAGAGTCTCGATCCCTTCTCTTCACAATGCTCTTCTCGGTCTCCTTAGAGAATCTCGGTCTCTTAGGTTAACCCTATTCCAGAAACCCTAGAACACTCTTCGCTCCTTGATTAGTCTCTTCAAGAGAGAGAGACCTATAACACTTCTCCTTAGCTTCCTCTTGCGAGATTCTTTACCCAAACAAGGTCACCTCAATGCAGCAACAAGTTCTTCGACCTTCTCTATATGCCCTTAGATCTGCTACCTTCGCACGTGGGAGAGTATACAAGCCCAAATCAAACTTCCCAGAAGTATCCCTTTCTTCGCTCTCCTTCCTTTGTCCTTCGCTTCTCTTTTCTAGTCCTTCTTCGCACTTATGCTTGTAGGCTCTTCTTCACCGAATTGCTTGCCTCCAAGTGAGGCCGAGTGTGGCTATATATACACGTTGCCTCATGTCCTTTAGGCTGCATGATCATAAGGATGAGAGCCGACATCATCTTCTAGGTTTCTTCATTCGTTGTAGGCCAACTTGGAGAGGGCTAGTGACAAGGTCTTGGAGGATGACTTTACATAGATAAGTGTGACTCTTTACAATGTGTAACATGACTTCATTACATGACAATGACTCTTTTATTCTTTCATGACTAGATGACAAAATTCCTAGAGGCTCTCAATGGGAGCCTTGACTCAAAAATAAAATCTCTTGCGCATGAAACCCATGATGCAAGCATTACAATAATTTTATTTTTCTTCTTTTCAACTCTTTACAAAAATACAATTACATGTCATTATGAAGACCGCACCTAGTTACTCTTTTCAACACTCCCTCTTATCTAGGGAGGTATTCATAATAGTACTTGGTCATTCTCAATCTGAAGAATTTCTCGTAAGAAGAATCGGATTGCTAACCCAGTTGTTTAGCATCATATTAACCAACATTGTCACATAGAAAGGCCTTGACTAACAACTCTATCTCTCCACAAGATCTGAGCTCAATGTTGGTGAGACTAATGATTTGTAGACACTCTTATCATTGTCTCTCTCAGAACATACCCCACCCGAGTTCTCAGGGTGTGTTTCATTAGGACTATTCTTATCTTGGATTCCCAGTCCTCAAAGAATGTTGGTCCTCCACGACTACTCTTATCTTTGATGCCCTATCTCATCCTCAAATAGTATCAGATGCCAAATGATTACCCAATCCTCTCATTCTGTCTTCCCAAGTGAAGACTAGAATGATGTGTCTATCTCTCCCTCTCAGTTAGGGAGGACATATCTATTCTAATAAAGGAATTTACTCATTCCTTCACAGGGAATGTACCTAAACTCCCTCTTGGCTTAGGAATTTCCAAGTTTATTCCAAGTAAGAGACTTTCCAGGCTCCCTCTAGGAATAGGGACCTACAACAGCTCCTCAGGTGGAGAAGATGGGACATCTAGCTGCTTGAAGAACTCCTTCCTTCGATTTCATGAATTTCTTTGTCACAGAGTCTTCATCTTTTGGGATTTCTTCATAGGGCACAGACCATCCATCACTTTTATCCATGAGTCAGCCATGTCATCATTCATTTCATTAGAAAGTGATCCATCAATCTTCATCTGGCATTGCTTCATGTTATGCTACCTTCATCATGTTTCCAAAAGGTTCTTGCATCCTTCTACATGGTTCTTCATAGAAGACATTCATAGTTCTTCCCTTTGGTAGCCCTGCATAAGCCCATCCAGATACTAGTTCATCAATAATGAACATTTAAATCATAATTACCTTTGTGATGGTCTTTCATCATGACATCTTCTTGTAGGCATCAACATCCTGCATATATGTTGACCCATCTCCTAAAGATATGTATTGTTAAGGGTTTCCATCTTTTTCCAGACTTCCATCAGAGTCTCCATATCTTTATGGGGGATATCATAGTGAAATCTTCTTGGCCTTTTAGATGTTCACTGCCTTTACGATTGTTGCATATGATTTCTTCCTTCCTTTCTTTACATATTTCATTCATAGGAACTTTAGAGTTCCTCAGTTGTAGTCAACTACCTCATACTCCATATGAGGACATATTATGTTGATTTTATCTAATTAAATATGTGAACCATGCATTCTTGCATCCCTTTAAGGGAGGAGATCCTTTCTTTGATCATGCCTCAATGATCCCTGTTGTCTGCAACCATATGACATGACTTCCATAATATCAAATGTGAGCATACATACCTCATCTTTCTTTTGGATCATCCAGACTTCCTGCAACAGTTTCCTTTGAATGAAGGGACTTCATTCCCTTGATCTGCTTCATTGTCATGTTATCATACCATCATTCTATGAATTCCACAAGATTGGAATTCTTGAAGAACCACTTACTTTTCCTCTTGATCGATGAATCTTACAATGAAGATTCCATCAGAGAATCTTGAGGATCTTGCATATCTTATCTTGCAGATGTTATCTTTTGACAGATGTATGATAACCCTTTTTCTAGATGACTTCTTCCTTCTTCATAAGTATCACTTGAGCTTCTAATGAGGTTTACCAAGAGCTATATCCTACATAGTTGACTTCCATAGGTTTTGTTGCAAACATTCATCATATTACATATGTCACGAGTTCTTACTTCTAATGCTTCTATCATGATGCCATTCTCTGATATGATGCATCCTATCTTATTTTCAAAGCTTCCTATCTTTAATACAACAGAAAAGTACCTTTTAGTGAAGGAGATTCTCTTGGTCATGGTAGAGATCTTTCACTTCCTCCTTGTTAGGATTCTTTGTGTTGGGCTCTTCAACTTCTTTGGTAATATGGGCTTCTTCCTTATTCCTCTTGTTAGCTTAGGACAATTTCTTTGATAGTGCCCATATTCTTGACATCCATAGCATTGTACGTTAGCCATGTTCTTCTTCTTCTTTTGAGGACCAAATTTTCCAAACTTTCCTTTTCTTCTTGACATAACAGCATACGCTTGATTCTGTGCATTTGTTCCTACATCCGACTTTGCCTTTAGTTTATTTTCTTCAATCTTACACAATGACCATAGATCTTGAAAAGGAGTGGCTTCTTTCTTCCCATAGATACTTGAAGTGAAGTTGCCCCATTCCTCCGGTAGTGCATTCAATACTACAGTGGTCATTTCTTTGTCAGACATTATTTCACCTAGATCTTGAAGTTGATCTCTTATTTCAGAAATCCTCATAAAATATGAGGCTATTCCTTCTTCCCTTGAGATCTTCAATTTGTAGAGTTCTTGCCTTAGAGAGATTACTTCTCCAACAATACTTACAGAAAATAACTCTACCAATTTGTCATATATAGCTTTTGCAATGTCTAATTTTGATACATATGGGATGAGAGTCTTTGATGGATTCTATAAGAATCCTCTGGGCTCTCACTTCTCCCTTCATGAATCTAGCATGTGCTTGAGTATCTTCTTTGGGAGGTTGAGTTATTGACCCTTTGATGTGGTCCATGACTTCATTCTCAATGAGATTTAGGTTTGTTCTTTTCTTCCATGCAAGGAAGTTTGCAGCCCCAACTAGTTTGTTGCTTTCCTTGCAAAAAGACATTTTGATAGTATCAGATGAAGTCATAAACTTACTTGAGTATTTGCTGCTTGCTTCCTCCTTAATCTTGATGTTGATAGAAGATTACTCCTTGAAAGATTGAGAGAGGGTTTGCTTCACGATCCTTCTTGAATGTTCTAGCCTTCTTTAGATGACGGTCTTATAAATGCTTCTAGGTTTTGGTCTTTCTTTCTGCTTCCTTCTTGAATATGATTTCAAGACTTTTTGCTAGAGTAGATTTCTTCGATTTATGGTTTTAGTATGATGAAGATCTTGATTTATTGCTTGGTGTACTTCTACTTGCTTTGCTCCTTCTTTGAAACTTGATTATTGTGTGTCTTCTTGATTAGATGCCCCTTCTTGACTTCAGCACCTAAGCTCTGAAACCAAGTTGAGAAATCTAGGGCATCATAAGTTAGGAGATTTCTCTTCTTGATAATTTCTTGTGATATACTTTTTGTTCTTCAATTATGTTCTCCTCTTTGACTTGTTATTATTGTGTTCTTTTCATCAAGACAATTACCAAATAAACAATAGAAGACAAGAGACATAGCATGTAGGCTTGTCAGATAGGGCCAAAACCTCTCACTCTTTGAGAGGAAAACCAAATCAGAAATTCTTTTTATAGATCTTCAAGTGACGAATACCAAGACTATGACAAAGACCCTTGACATTAGAGTCCTCCCAAGACAGTCAGTAGCCTCCTTGATGTTCTTCCTCTTCTCTTTCTTGACTTCCTTCTAGAGTCTCGAATTTCTCTTCTCGGCTTCCTAGAGAGTCTCGATCCCCTCTCTTCACACTACTCTTCTTGGTCTTCCTAGAGAATCTTGGTCTCCTAGGTTAACCCTATTGCAAAAACCCTAGAACACTCTTCGCTCCTTGTTTATTCTTTTCAAGAGAGAGAGACCTATAGCACTTCTCCTCGAATTCCCCTTGCGAGATTGTCTACCCAAACAATGTCACCTCAATGCAGCAACAAGTTCTTCGACCTTCTCTATATGCCCTCGGATCTGTTACCTTCGCACGTGGGAGAGTATACAAGCCCAAATTAGACTTCCCATAAATATCCATTTCTTTGCCCTCCTTCCTTTGTCCTTCGCTTCTCTTTTCTACTCCTTCTTCGCACTTATGCTTGTAGGCTCTTCTTCACCGAATTGCTTGCCTCCAAGTGAGGCCGAGTGTGGCTATATATACACGTTGCCTCATGTCCTTTAGGCCGACATGATCATAAGGAGGAGAGCCGGCATCATCTTCTAGGTTTCTTCATTCGTTGTAGGCCAACTTGGAGAGGGCTAGTGAGAAGGTCTTGGAGGATGAGTTTACATAGATAAGTGAGACTCTTTACAATGTGTAACATGACTTCATTACATGACAATGACTCTTTTATTCTTTCATGACTAGATAACAAAATTCCTAATGGCTCTCAATGGGAGTCTTGACTCAAAAATAGAATCTCTTGCTCATGAAACCCATGATGCAAGCATTACAATAATTTTTTTTTTTTATTTTCATCTCTTTACATAAAAATACAATTACACGTCATTATGAAGACCGAACCTAGTTATACTTTTCAACATAATACATGTCATAGGGCCCTCCAAGAGGCCTGACAAAGGGTTGGCCCCTTGTTCTCTAAACAATAAACCTGTGGTGCTCGCAATGGGTGTGGGGGCACAATAATAACTTCATGGGTTTCCAAATGAGTCAAAGATGCTTGTAGATTGTCTGCAAGGGCTTTGATGATGGTGTAGGTGATGCCACATTACCCTACAAGTCCAGGGTCAACTGCCAAGTGCATGGTAGATCTGTGGGGCCGGAAGGGCAATGGTGAAGCAGGTGCATCTTCCTCGTACAATAGGAGCAATTGCGAGCATCTCTGACAATCCTCGAGGATCCATGGAATCCTATCTACTGCAATGGAGGCCCATGGCTCTCGACACATACCCTACATGAGTCGATGTAGCCCTTTGGAGGATTAGGACCCCATATAGGGAGACCAAACCTAAGATGAAGACCATCTACAATACTGCATAAGATCCGATGCGTCCCCTAGCCTTTCAGTACAACAAGTCATTAGAGAAATAGAGTAAATGAGCTTACCAATCCTGGACCATAGGTGGGGACTTCATAATGGTCCGCCCTTCCATAATGGGCTTCGGGATGTGCCAGTGTCTCCTAAACTCCAAATGGGGTTAACCAAGTATCCTATTAGGTGGTTTCTACTTCTAAAGGGGATTATGTATTCAAGGTACATCCTTCGAAAGGTGGTGGCATTGGACAGATAGGTGAATGAGTTAGGGGATGAGAAGGGGCAACCTTGGGCCACATGTTGGGGTACAAGGGTAACTAATAAAAGGGAAGCCCACGCTTGGGTTTATAATGTATAGGAGGGAGAAATCGTGGTACATGAGGTGCCTCGACCTTGATTTTTACACCATTTTTTATATTCCTTTTGCCTTTCTATGATTTTCTTTGATTAATTGCTCGGGGCTCAAGGGGTAAGAGCATGATGTACAAGATATAGCAGTGAATGCCCCCTTTAATGGTAGGGTGGTTCGTTGCCCACCAGGGGTTGGGACAATCATGGGTTCCTATATGATGAAGGAGGTTCATAGAACCTGTAGGAACTGGTGTGATGGCCATGATGATGGGGTAGAGCTCATGTATTGGCTTTTTCCCACGTGCTAAATTTGTTTGTGCCGGCCATCTTTTGCATTTTGTGGTACATTTCTCTGTTGAATGTGGCCAAATATGCTTTTATCCTTCTTTTTAGCTGCATCAACCTCCGATGCATGATTCTAGGCCTAACCCAAGGTGGGGGCAAGGGGAAGCAGTCAACTAGCCCTATGTGGACCTAGTGGAGGAATGTGGACACAGGTGGGAGAACTGATGAATGGAGTAATAATGAGTGGAAAGGGGGTAAAATAAGCGAACATGGGAGCGGGACCACACAACCAAATCAAGTTTTCCCGTGAAATACCATGTTTAAAACCAAATGGTCAGTAATAGAGATCCCACAGGACTAGAATCCAAGATTAATATCCAAATGGCGTCTAGGAGACAGGAGTACAGACCTAGCCCATTATTTCTGCGGAATCCCCCGATTAATCCATGCCCAGAAGTGTCCATGATAAGCAAACTATAAAACTCAATTACCAAATGACAAGGAATACCTTTAGGTTTGGGAGGCCTGCCTTCAAACATACGATCATGGTAGATGGGCGAGGGACCACATGGCTGAGTCTAGATGCCTTCTTGATGATGTTGACTTCCTCTCCTCCTTTGTTGTTGACAATTGAAGATGCCTCCTTGATGATGATTGCTTTCTCTATGATCTTCTTTCTTCAAAAAGACAATGCTTCTTTTTCTAGATGGGGAGAGATGATTTCTTTCAAGGATGTTTTGAGATGTGATCATTTCTTCAATGTGAGGGAGATCACTTTGATTCCTTTGATGATGATGAAGTGCTTCTTCTTGCTTCTTTTGGATAGAATGAGAATGCTTCCAAGAGTACTTGAAGTGTGTAGAGTCTTTCGAGTGGAGGTGGGGTCCTTGAGGTCTTTCTTCTTTCACGAGTTCCTTCCTTCAAGATGATATGTAGACTAGCCTTCCTTGATGCTCTTTAGCTTTCCTTGATGACTTGATTTCCTTGATGCTCTTATTATGTTTGGCCCTTATGTATCCTTCTTCAATGGAGTGATCTTCAAGCTACCTCTTCTTCTTGTTACCTTAGCTCTGATACCATGTTGAGAAATCAAGGGCAGCTAGATTAGGGTGATTTCTCTTACTTTGATAACTGCTTGTGATGTTCTTTTACTTAACTTAATGTACTTTGAAGTTAGCTTCTTCTTTAATTGATTATTATAGTGTTCTTATCATCAAATAGCTACCAAACTATGAATATCAAAAGAACAAGAAAACAAAAAATATGTGCTGCTAGCTAGGGCCGAAACCTCTTCTCTTGAGAGCAAAACCCACAAGAATTCTTCTCTTCTTATAGAATTTTCAAACGACGAATTCCAAGACCTAAGACCCTTGACAAAGACTCCTCCAAGACCAAGTCAATTTCTCCTTTGATCAACTTGTCCTCACAAAGTCAACCCAAGCCAAAATAGCTTCAACTCTTCAGATTTCAACCTCACTTCAGATTTTCGGCTTCTGCTTCAGGTCTGCACTTTTCGGGCCTCCTGCAATCTCTGTAATTTTGCATGTGTGAATGGTTTAGGACAGAGTTTATGTTCCTTTTCTTCTTCGCTTGGCTTGATCCTCTTCCCATGGTAACTGGGCTTTCAAACTGATCTTCTTGACACCTTATTTCGACTCCTTTGATGACTGTAATTTTATGCAACTGATGCCCTTAGACCTTTCACACATGTGAAGATATGTAGCCCAAAACTGCCCTCTAAACTTCGCTTTCTCTTTCATTATCTCTCCTCTTCTTCATTCATCTTTTAGGTCTTCTTCTTACCCTTGATCGATCTTCTTCTTGCTTGATATTTATTCTTCAAATGAGGTTGAGTGCCTCTTATATATAGGATTCCTGGGAGCCCTAATTAGGCCCACTTGACATCTCTTGTAGGCCAACTTGTAGATTGTTAGGCCAACTTGATGATTACTAGGCCGTCTTGATCTTGGAGGGTCTTTATGACAAAAATTGACTTACATAAATTCCTTTGACTTGATACATGATGCTTGTTACCCACCATTTTGTGGGTGATATCCCTAGGAGAATTTTTTTTCTCCAAGATGGTCTTCAACTAGCAGCCAATAGCCACTAACTAGTTCATTGTGCCATTTCTCCGCCACCTAAGTCAGCGACAGTGTTACTTGGGAGTGGGAGCGACATTTTCAAAAGCTCTTGGTTTGGGAGCGAATCTCAGAGCGATTTTTATATAATATATATATATTTTTTATTTTGATACATATATGTCAACAAAAACATGTAGAATGATGAATTAGATATAAAAAACATTAAAAAAAACATAGATTGATCATTGAACCATCAACCATATAATATCGATCATCTAGAAGTAATAATCTTCATCAACCACGTCCACAAGTTAGTAACATACAACATATTGAGTCTCGTGAATCATGATTCATCAATCTTAAAGTTTCAACTTCAAGCTTTCAAACTTGAAAATTCAATATATAGCATTTATCATCATTGATCACCAAAGTTGTACTTGTAAGCTAAGTTTAAAGTTTAAAGTTTAAAGTTTAACCTTTACAAGAAATAATATCTAACATGAATTGAAATGTTATAAAATGAATTATGAAATGAAATGAAACAACTTTCATGAAGCATCATATTCATAATTCAAAATCATTACCAATGAGTTATAATTGCCAACTTCAAACTTCAAACTTAAATTGTCATAGTCATATATTGTTTACAAAAAATATCATTATGATATGAAAGAGTCAAGACTCAATAGTTATGAAAACTAATAGAAACTAGAAAAGACAAGTAAACTGTAAATCTATTATTTACTACTACATGTGGCCCTTGCCACGAGAATTGTCTAATGTATGAACAGGTCGTGGTGGTCTTCTAGGAGTCTCTCGCACAGACCGATGACCAGAACTAGAAGGCACATGCCCTCCACGTGAGGGTATAGATGGAGGCGACGACAACAAAGGAACAAGCCTCGAAACTCGAGCACTGCTACTGGATGGTGGAGGTGGCATGGTTGTTGCTTCATCTTCCTCATCATAAGTTCCGCTTCTAGTTCTTCAAGATGTATAGTGCCATCCTCCAAATTATCATCCTCTGGGTGGTTACCCCAAATTTTATATGTTGGATCCTCATAAGCTCGATCACAATAATGACTCAACAACCTCAAGTTGTAGTGCACATAAGCCAAGCTTTCTGCCCGGTTTTCATTGGGGCAGTTTCTTTTCACATTATGTATGAAGCTGTAGGTGCTCCAACACCTCTCTGTAGAAGAAGTATTTACAACCTGTGTGAGAACTTTTTTTTCCAATTTTGGCAAAAGTCCATGGCTACCATATGATTCCCACCATGTGAGAGCATAAAATCTGTCTCTATCTTCCATTACACGAAAGATACCAAACAAACCAGTGCAACTGAAGTATCTGCCTAATTCAAGACGCACACTAGCACATTCCTCCCTGTCAGGTATCAACTTTTCTAATGCTTGCAAATATCCTGTAGATACCTCTTCATCTATATGGGGTTTGACCCCTGGTGCAGGTTGGGCCAACCAAGATGTAGAGTAGTATTTTGGCGTAAGGATATACGCCAAGCAATGTAGTGGAGCGTTAAGTTTATCCCACTGTATACACACACAATCGTGAATCAGTGTATACAAGTTGGGATCATTATTATGAACAATATCTTTTATTTTCCCCAACATGGTATCCATCTGCTCATACACCTCGCCAATCACTGGTTTATCTGTATCTGCAAACCGAATCATGTGATAAATGGGCTTGGTGAAATCCAATACTTGCGTCACACGTGCCCAAAACATATCATCAAGAATGGCCTCCTCCACCTGTTCAAAACCTTGCCTGTTAGCTGCATTTGTAGCCCTTTCCTTTAATACCTGCCATTGTGGACTTGATACCATGCTAGCCAATGACTCTCTTACCTTCAAAAGGCCCTTGAAGGTGAGGTAATAGCTACCAAATCTAGTCCTTGCAATCTTCAACAACTCCAATCTTGAGTGACTGTAGAAAAGGCCATGGGTATTGCTATGATTTGTAATAAATTTCATCATTTGTTTGCCTTTCTTGTACAAATCACCAATCCGTTTGTATTGTTCGTTTTTGTTCTTAACAATATCATGCGTCAAAAGGTTCATTGTGTGAACCAAACACCCAGACCAAAATATGTTGGGGTATTTATCCTCAATAATTGCTCCCGCTGCCTTACAATTAGGAGCATTATCAGTGATGACTTGGATGACATTGTATGGCCCAATACGCTCAATTGTTTCAAGTAATGGTTCTGCAATGTTGATGCCGGTCTTGAACTTGTCTGAGTAATCATATGCTGAAAGAAAGATGGCACCACTAACAGACACAGTAAGAACATTTATCAATGGCTTGCCTTTTACATTTGTCCATCCATCAGATACAATGGACACCCCATGGTCAGTACAAGAACTTGTCATTCTATTCAAAGAATGTGATATTTTTGCTTTTTCATGATCAAGTCCAATGGTTCTTGCCTTGTCATACCCAAGGCTCTTGTATCCTTTAGGGGCATCATTTATGGCAGAAACCATTTCGTGCCAATAAGGTGAGCGAAGAACATTGAATGGTATCCCACATGCATAGAGAAACCTGTAAACTTTTGAATCCACATCATTCCTACACCCTTCATCAAGGAAATTTGATATGCTTCTACGCCTTAAAACTGGTGACCCTGTGCCTCCATATCCACTGCCTTGGAAGGACGCTGAAGGACTTCTTTGTGCATGTGATTGTGAGCTTGGTTCAAAGAAACCCTTCGATTTTTTAGATTTGTATTGGGCTTCCTCCTCTTCCCTTATGTATTTGGCTCTATCTGTTGCTGACACACCTGTACAAGTTTGATTCCTATTTGTTTATCTCCATCCCATGGCATTTTCCTGAAGAGGTGTTTTTTGGCACGGGTGTATGAACCTGTGTAATTATTGTTGCAATGGGGGCAATGAAATTTAGTGGTTCCACTCCCTTTCCCTGCGTTAGGCTTGTTAACATATTTCCACAATGGGGTTTGGTATTGTTTAGTTTTTTGAGCTGACTCATGTTCACTCTCCTCCAGCTCCTCTTCACCGGGGTTTTCATCAAATCCACTATGCCCCCCTTCTTCATCCCCTTCTTCATTTTCAATTTCAACCTTCCTTTTTCTACTCTCCAACACCATAATAACCAAAAAAGGAACCAAGAAGAAGAAAATTCCAAGAAATATAACCATGATGTTTGAAATTTGAAGTTTTGAATTTGCAAAATTTAAAAAAATGGAATGGGAAATAGAGAAAAATTTATTTATTTATTGAAGAATAAACATTAAAAAAAAATTGATAGACACTCTATTCAATATTGTAGAGCCTACCTCTTTGGCATCTAATCTTCCCTTGCAAGCTCTTCAATCTCCCCTTTCTCCTTGCTTTCTCTTACTCTCTCACTCTCTTGCTCCTTGCTCTCTCTTTGCTCCTCACTCTTTCCTTGCTCTCTCTTGCTCTCTCCTTGCTCTCTCTCACTCTCTCCTTGCTCCTCACTCTCACCCTCTCTCAATCTCACTCTCACTCTCACTCATTACAATGATGAAATGAAATGAGGGAGGGTTTATTTAACCCTCCCTCCTTCACTTTATTTCCACAAAAAGCAAATTTTTTTTTTGTTATATTTGTTTTGTTAGTTGTGTTCGCCGATTTTTTTATTTTTTATTTTTCACCCGCGCGTCTCTCCCGCTCGCTCTCGTCGCTTCAGGAGCGATTTTTACAACCCGGGAGCGATCGCTCCCTGACCACTCCCGGGTTATAAATATCGCTCCCGGAGCGACGCTCCTTGCTTCGCTCTGGAAATAAGCAGGGAGCGCAAGTTTTTTTATGGGAGTGCGCTCTCGACTTGCTCTCGAGTCGCTCCCGCCCGGAGCGTGGATTGGGAGTGGGATCGAGTGGGGGGGCGCTCCCCTGCAACATTTATCTAGTGAAAGACATCATCCTCAAAGAAGCATCTTCACTTAACAAGTAAGTATTCTATATTTTATGTCTCAATCTACAATGACTTCTTTTTGCAAGGAGAACAACAAACTTGTTGGGATATCGAATTACCTCGCATGGAAGAAGAGAATAGATTTGATCCTCATAGAAAATGATGTTAGTGAATATGTCACATGCTCAATCACCAAACCTCCTCAAGAGCAATCTCAAGCACTATCAAAGCATATGAAAGGAGAAGTAAAAGCTCAAAGAATCCTTATTGAGTCAATCAAGGATTCTCTCATTCCTTATGTAGCAAAGTTGAAGACATAGAAAGAGATTTATGAAAAATTGGTGGAATTGTTCTCTGTAAGTACTGCAAGAGAAATTATTGTTAAAATGTAGTAAGAAAAGGCTTCATTTGTCTTGTGCCTTAGCCAAATGGAGAAATTCGATATTTGTCATCGACAGGATGACTTGGATTGTAGTTAGCTGGAGTGACATGACTTTGTCTCATAGTTAAGTCAGCAAATTCGAGTTATAGGCTAGAAGTAGAGTTGTGCATGGGTTGATTGCTAAAATTTAGCAATCTAGTGGAGTTATTGTTAGTTGAACTCAGTTAATTGAGCTTTAGTCTTTAGTGGAGTTAGTAGGAGTTCAATTGTGTAGTTATAACAATTGTTAACTCACTAATCTCTCAGTTAACTAATAAATTTACTAAAATAAAACCCAGTCATGCATGGAATTCGAATTGCCTAGTTGGAGTGGAGGAAAAGGAACATTATAATTATCAATTGTATAGTAGTGTTTTTGCATTGAAAAGGGGGTCAATTCCTTCAGGATTTGCACAAGGAAATAGAGAATTCTCGTATTTTTAAGGGGCTAATTTCCTCTAGGATTGTGCAAGGAAATATAAGGGGAGCAAAGGCCTATTTTGGCCTAAGTCTTGGTTAGAGCAGGAAATCAAAACTGTAGTGCAGGGTGTGCTTCAGGATTGAAGCAAGACATTGTAATTGATCCATATTCACATCCGAATTAACGCAAAGCAGTGGAGGGGTTTTTCCGAGTTGGGTTCCCCTGTAAAATCATTATGTTCCTTGTGTTTTGATGGTTGAATGTTATTGCATGTGTTTCTATCATGTGTTTTCCTTTTCGCATAATAGTAGAAGAAATTTTTTTTCTCTTCATTTTAGTTTGATTTCATTAGCAATAGCAAATTTCTTGCAATTTCTACATGGTCCCAGAGCATCAAAAGACTACATAAAAACCTTGTTGCAGATCTTCTCGCAGAGAAATTTTGATTTACAAAGTTTTTGTTGCAGATTCTCTTCAGCGCAGGAAAAATATCTTTCAATGGATTAAGACTGGAGTATGCATTGGAGGCACCTCGAATTTTTGTGCTTGGAAAGACAGGATGGAAGTTGTCCTGGATGACAATGGAGTATGGGAATATACACAAATTGATATTCCAAAACCAACAACATCAGATGCACAAGCACTTGCTCAGTGGAAGAAAGACACAACAAAAGCCAAGAGGATTATTTTGGAGGGTGTCAGAGATCATGTGGTTTCGAACTTGCATGGAAAGGAGACTCCTTTTGCAATGTGGAAAACTGTCACAGATCTATTCTAGAGTAGCAGCGTTGCCAAGAAATTGGCATTGAGAGATAAACTCAGGAGCATTCGAATGCAGAAAAATGAAACCATTCTACAATACTTATCTAGATTCACTCGGGTTCGAGATTAACTTGGAGGAATAGGAGAAAATGTGCCAACATTCGAACTTGTGAGCTTAGCACTCCTTGGCCTTCTCAAATCTTACCACAACTATCAAGATTTCAGTTAAAGAAAGAGACAAGCTACCAAATTGAGAGAGACTTTGGGTTGATTTGGTGCAGGAGGAGATAAGAAGAAACACTAGAGATGGTGTCACATCTAGAGTTGAGGAAGAAAACTTTGCCTTGGCAGGCAAGGGAAAGAAAGGCGAGGCAAGAAGGCCCAAGGCAAGGCAGAATCTTGCCAGAACCAGGGAAAAAAGGAGGACATCAACAAAATGAAATGTTTTCACTGCCATGAATATGGACACTATGCAACCAAGTGTCCGCACAAGAAATCTGGGAAGAAGCATGCAGGAGGAGCAGGAGGTGGTGCTCTTGCATCACAGTTCGAAATGGATTTCACCCTCATTGAATGCATGGCAAGTACTGTATGAGGCAGTGTATGGTACTTGGACTCTAGAGCCTCATTTCATATGACAGGTTCTAAGGAGTTCTTCAGCAACCTGGCGGAGAAGGACCTACAATTAGACATAGAACTTGGAGATGATGGGTGTGGTTACCCACCATTTTGTGGGTAACATCCCCTGGAGATTTTTTTTCTCTAAGATGGTCCTCAGCTGGTAGCCAACAACCCCTTACAGTGACCAACTTGCTCATTGTGCCATTTCTTTGCCCCCTGAGCCAACCATGCGGTCCCTTGCCCATCTGCCATGATCGTATATTTGAAGGTGCGCCTATCGAACCTAAAGGCATGTCTTCTCATTTGGAAATTAAATAGTGTAGTTTGCTTGTCATGGACACTTTTGGGCATGGATTAATAGGGGGATTCGACAGAAAGAATGGGCTCGGTCTGTGCTCTTGTCCCTTAGACCCCTTTTAGGTCTTAACTGTGGATTCTAGTCTCGTGTGATCTCTTTTATTGACCATTTAGCTCTAGGGATGGTATTTCATGGGAAACCCCGATTTAGGTTTTGTGGTCCCGCTCCCTTATCTGCTTATATTCCCCCCTTTCCGTTCATTATTACCCATTCATCATTTCTCCCACTTGGGTCCACATCCCTCTACTGGGTACACATAGGGTTAGCACACCCCTTCCCCTTGCCCATACCTTGGGTCATGTCTTGGAATGAAGCTCGGAAGTTGATGTAGCTAAAAAAGAAAGATAAAAGCATATATGGCCACATTCAACAGGAAAAATGTACCAAAAATGCAAAAGATGGCTAGGACAAACACATTCAGCACGTGGGCAAGCCAACACATGAGCTCTACCCCATCATCATAGCCATCACTGTGGTTCCTACATGTTCTATGATCCTCCTTCATCATATAGGAACCCATGACTGTCCTAGCACCTGGTGGGCAATGAACCACCCCACCTTAAAAGGGGGATATTCACTGCCATATCTTATACATCATGCTCTTAGTCCTTTTGAGCCCCGAGTAGTTAATCAAAGAAAATCATAAAAAGGCAAAAGGAATATAAAGAAGGGTGGAAAAATCAAGGCCAAGGCACCTCATGTACCACGATTTCTCCCTCCTACACATTATAAACCCAAGTGTGGGCTTCCCTCTTATTAGCTACCCTTGTACCCCTGCATGTGACCCAGGGCTGCCCTTCTCATCCCCTATTTCATTCACCTATTTGTCACATGCCACCACCTTTTGAAGGATGCACCTTGACTATATCATCCCCTTTATAGAATTAGAAACCATCTAATAGGATTTTTGATTAACCCCATTTGGAGTTTAGGAGACATTGGCACACCCCGAAGCCCATTATGGAAGGACAGGCCATTATGAAGTCCCCAACTGTGGTCCATGATTGGTAAGCTCATTTACTTGATTTCTCTAATGACTTGTTGTGTTGGAAGGCTAGGGGACGCATTGGATCTTATGCAAGATTGCAGTTGGTCTCCATTTTGGGTTTGTTCTCTCTATACAGGGTCCTAATCCTCCAGAGGGCTACATTGGCACATGTAGGGTGTGCGTTGAGAGCCATGGGCTTCCACAACAACAGACAACACTCTGTGGATCTCCACAGCGATTGAAAGATTGCTCATGGTTCACTTTTTGGACGAAGAAGATGCACTTGATCTGTCATGCCCAACTGGCCCCAGATTTGCACAATGCACTTGGCAGATGATCCAGGACTTGCAAGATGATGTTTCATCATCTATACCATCATCCTAGCCCTTGCACGCGATCTACAAACATTTTTGATTTGTTTGGAGACCCATGAGGACACTTGTGTGCCCTCACATGTCATTTGGAACACCACAGGTTATTACAAGGGGCCACCCCTTTGTCCACTGCTTTTGAAGGTCCTACTCTTCATTGTGGCACCCATGGACCCCATTGGGTCTCTTAACGGGCCCTACAACATGCATAGGTTATTATATGACCTCTTGAGAGGCTTACTTTTTCATTTATGAGCTAGTTTGGTGGGCTTGTCACAAAAAGTTGAATTATTAGAACATTAGTTTATTTTTGGGGCTTATATAGGCCAAGGAGGCTAATTTGAAATCCTAAGTTGTGTATAAATACAAGTGGGATGAGTTCATTTCTCATCATCACTTGGGTTTGGATCTCTTATCTCTCTTGAGATTTTCGCGTTTTTTCTAGAGGATGAATTGGAGCTTTATGGATGAGTTTTGATGTGTGGATATTGGTCTATCTTCTCTTCGAGCTTCTCTCTTGGCAATTGTGAATGGTTAGATATACTCTGTTACATGTAAGTACATGCTTTTTAATGTTATTCTTGTTTACTTTTGTCATATACTTTGGACTGGGATTTTCGTTGTTCTAGGGCTAATTGTTGCATGCATTTATTGCTTAAAATTGTGGAATTTATCTCTCTTATAGCATTTCTCAATGTATGGGCCATGCAATATGATTGAAATCTCCTTAGGGGTAATTCTATCAAAGAATTTGACCTTGATGCCATTTCCTTTGCACATCGAAGTATAAAAGCTGCAAGGTTTCTTCTTCTTGACCTAGAAGGCTAGTGAAGTGATTTTGAGGCCTCTTTGACTAGGGACCAAGAAATTGTAGTCATATTCATCATAGACTCCATTCTCCCAAAGATTAAGGCTCTGATCTACAAATGGTGGTCACTAAAAATCATTTTTCTTCACCTCCTCCCAGGTCTAGCCAAGTTGGGGTACTTAGGGCATCAATTTCCCGACAAGCTAGCCCTCCAAAATGTTCGATCTCCCAGGGTCTCCTGCGCTGGCCTTTCCTCAAGCTTTCCTCCAATTTTGAAGCCATTCCAACAATGGAGTTGGGAGAAAAGACAAGTCCTAGCTCCGGGATCAAATCTTGCCTTGCCATCCCCAAGGCTAGTACCTCATATGGTCAAAACAAGAACTTCGAAAATTCTTTCTTTGATCCTTCCCCACCTTGTCTAGGGTAAGAATATCATTGGTTGCTACATTCTTTCCTCATACTCTAGAGTCTAGATTGGGTCCACTTGGTCTCGTGTGGTCCCATTCCTTTGAAAGATCATTCTTCAAAAACCATCTGGGATTTCAAAGTCCAACAAGGATTTTAGGGATTGGGAAACTCCTTCACAATCTTATCTCATAAACCTAACCCACAAATCCTCTCTTCCTTTCCCTAGAATACATAGTACCTTGGTTAGAAAGTAAGCAAGCTCCATCCTTCAAACCCTTCTGGGAAAGGGTTTATTTGGGTCACTCATATTCACTCATTGACTTATCCTTCATTGGTGACTCCATAGATACGGGGTTTCCTCCCATCGGTGAAAGTCCGTAAATAAAAGGGAGCCTTACCTGAGGTGATAGTGGGCTAAGTCTCCATTTGTTGCCTTTGGCCTAACATTTGCCCTGTAGGGATGCCCCTTAGGTCCCCTGCTAGTTTGAGTGGTAACAGGCGGTATAGCACCAAAGGGATTGATACTATCACCTTTAAGAGGGAGTCAGTCTCCGATCTTCGCCTAGAAAATGTGATGTATGTTCCTGGGTTGAAGAGAAATTTGATTTCTATCACTGTATTGGAGGATAGAAGATATGACGTGGTGTTCAGTAAAGGGAAAGCCTTTTTGAAGCATGTTGCTATTGGACAAGTAAAACAAATTGGTTTTAGAGCGAAAAATCTCTACAAGCTAGAGGTGGATGCATGCGCAGCATTGAGCAGCAAAGCAGAACATGTTCAGAGTCAAGATGTTGGAGAACTTTGGCATAGGCGCATGTGTCACCTACGCCATGGAGCTTTGAAAATCATGCAGTAGATCAGCACGAGACTTCCAAAATGCACCATTGACGAACATGATGTTTGCAAGGGATGCACTCTTGGAAAATATGTCAAAGCATCCTTCCAAGGCTGAGATAATAGAGATGGAGCAACCTTGGAGTGGGTCCACTCTAATGTGTGTGGGCCATTTTCTATAGTCTCAGTTGCAAAACACAGGTATTATGTAATTTTCATAGATGACTTTTCCCTCAAGTGCTGGATCTATTTTTTGAAGAAGAAAGATGAAGTGTTTGCAAAATTTGTTGAATTCAAAGCGTTGGTTGAAAATTTGACTGGTCAGAAAATTAAATTCCTGAGAAGTGATAATGGAGGAGAATTTGTCTAATGCTTTCAAAGATTTTTGTGCCAAGGAAGGCATTAGAAGAGAACTGATTTCAGCCCACAATCCTCAACGAAATGGGGTGGAAGAGAGGAAAAACAGAAGCATTGTAGGGCTACAAGAGTAATGTTGCATGATCAGACACTGCCACAATATTTGTGGACAGAAGCATGCAATACAACAGTGTATTTGCAGAACTGAAGCCCTCACAAAATACTTGGCATGATCACACTTGAAGAAGCTTTCTCTGGGAGGAAGCCATATGTATCCCGTTTTCGAATTTTTGAAGCTACAGAGTATTGTCATGTCCCCAAGGATAACAGGAAAAAGTTGGAGCCTACAACTAAGATGGGACCTTTGTAGGATACACAGAGACACCTCATAAATATCGGGTGTATTTGCCCTCAATCAAGATGACAATGATGAGGAGAGATGTTAGATTTGATGAGGAGAAGGCTATGAGAAGCTCTCTAGAGCGAGAGCCGAGTATTCCACCATAGGAGGAGCTTCTTGCTCCAAAGGAGGAGCCTCAGTTAAAGCCTCAGGATGTTATGGAGCAACCACATGTGGGGGAGCAGAAAGGAGGCCGAGTGGAGGCACCCACTCAACAAGAATCTTCCGGAGAGGGGAGGAAGAGAGCCAGAGAGGCTGACAGGTTGGTGCAAGATGCATAGGAGCATGTGGGAGCTCCTACATCCTTGCGCAGGTAGAGGATATCACTAGATAGGTATACTGGTTATATGGCACTTATGACAAAACTCATTGATTCTGAGCCTTCTTCATTTGAGGAGGCAGTTTCCCAACCAGTGTGGGTAGATGCCATGGTGGAGGAGTATGACTCCATCATGAAGAACAATGTATGGGAGGTGGTGCCGAGACCAGAGAACAAGTCAATGGTTGGTTCCAGATGGATATACAAAGTGAAACATGTAGCTGATGGCAGTATCGAGAAGTACAAGGCCAAATTTGTGGCCAAAGGCTTCTCACAGGTAGAGGGAGTTGATTATGAGGAGACATTTTCCCTTGTGGCAAGATACTCCTCCATTAGAACCATTCTAGCATTAGCTGCGCAGATGGGGTGGAAGATCCACCAAATGGATGTGAAGACTGCCTTCCTCAATGGAGTGGTTGAGGAAGAGATTTACATAAAGTAGCTCGAGGGATTTGAGACATTTGATAGGGAGACATGTGTGTAGACTTAGGAGAGCCCTTTATGGTCTCAAGTAAGCACCCTGTGCTTGGTACACTCGGATAGACACATATCTTAGTGGATTGGGCTTCACCAAGAGTGAAGCAGATGCCAATCTCTACTACATTGTGTTAGATGGAAAATTGCTCATTCTAGTCCTGTATGTAGATGACTTGATATTGGTAGGGGATGAGAAGCTGATCTAGTCTTTCAAGGAGGACCTTGCAAAAGAGTTCAAGATGAAGGACATGGGCTTGATGCACTACTTCCTTGGTTTGGAGGTATGGCAAGGAGATGGAGAGTTGTTTGTGGGTCAAGGGAAGTATACCTTTGAATTCTTCAAAGATTCCATATGCAGGACTGCAAGCCTATGGACACTCCTCTAGCTACCAACTGGAGGAAGGAGGATGCTTCTACAGGAGAGGCAGTAGATGCTACCATCTACAGACAGTTGGTGGGGTCCTTGATGTATCTAGTGAACACAAGGCCTGACATATTTTATGTAAATCAACCGAGTTAGTTTATGGTGAAGCCTACGAAGCTTCACTGGAAATCAAGAAAACATGTGCTTTAGATACTTCAAAGGCACAACAAATTTTGGGGTATGGTACAGGAGGACTGATGGTGTGATTGGGTATGGAGTTCATCAGACAGGAAGAGCACTTCAAGAGCTGTCTTTAGTGTTGGGTTAGTAGCGATTTCTTGGTATAGCAAGAAACAAAGATCTGTTGCACTCAACTCAGTAGAGGCCGAGTATATGGTTGCTAGTCAAGCAACATGCGAGGCCATTTGGATGAGGAAAATTCTTGTTGGTCTTTTCAGTCAAGAGATGGATCCTACTGTGATTTACTGTGATAATCAGAGTTGTATCAAACTCTCTGAAAATCCAGTATTTCATGACAAGTCCAAGCACATTGATATCGGGTAATATCACTTGAGAGATTGTTTTAAGAGGAGAATCATGATGTTGCAGTACATTCCCACAGAGGAGCAGGATGTAAATATTTTGACAAAGGCATTGTCAAGAGGCAAATTCGAGTTCCACAGGTGCAGGATAGGGGTGGTGTAGAACCCTTTTCTTGCTAAGAGGGAGTGTTAAAATGTAGCAAGAAAAGGCTTCATTTGACTTGTGCCTTAGTCAAATGGAGAAATTTGATTTTCCACATCAGTAGGATGACTTGGATTGCAGTTAGCTGGAGTGACATGGCTTTGTCTCCTAGTTAAGTCAGTAAATTCGAGTTATAGGCTAGAAGTAGAGTTGTGCATGGGTTGATTGCTAAAATTTAGCAATCTAGTGGAGTTATTGTTAGTTGAACTCAGTTAACTGAGTTCTAGTCTTTAGTGGAGTCAATAGGGGTTCAGTTGAGTAGTTATAACAGTTTTAAACTCATTGATCTCTCAATTAACTGATCAATTCACTAAAAATAAACCTAGTCATGCATGAAATTCAAATTGCCTAGTTGGAGTGGAGGAAAAGGCACATTGTAAGAGGAGATAGGCTACCAGATTTAGACGGGAAATGTTACCACACAATCTAGCAAGGGCCCTAAGGAGGGAAATCTATGGGACAACGATTAGACCAAGTGGAAACAATGGGACAATGACCCACTATCACCTTAGTCAATGTCCCCTGCTCTTTACGGACTTTCACTGATGGGAGGAGTCCTGGTGAGAAGGGAATCACTTAGAATGAGTACATCAATGATTTAGGTGTGATGTGATTCCATAAAGCCCATTCAAGGAGAGACACAATAATGGTTTGATGCTTCAAAGAACCTAAAAGCTCTCCAAGAAAAGCTTTAAGATGAAGAGATGAAGACCTCGGGTTTTAGATATGATGATGGTAATATGTATTCTTATGGTCAAGACTATGGAGATGTGGCGGGATGTCTCAAAAAAGCTCTATGTGATGATTTAACTCTTCCAAAGGGATCTTTGCTCTGTTTGAGAGATCTAAGAAAGTCTTGTGCTAGACCTAGGGTTTTATGAATAATAGTGGGAAGAAATACTTCCAAGGTACTCGCTAGGTCAAGGTGTTGAAGAATCTAGGGTAATTAGATGTAGTGTGATTCTTCGTTACTTGATAACAATTTGTGGAGTCTTTTTACTTTTTCTTGTTAGCTTAATCTTCTTCTTCTTCTTATTAATGCATGTGTCTGTACTTCATCAAACTGCTACCAAAACATAAGAACAAGAACACAAGATGTTGGCTCTATGCCAGGGTTAAAACCTCTCTTCTCTTGAGAGGAAAACCCTTTAGTAAGTTTCTCTTATTGAAGCTTCTTATTGATCAATGCCAAACTCTAGACCCCCCTTGACTTTAAATATCTTCCAAGCACAAGTCAAGCCCTTCCTCTTTCTTGCACTTTATTTTCTGGCACTTTGTCCTTCTCCTTTTGGCACTTCGTCTTACTTCTTCTGACACTTCGTTCTTCTTTAGACTGTTGATAGACCTTGTTGCACTTGCTCTAGAACAGACACCTTTTGATGAGCCCCTTTTCTTGTGATGATCCCTTCCTTCTTCTTGACCAAATGAGCTCCTTCTTCAAGGTGTAGGTGCAGACTTGATGTGATTGTCTTGCAGCCCTAAATTCTCGTACGTGTGGTGGTTTACTTGTTGTTGTGGCCTCTTTCCTTCTTCGCTTGAGTGCCCTTCCTCTTCGCTTGATTGGGAGGCCTTATAGGCCTTGTTTACTAGCCCAAAACAAAGAAATATGTTACTATGGGTTTCTGCTATTATAACCGTAGGTAGACCCTTCCTTTCTCACACGTGTGGCTGTGTTAACGCTAGAAAAACAGTCCCTTCCACCTCAGCTTCCTTCTCTCTTCCTTCACTGCCCTAGAAGACACTTGAGAGTCAGATTAGGCTTTTCCTTCTCTTTTTCATCTACTTCCCTTTGCTGATTTGAGAGATATTTCAGTGCACTATAATGGAGTGGACAACCTCTATATATAGAGGATTGTCCCTCCTGTTAGGCTGACTTGAGGATAGTTTGCCGGTTGACTTGTTGAGCTTGCTTCAGATGGCTTATTTTGTGGTGTAACATGCTTGAAGGAGCTTCTTTGATGGTGCCTTTGCATAGGAGGGGATTTGACTTTGCTTGAAGGTATTCCCCTGACTCTAATACATGGTGTAACATGCCCTTAAGGCCTTCAACATTTCCTTTTGACTATTTGACTCACCTATAGCACTTAACATGTGCTAGACCTATTTCAATGAGCAAGAAACTCATCGATATATATTATAAAAATAATATTTCTTTTCTTGAATAAATACAAATATCAAAAGTACATTTATGAAGAGCGAACCTAGTTACATTTCCTTCAACAATCCCTATTAACTAGGGAGGTATTCATACAATATTACAATGTGTTTGGGTGTTATCAATTTATGAAGAATTCACATAAGAGAAACTGGATTTGCAATCCATCTGTTATAGCATCATATCCATCAACATTGTCACAGTGCAAGGCCTTGACTAATAACTCCATCTCTTCATGAGATCATGAGCTACAATGCTGGCAAGACCAATGATTTATAGACACCTTCATCATTGTCTCTCAAGGTACATACCCACCCGGGTGTTCTCTGAGTATGACCTTCTAGGACTATTCTTATCTTGGGTTCCCAGCCCTCAAAGAATATCGATCCTCTTCCCTACTCTTGTCTTGGATATCCTACACATCCTCAAAGAGTATCAGATGCCAGATGATTACCTAATCCTCCCATTCTTTCTTCCGAAGTGAAGACAAGAATGTTGTGTTTATCTTGTGTCTACATTTCCATTCATGGCCTTCATCTAGACTTACGGTTGTTAGTCCTGGTCTAGTGCATGACCCATGAAATGGAAAAACACAATTGTCACTCCTTTGTAATCAGGGGTGGTCCAAAGCTCCCTCTTGATCAGGGACTTGTCAAAGCTACCTCTTAGCTAGGGACTCTTTAATTCATCAACAACTTCTCCTTCGTGGGTCCTTCAGCTGCTTGATCTCTTTCCTTTCTTTGAGGTCATGAAGTCTTTGTTCGAACTTCTTCTAGGTAGGGCAACATCCATTGATCACTTTCCTTCATGGTTTGTCATGTCATTGTTTCCTTCGTGGAAAGTGGATTTCTTGCCATACATCAATTTTTGTTGTTATTTGTCCATGCTTCGAGATACTCTTTTCATGGATGCTTTGTTGTACTTGCTTGTTTACATGCTTCGACGTAGTATCCCATCATGACTTCATCCTGACATTGCTTTTTCTTTAGCTAGATGGCTTCTTCATCACGACATCTTTTGTAGAGTAGAATCAATTATCTGTACCTTTCATATCTCCAAGGCCATCATAGGTGTCAAGGGTCCTTCTTTCCTTTGTCAGATTTGTCTTGCCTTCTTTTGGGAGATATCTTCTTGTCAGATAGTGATTCTCGGTGATCATGGTGTTCTTCACATGCTTGATCTCTTTCTTCATTTGCCTCTTCTTGGATGGATTGGTCAACCGCCTTATGCTCCTTGTGAGAGCAGTTCTTCATTTCTTGCTTCTTGGACTAGTCAACTTTTCTTCTTGCTTCTTAGTCAACAATCTTATACTCCTTATATGAGCATATTCTTTTGTTGACCTTCATTGTATTGTAGTACATGCCTTCGAGCATGTCCTTGGTGCAAAAGATTCTTTCATACTTTATCATGTTATAGAACTATTCCCATGACTCAATAATATACAAATGATAACATGACTAAACTTTGATGCATACATACCTCATCTTGATTCTCCTTTGATCATCTTAGCTTCATTTGGTTGTCCTTGGTGTGGCCCTTCTTGCTTCATCTTAGCTTGCCTGCATATCATTCTTTTCTTGAATCCCATGAATGGGATTCCCAATGAGACATTTGCTTTGGTTTACGAACCTTCTTTTGAAGATTCCATCATAGGATCTTAAAGACCCTTGCATTGCAAATGTTTCTTTTCTTTTGATGATGGAGGTATTCTAAGATTCTTTTTCATGATCAATTTTCTTTCATAGTGGATGAGGTCCTATTCTAGGTATACTCTTTCTACATGAGTATCTAGAACTCTATGTACTTCATGTTTCTAGAGTCTAGAAGATATTTCTAGCTATGCAATTTTATTTTATTCCTACATGCTCCTATCCTACTCAAAACCTTGAAAGAAGACTTGAAGTAAAGAGTTCAACCTAGTCATAGTAGAGATCTGGAGGATCTTCCTTCTTTTTCTTCTTTTCTTCTTCTTTCACCTCTTGAGTCATGTGAGCTTCTTCCCTCTTTCTTTTGTTGTTGTTGTCCTTCTTAGGCTTAGGACAATTCATTTTGTAGTGTCCATATTCTTGGCATCCAAAACATTGGATTTTGGACATGTCTTTGTTGTTTGTTCTTCGTGGACCAAATTTGCAAAATTTTCCTTTTGTCTTGGCCATGGTAGCGAATGCTTATTCCTTTGATCCCACATCTTCCTTTGCTTTAAGTCTGGTTTCCTCTGTCTTGCATAGAGACCACATTTCACTGAGTGTGGTTGCTTCCTTCTTGGCATATATGCTTGATGTGAAGTTGCCCCAATCCTCAGGTAGAGCATTGAGTACTATAGTTGTCATCTCTCTGTCAGACATGACTTCCCCAAGCTCTTGAAGTTGATCTCTCATTTCAGAGATTTTCATGAAGTAGGGAGCTATTCCTTCCTTTGTTATCTTCATCTTGTACAATTCATTCCTTAGAGATATTACTTCTTCGGTTGTGGATACCGAGAATAGCTCTACTAGCTTATCATAAATTTCTTTTGATGTTTCAAATTTGGAGACATAAGGAACTAGAGAGTCTTTGATTGATACTATTAGAATCCTTTGCGCTCTTGTCTCATCCTTATTGTACTTAGCTAAGGCTTGAGTTTGTTCCTTAGCAGGGATAATGATATTCCCTTTTTTGATATGTTCTAGAAGTTCATTCTCATTGAGAAGTAAATCAATCCTCTTCTTCCATGCAAGAAAGTTATTGATACCTACCAATTTATTGCTTTCCTTGCAAAACGAAATTGATGTATATTCAGAAGGGGACATGTACTTGATAGAATTTGAGATGTAGTGGATTTGCTTTCTCCTTGAAGACTTGATGGTTTGCCTTCCTAGGATCTTGATGTTCTTCAAGTTGCCTTCTCCAAGTGGACTTGCTTGATGATGAGATTCACTTGATGACTTGTAGCTTGATGTAGGTCCTGCTTCAATCTGCTCTTCTTTGTAGGTGCCTTTATGTAAGGCTCTTCTTCTTGCTATGTATTCTTCCATGGTGAATGATAGGTGGTAGGCCTTCTTTTCCTTGAGTAGATTTGGCTTGATGCTTCAACCTTGTAGATGACTTTCCTTGATGAGTGTTCTTGAGTTGCCCTTTCCTTGATGTGTCACCTTAGCTCTGATACCATGTTGAAGAATCTAGGGCAATTAGGTGTAGTGTGATTCTTCATTACTTGATAACAATTTGTGGAGTCTTTTTACTTTTTCTTGTTAGCTTAATCTTCTTCTTCTTCTTATTAATGCATGTGTGTGTACTTCATCTGTTAATTTTAGGTATGTTCTATGCTTAGAGCAATTTACTTCAATTTTTCACATTAGTTCAATATCAATTTCAGATTAGCAATCACATCAACGTGATAATAAAGTGCAGATAGAACATAAACATAAACAACAGAAGACAAGAGGACACAATATGTGGCGCTAGCCAGGGACAAACCCCAATGTGGGGAAACCCTTGATCAATTCTTCTTATATTCTTCAATAGTTCAGCAGAGAGAGAGATGGTACAAATATACAAATTAGATATTGTATGACAACATCAATAAGTCCATCATTCTGATAATGACGACTTTTCTAAGATGCAACACCAATCAGACTTCAAATAGTCACAAGGAGTGCTGTAACTAATCCTTTTAGATGATCATCAATGCAGCAACAATATTCCTCTGAATGCCTGCTCCTGTAATTCTAGATAGGGCACAAGGAGAAACTCTGTAACCTTCCACACTGTCAGACAACTAGCCCCTTCAAGAGCTGCAATCCACCAAGGAGAGACTCTCCTAATCCACGCTGCCACCTGAAGTCAATACACACTGCAATGTTACCTCAGGACAGCCTTAGCTGCTTGCTATGGCTTGCAGCCTAGCAAAGCAGCTAGCTGTAGCTTATAAATTCTTCCAACAGGCCTAGTTAAATCTTGAATTCATGCCTATTCATGACCTTGACACAACGCTGTCATCTACTGTGATTCTGGCTGCGTTTAGGACTCCTTAACAGCGTCTTGAGGCCTCAGCTCACTTCTGGACAACGTTCAAACTTCCTTGACTGCGGCTAAGTGACCTTACACTTGTTGCGGATAAGTGCTGCTCCTTACAGCGGATAAGGGCCAGATATGACAGCGTTAAAGACTCCTTGTTTGGACTGTGGATGAGGGCTCTACAATAGTTGCGGATCAGGCCTGCGGTTAGGGCACTTAGGGCTGCGTATCTTCAGCTGAGAATAGACCTCCTTCACTGCGGTTAGGGCTAGATAAAAGCCTCTTGAGACTGTGGTTTAAGGCCTCCCCTTTACTGTGTATAAGTGTCCCTTCTTGCTGCGTATAAACCCTCATTGACTGCGGCCTAGGGCACCCTTAAATGCTGCGGCTAGGG
Organism: Pinus tabuliformis; assembly: GCA_031772625.1. Lineage (NCBI taxonomy): Eukaryota > Viridiplantae > Streptophyta > Pinopsida > Pinales > Pinaceae > Pinus > Pinus tabuliformis. The sequence goes on along the minus strand of CM062819.1, from coordinate 85,046,674 downwards.
CACCCTTAAATGCTGCGGATAGAAGCCTCCTCTAGCTGCATAAAGAACCCTCCTTGACTGTGGCTTTGGACAACATATGAATTCCTTAGACTGCGTATAGAAGGCCTCTCCTTGCTGCGTAGATAAACCCTCCTTGACTGTGTAGAGGTGTCTCCACCTAGGACTGTATATAGCCTTCTCTTTTGATAACGTCTAGGGCTAGGGCATCTCCTCTAGGGCAGCGTATTCTCTTTGGATCTCTCCTACCACCAAAACCCAAAAACAAGTGGAGAGAGATCACGAGAGATGATTGACCAAATGACTTGAAGCTCACCTCTATTTATGGTGCAACATTGAGGTCAAGTGGGGCTAATTTGGTTGCTGGCCGACCTTTGACAAATTGTCACATAACACGAATAAATTCATATTTCCAAGAATACATGTCGGAATCAGATGATATTTACATCAACACTACACTTCTCAACGAATGGAATCCAAGAAAAATATCCGCTGCCATAAATAAGATGACCCACATGGAGTTTGGCCCTAGTTGCCAATTTTAACATCATCACACTGCTACCAAAAGATAAGAACAAGAACACAAGATGTTGGCTCTTTGCCAGGGCCAAAACCTCTCTTCTCTTGAGAGGAAAACTCTTTAGTAAGTTTCTCTTATTGAAGCTTCTTATTGATCAATGCCAAACCCTAGACCCCTAGCTTGAATATCCTCCAAGCACAAGTCAAGTCCTTCCTCTTTCTTGCACTTTATTTTCCGACACTTTGTCCATCTCCTTTCGGCACTTCATCTTACTTCTTCCGGCACTTCGTTCTTCTTTCAACTGTTGATAGACCTTGTTGCACTTGCTCTAGAAGAGACAACTTTTGATGAGCCCCTTTTCGTGTGATGATCCTTTCCTTATTCTTGACCAAATGAGCTCCTTCTTCAAGGTGTAGGTGCAGACTTGATGTGACTGTCTTGCAGTGCTAAATTCTCGCACGTGTGGTGGTTTACTTCTTGTTGTGGCCTCTTTCCTTCTTCGCTTGAGTGCCCTTCCTCTTCGCTTGATTGGGAGGGCTTATAGGCCTTGTTTACTAGCCCAAAACAAGGAGATATGTTATTGTGGGTTTTTGTTGTTATAACCGCGGGTAGACGCTTGCTTTCTTGCACGTGTGGCTGTGTTAACCCTAGAAAAACAAACCCTTCCACCTCGACTTCTTTCTCTCTTCCTTTGCTGCCCTAGAAGACCCTTTAGACTAGGCTTTTCCTTCTCTTTTTCGGCTACTTCCCTTCGCTGATTTTAGAGATATTTCAACGCGTTATAATGGAGTGGACAACCTCTATATATAGAGGATTGTCCCTCCTTTTAGGTCGACTAGAAGGTCGACTTGAGGAAAGTTTGCAGGCTAACTTGTTGAGCTTGCTTTGGATGGCTTCTTTGGTGGTGTAACATGCTTGAAGGAGCTTCTTTGATGGTGCCTTTTGTAATATTCCTAATTAGCCCCAGCTAATTGGAATATTCGATTTTGCCAATTTGCCTTCTATAGTTATTTTGTAAATAAAAAAAGTGAGAAAGGGGGACATAACTCACTTTTAGAATAAAAGTCACTTCCTAGTAGCACAACGTTGTGACTTAAAGGGAGAGCCAAGGGGGCCAAAAGGGGGGACGCAGAAATGGAGCCCACGCAGACACATAGAGGGACTGCGTAGGAGGGGAGGAACACGTGGCAAAAGGGGAATCACGCAGGAGAAGGTGACCATTGGGATTAAGAGAGGCAGAAGCTATAAAAGAGAGAGGAGCCCCCTCATTTTGATCATTCGGTTATGTGCATTTGTGATAGTCGTTTTGGCTTTAGAGCATGCTGGCTGTTTAGCTAATCTGCAGCACTGTTTAGTGCATTGAGTGTCTCTGTTCGGAGATGTCACCCTTAGCCCCGGGGGACTTCGAGTGCCTGCTCGGGCAAGGTATTTTCGTTGGCATTTCAGTAGCGATATCTTCAACATTTTAGCAGCAGTTTTATCAGTGTTCTGGAGGACTGCGTAGCACTGGGAGAGGGACGCAGTTCTAGACTGAGGGTTTGTGGAGGATTTGAGCCGAGGGATTGAGCAAGAGATCAGCTCTTGCATATTGGAGGAGTCTGGCAGAGTTCGGGGCTGAGTTTCGGAGGGTTTTATTCAGTGGCAGCGCAGAGCAGTGAGGAACTGCGTAGAACCCCAAGGGGGTGATTTTCAGGGGTCGGCCATTCCACGAGAGCTTTCTGGGTTTTTCTGGGTTTCTCGAGTAGAGTCCGATTCCAGAGTTTCAGCTTTTTCTGAGGAGGGGAGCAGCCCCAAATCCTCGTTTGATTTCTAGCAGCAATAGCGGCACAACAGTTTCCCAGCAGCTTGGACGCAGATCAGAGAAGGGCCATTCCTTTGTTATTCTGAGTGTATTTCTTCACTTGCCTTGTGCAAGTAGAGGTGCCATCTTCCTGATCACCTCCTGTACTCATTTTATTACTCAGTATAATAAAATGGCTTAGCATTCTCTCTGCATTTCTTGTGTATCTGCTTATGGTTTATTTGATAGATATAGTATCATTGTTACTTGTATCTTTGTGAGCATTCTCGGCTATTATACCACTTGTGTGTTTCTATTATACTCTTAGATAGAGTCTGGAAAGGGCCAGGTAGCCTCCGGAACTCATCCTCTTTTTAGAGGCGACATATCTGGTAAATGCCCCCCAGTCCATCTTTGGTTAGAGTTTGTTTGTGTTTGGGGTATATTCCTGATATGGGATATTACACCTTTGAATAGGAGGGGACTTCACTTTGCTTGGAGGTATTCTCTTGACCCTAATACATGGTGTAACATGCCCTTAGGGCCTTCAACATTTACTTTTGACTATTTGACTCACCTATAGCACTTAACATGTGCTAGACCTATTTCAATGAGCAAGAAACTCATTGATATATATTGTAAAAATAATATTTATTTTCTTGAATAAATACAAATATAAAAAGTACATCTATGAAGACCAAACCTAGTTACATTTCCTTCAACACAAGGTAGGGTAGGAGAAAGGGCTTGTTATGATTTATTCCAATGAATATTAAGTTCATACAATCCTCAAAGAAGTCCCCAAGGTGTGAGAGAAAGACCTAGGTTTTCCCTCTTAGAGTGGCACCTAGGGAAAGAGATTTTATGGATGAAACTCAGGGGGATGCCCACCAAACATGGAGCATAGTTAGCCTAGACCCTAAGCTTGATACATGGACCCTCGGATTCCCGAAAAATCACCTCTAAAATTTTGCCACAAGCCCTCAATTTCTGCCTTACCTTTAGGGGACCGAAATTTAGGAAGAGAAAATATGGGGAAAAGATGAGTTGATCACCAAACCTCTTGGACTAGTGCCCAGTCCTTTGGGCTATCGAGTCTTAGATGATTTAAAATTAGCCAAAACCATCCTTAAGGAGGCTAAAGATTGATGCCCTAGCAACCAACCTTTAACATTTACCGACACAAGATTTATGGAGTTTCATGGAAGAAAGACAAAATCTCATCCATTAGGAACATTCATCATTTGTCATGCAATGATTAACATATGCAATTTACAACTAAATTGTTAAACTCACATGGACAGCAAGACAGATGTGAAAGATAAATCAGTGAGTACATTTTTCTTATTAACAGGAGATGTACATTTATAATACAATGTTGTGACTCTTGGGTTTCAGATCCCAAGGTCTGTTGGACTGCTTAGTCTTTTCGGCTTCCACACTAACCCTTTAGGATTAGGTGTTCAACATTCCCCCCCTTAATCCGAAGGGTTATGTATGAGTCCAAGAAGAGCGCTGTAATACAAAATGTGCAAAAAATGCATGGCAGCACTAGGCTGAATGTGCTCTATGAAATGTTGGTATAAAGGGCGGTGGTTTAAGGATGACCACCAACACTGGAACGCTTAGTGCAGTTCCCGGAACTCTTCCAAAACTGGCAAGAAACTGAAGTTTTCTGCTAGAGGAAGTGTTCTCAATCTGTGATGGTTTAAGGATGACCAACAACTCTGCGATTCCTGGAACTCTTCCAAAACTGGCAAGAAGCTGGAGTCTCCTGCTAGAGGAAGTGTCCCAGATTGCCAACTAAAGGCATGTTCAGACATCTTTGTCTCTGGCTACAACTCTGAAACTGGTGTGGCAGGTTGTGGCTCAGGCTCGCTTGATGTGACTTGGAAGCTTGTAGATGACCATCATTTCCCCCCCTGTCAGGTACAAGGTGAGAAGATGGAGAAAACTCAACTGCAAGACTGTTCAATACTCTAGAACAAGTTCTGACATGTGTTTGGAATATCTTCTTGGCTGTTGATGCCCATTGCCAAGAAGCGATCCATCCAAGATGAATCTTTGTTCTTGCAGGACGTTTGTTTCTGAAGCATCTGTGTGAAGAATGACTGGTTTTATGACAGTGCTTACATGGATGAAGATCAAAACAGTGATCTTTCAAATGGCCAACTCGGTCACAGTGTTGGCATTTCACGATCTGTTGTTGTTGTTGTTGTTGTTGCTGTGGAAGAGGAGTAGAATCTGGAACAGCTGAAACTGAACTGTCATAAGGAGTAGAATCTGGAACAGCTGAAACTGAACTGTCATAAGGAGCAGGTGAACTGTCATGAGGAGCAAGTGAACTGTCATGAATGAATCCAGCACTCTGAAACTGAATGGGCTTGGCATAGTCTGGAATATGGAAGGACAAGTCCTTGTCATATCCAAGACCAGTTCTGTGCTTGTTGTGGACAAGCTGTTCCCAAGGTCTGATGATGGGCTTGGGAAGTGCAGACTGGGTTTCTGCATCTGCATATACAACTGCTGCTTTATTTGAATGAACTGTAACATTATTAACATGCTGCTGATGGGTGGTTGTCTCAATGTTCTGAACAAAAACAGGTTCAGAATGGTGTCTATTTTGATGTAGCTCTTCTTGCTGTAGCTGTGATTCAAGATGCAAAAAATCGATCTTTTCCTGTGCATTTTGTAAACATGTTTGAATTTCTGAGAGAGATCTTTTGCTGATTTGGAACGTTTCATGATTAGAGGAATATATCAGAGTTTTTAAGAACTCTAATATTTCAGTAATTCGAGGCATATTCTTCATTATCAAAATTACACCCCTTTAAAACACTGATTACAACTATGACCCAATGAGTAAAAATGGCGCCCACTCACAGTACAAAGATACAGAAAAATGTGCAGCAAATGAATCAAGGAACATAAACTATAATGAGTTTTAAATACAGTTCCACAACTGGGGCAGCAGCAACTGCACCATTTGCAACTGAGAAGAGAAGCCGGCTGCCTCAAGCTGGATCTTCAGAGAGTCTTCTTGCCCAATTAAGAGATATACAAAAGATGCTCCTTGAGTTTATTAGAAAGAGGGTATCACTTCTAGAAAAAGCACTGAATGCTGAATACCATAAGGAGCCAATAATTGCAGAGCAGAAGGAATTTGAGTCTATCAATGAAGAACCTGAGCAAGAGGCTAGAGATGTACATCAACCACTAGCAGAAGTTGGTAGCACTGCTTTTTCTGCTCTATCAGCTCTAGGTTGATATTTATGCGTTTCTGCTGAAAGTTGACCCAAAGTTTTGATTCCAGATCCAGAAGAGGTGTCAACACATACTTTTGATAATGATTTATCTGAATGCCCAGTGTATATTCGTCTGTCGCCAATATTGATGAATGGAAATGGAGGCTTAGCTGTCTAACATGACTAGACAAATCCCAGCGTGTTGAATATTCCAAATATAAAAAACATCACTTGTAATGTAGAAACCAAACCGATATAGGGCACATATAATTCTCTGCTGGAATAATCTATGCTGTTTTATAAGTCCAGCATTCAAATACAGCGCACAATACACCACATGAATTCTTAAATAATGCCAAATTGCTGCAACTTTAAAGAATATAAACAGTGCCCATGACTGATCAAATAAAGATACAAGCAATGTTTTCTAAATGGTCAACAATGAATATTTACAGCATCAAAATTAGCTTAAGTAGGTTTGTATCAAACCTTGTCTCTGCCCATCAACCAACGCACCTTTGAGTGCTTTCGACCCTCTAAATTCTCAATGTACCAAGGGATGCACAGCAATCGGTTTTTACTTTTCACCGACTGTCTGCCTTGCTACATATAGCGGTGTGTATAGTGATATTATCTGCAGTCCCTACTTCTGGACAGTCGAGAAAACTTGCGGCTTTGGTGGAAGGGCAACAATGAAGAAATCCCCAAGCGTGATATTACAATTGCAGATGAATGAAACTGCTTGGATCTCAAGCCCGTAGGGAGCAGCAACGCTAGATTCACGTAAACATCTCTGACTGCAACCCATCAACCGAGTTTCAAGACACACAACGCACTGTCATTGCAGCATACCATTTAGACGTAGACCTCTGAGCACACGGTCTCACAATCATTATAATGCAGCGAACACACAATTATTTCAATGCAACGAACATTCCAAATTCTAGCAGAGGGACAAACCTTCACAGTGTTCAATACATTAAATGCACGACCAATACAATGCAATCAACTTGTAAATAACTTACTGCTTCAACACATTTCTCAACATTCCTCCACAAATTCTACTTCAACGCATTTCTTAACATTCCTCCACAACTTTCATGCATTTCGCAGTAATCTTGAATCCCAAACTTCAAAGGCTCGAGCAATGGTTGCAGACTTGACGTATTTTGACGAATAGATTCCAGGGACATAGAGAACATTCAAATTCAGGAATAACGTTTAGAAACTCGATGTTGACTCCGTTGTCCTCAAAAGCATCGATGATTTCTTCGAATGCTGTAAGTTCCAAAGTAGCACTTGAATTTGAGTTTTACCACTTGGGAATTTCAACTAACACAATATTCAGGACTTCTCAAATTCTGATGGTTGAGACGAGCTTCAATGGTTGCATGCAGTGTTCCTCGGTCATATCCTCTCCTTCCTCAGCGATGGAAGCGACCAGAATCTTGAAAATGCATATTCAAAATTCAGAAATACAGCCTCCGCACTGCAACACAAAAAATATAACATGACAGCAGCATTCTCGAGCACCAAACAACACGTCCTTTCGTAGAGACGTTGACAGTCCGCCGTAGGAGGAACTCCTGGAATGGCTACACCAACACAGCGTTCAACGGACTGCAGCAATTCATTGTAATGAGCACGCAATACAAATTTGAGCTCTAAATGGACCAGCCATTCGGCCTGTCAGCCAGCGCATGCAACTTTAAAGTGGATTTCAGAATGAATGAGCGTAGAAACCGTGCCCTTCTTCTTCCAACACCATAACCTTCCTCGGTTTAGCGGTGACGGGTGCAGGAGCCCAGAATTGCTGGGGCTCTTACCATAGCCTCCACTCTCTTACCGCAATGTTTCAACGACTCACAATAATCAAGGCCGCGGTCTCTCAGCAATAATCAGTATATTCTCGCCTTTGCCATCGGCTTCAAAGGGTGGTGATGCTCGACTATTCAACAGATGCGTTATAGAGAGCGTTATGGAGTGATTGCAGTGGCGTGGCAGAGACGCAGGACAGAGGCATCTCAGGACAGAGGAGCGCAGTCTCAGGACAGTGCGCAGTCTCAGGACAGAGCATTGATACAGAGAATTTTCATAGAAATAGCGTATATCATCATCGCTCGTAAATGATATGAGCCGTTTCCAAATTTCTTTTAAGAATTATATGTATCAGCGGCATAAAAATCGGCAAAGAATCACATGCATTGTTAATAGGGATGGCAGATAATAGGTGGCACTACAGGTTGAAGCGGTAGATTTGCTATGCGCAAGGAGGTTTGAGACGCTGACAAGCTAGAACGGTTGAAAGACAAACAATGAGGGCATAACTGGCCATAAATTTAGTGGACATGAAAATGTCTGCAGTTCTGACATGCAAAGGGAAGCCACAAAACAAGTGGCTCAAATATGAGCAGGGCCAGAATTCGCCCGCTCTGATACCATGTTAAACTCACATGGACAGCAAGACAGATGTGAAAGATAAATCAGTGAGTACATTTTTCTTATTAACAGGAGATGTACATTTATAATACAATGTTGTGACTCTTGGGTTTCAGATCCCAAGGTCTGTTGGACTGCTTAGTCTTTTCGGCTTCCACACTAACCCTTTAGGATTAGGTGTCCAACATAAATAGCTTTCCAAAATGAAGAGCTAAATATCTAGGGTTTTAGATATGATGATGGTAATGGGTATTCTTACGGTCAAGACTCTAGAGACGAGGCATGACGTCTCAAAAAAGCTCTATGTGATGATTAAACTCTTACAAAGGGGTCTTCGCTCTCTTTGAGAGACCTAAGAAAGACTTGCACTAGACCTAGGGTTTTATGAATAATCGTGGGAAGAAATACTTCCAAGGTACTTGCTAGGTCAAGGCAGGGTAGGATAAAGGGCTTGTTATGATTTATTCCAATGAATATTAAGCTCATACAACCGTGAAAGAAGTCCCCAAGGTGTGAGAGAAAGACCTAGGTTTTCCCTCTTAGAGTGGCACCTAGGGCAAGAGATTTTATGGATGAAACTCAGGTGGATGCTCACCAAACTTGGAGCATAGGTAGCCTAGACCCTAAACTTGATGTGTGGAGCCCCAAATTCCTGAAAAATCACCTCTAAAATTTCCCCGCAAGCCCTCAATTTCTGCCTTACCTTTAGGTGACCAGAATTTAGGAAGAGAAAATATGGTGAAAAGAGGAGTTGATCACCAAACCTCTTGGAGTAGTGCCTAGTCCTTTGGGCTATGGAGTCTTAGATGATTTAAAATTAGCCAAAACCATCCTTAAGGAGGCTAAAGATTGATGCCCTAGCAACCAACCTTTAACATTTACCGACACAAGATTTATGGAGTTTCATGGAAGAAGACAAAATCTCATCCATTAGGAACATTCATCATTTGTCATGCAATGATTAACATATGCAATTTCCAACCAAATAGCTTTCCAAAATGAAGAGATTATGACCTAGGGTTTTAGATATGATGATGGTAATAGGTATTCTTACGGTCAAGACTCTGGAGATGAGGCATGACGTCTCAAAAAAGCTCTATTTGATGATTTAACTCTTACAAAGGGGTCTTCGCTCTCTTTAAGAGACCTAAGAAAGACTTGCGCTAGACCTAGGGTTTTATGAATAATCGTGGGAAGAAATACTTCCAAGGTACTCGCCAGGTCAAGGCAGGGCAGGATAAAGGGCTTGTTATGATTTATTCCAATGAATACTAAGCTCATACAACCCTCAAAGATGTCCCCAAGGTGTAAGAGAAAGACCTCCCTCTTAGAGTGGCACCTTGGGCAAGAGATTTTATGGATGAAACTCAGGCAGATGCCCACCAAACTTGGAGCATAGGTAGCCTAGACCTTAAGCTTGATGTGTGGACCTTTGGATTCTCGAAAAATCATCTCTAAAATTTCGTTGCAAGCCCTCAATTCCTGCGTTACCTTTAGGGGACTGATATTTAGGAAGAGAAAATATGGAGAAAAGATGAGTTGATCACCAAACCTCTTGGACTAGTGCCTAGTCTTTTGGGCTATGGAGTCGTAGATGATTTAAAATTATCCAAAACGATCCTTAAGGAGGCCAAAGATTGATGCCCTAGCAACCAACCTTTAACATTTACCCACTCAAGGTTTATGGAGTTTCCTAGAAGAAAGACAAAATCTCATCCATTAGGAACATTAATCATTTGTCATGCAATGATTAACATATGCGATTTCCAGCCAAATAGCTTTCCAAAATGATATTCAACAAATTAGGGTACAAGGGCACTAACTAGTTGCAACAATTCCATACATTAGACATTATTCTAAGAAAAATGTTCAACAAGAAGCACTTACAAGATGAAAATATGATATATTCAACCACAAATCATGAAGTAGCTCCAAAGAAGATTGAAAATTTCAGCTCCAAATGTCAAAATGCATCTATACGAATCTGCAATAGTGTCCAAAGAAAAAGTGTGAATTTGTTTACAATAGAGAGATCCAAGTGATGATGATGAATTCTTACAAATGGAACTCATTTCTATTTATATGATCCCTTTCCTAATTCAAATTAGCCTAATAGCCCCTACAATTATAAAATAATGTGCAAATAACAAGTCCCTGTTGGAAAGCCCACCAAGTAGCTCATAAAGTGATTAAGAAGCCATCCATACGTGAGCCAAAATGATGAAATTGGTGTAGAAGGGTCGTTGGAAGGCCGATTTGAGTCCTCAACGTGCCCCAATGAGGGAGAGGGCTCCAAGAATGATGGACAAGGGGTTGGCCCCTTAGTATCCATGTAAATAATCATGTGGTGCTCCAAAGTGGCTCTGGGGCACAAGTAATGGTCTCATGGGTCTCCCGATGACAAATAAGCCCGTAGACTCCTCCATATGAGGGCACAAAAGATGGTGCTTGCCCTCCCATGTCTGAAGGATGAAACAAACCTTCTTTGGGCCTCAGGTCAGTTGCCAAACCCTGTATACAATGCTAAGTCGACTGGGGGCACTGCTAGTCCAAGTGCATCATCTCGCATATAATGTGGGGCAATGAACAAGCTGCTGAAGGTGTTGAGGCTACCCATGCCATGAGATAATGCCCTGTCACATGATGGAAACCCATATCTCTCAATGCTTCTCCTACAAGTGTCAATATGACCCTCTAGTGGGCTTGGGCTCCAGTTAAGTTGCCCAACCCATGATAAAACCACCTCCAAATCTTGTATAAGATCTAATGTGTCTCCTCACCTTTAGACACAATAATTCATTAGTGTAATTGAGTGAATAAGCTTGCCAATCAAGGGTAGAAATGAGACTTCATAGTGGGCTTCCCTTTGAAATTTGGGGCTTTGATTATGTAATGTTGTTACCTCCCTAGGTGGGAGTAGTTAATGAACAATCCTATTAAGTGTTCCTAGTCCCTAAAGGGAAGGACATGTCCAAGGTACTTCCTTCACGTGGTAGGTGTTTTGTGAATAATGATGAGGTGTATTGGGATATAGGGGTCTCAAAGGCCACCACTCAGAACTCAAAACCAAGGTTGGGAGATGGTTGGATCTTTGTTTTCCCACAATTCTTCATTTTCCTTTTTCCTTTTATTGATTTTTCTTTTATTACACTACTTGGGGTTCCAGGGGATGAGAGCATGATGTGTATGATATAACAGTGATTACCCCCTTGAGGTGGGGCAATTCATTGCCCACTAGGGGTCGGGACATACATGGGTTCATTAATGATGTAGGGTGAACTCGTTGGGGTCCTAGGAGCCAGGGTGATGGCCATAATGATAAGGGGTAGAGCTCATGTTTGGATTTTGCCCACATGCTAAATTTATTGTCCCGACCATTTTTTGCATTTTCTGGTATCATTTTCTTTTGTATGTGGCCATGAAATGTTTTTACCTTTTTTTTTAGCTACATCAACATTTGGGGCATCGTTCCAAGCTCCACCTAGACATGTGGACAACGGGAGGGGGAGTATCACGGTCTTGTGGACCCTTATTTATCTTTGTAGAGAGTTATAGGTCGGGGAACTATGCCAAAGCATCTAAGTAAGGGTTTAATTGAATTGGATGACCAATGTATTAAACTTTTAACACTTGTAAAATCTAAATATTTCTGAGAAGTTCAAATGGTTGATTTTCATTCATAACAGAATAAATCTTTAAACTGAGTTTGAAAGTAGAAAATAAGAAGATATGTGATAATCAAACATCCATATTGAACATTTAATTTATCAAATTCAGCTGATGCGTGGTGAATAATTCTACAGCGAAACAATATATGTTCAGGGGGTGACAGAGGGCAACGACTAAAAGATGTAGAGGAACTAACTTAAACAAATTGTTTAGTTAATTAATATCTATAATGATTATAACTTTGCAGCGGGCTGTCAGGGAGATTGATAATCAATCTAGCCTTACTCTAACGCTTATGTTACTTGAACACATGCAAAAATAAATTATGAAAAATATAAATGAATAAACAAGAAAATGTCACATGAACACAAAATTTGCTATGAATGAAGCCAAAATCCTTTGATTATCTTCAGAAATATTTCAAAGTATTACAATAGTGTCGCTGGATCATCACAAGGGGTTCAACCCTTCTTTATTCAAATTACAAAATACTTATAGAGTGTAATTCAAAAATATCTAAATCGAATAAAATTTATTACAAAATAGAATATTATCCAAAATTGATTTGGATATTACAAAAATAGAACAAAAATAGCTTTTCTGAATTGATTTGAGTAATCAACACACAATTTGAGGGCGTTGTTTGATGACCACTGCTTCAAATTGAATTCTCTGCTTTCTGCTCCTTCTTTCCCTGCAACTGGTTACTAAATTTCTGCATTTTGTTTTACTCGATGAGTTCGAGTAATTTATCCCATCTTTTATCATTTGGAATAGAAAATTTTGTTACTTTTCTATATGCCTCATCGACTTCTGTATACTTCTCAAAGGTTGGCCTAGTAATGAACAAATGTTGAACTTCATGTTGGATAAAAAGATCATATTCTAGGCCTTCAAGGAATGCTTTACCACTGATTATCCCTTTGACTTTAGCAAACTTTGTTCTATCTATTGCTATCTCATGCAATCTGTGCTGGTAATTTTCTAGTGGAATCAATTGGCCACTAGAATCTCGTAGAGCTGGAAGTCCTTTCTGGCGTAAAACATTAAATTTTCTATGAATTTTTTTAACCTGTGCTTCTAAGTTTTGACATTTATTTTCTAACTGTAACATTAAGTTCCTTTTTGTCAAAACTCTTCTTACTTTTAGGATTGTATTAGTCCTGTCTTCAATTCCAAATTCCTCTAGTTCTTCTTTTGTTTTAGAATTCAGGACTTTGATTATTCTGGTTGCTTCCCCTGGCTTGTGATCTAAGTCTTCTTTGATTTTTGTTATGGCTGCCTTTGATCTTGTAACCAGTTCCTCCTGTTCAAAAATGATTTCAATAGATGTTCAGAGTTCAGTTATGGTTGAATTTATATCAATCCATATTTTTTCTTTTGCTTCAGATAATGTTTGTGCAATTAATGATTCATTTTCATATTTTTCAAGTTGTTTGGTTAATCTAAAGTTTTTTGTACTTCGGCAAGATATGCATTATCAAACTTTATTTTGTTATCTCTGAACTCTGAGTTTTTCAATCTCCATATCTTTTAATGACAGGTCTCCCATAGCTTTTGATAATTGCTCTGTTGGATTTTGTCTAGTAGACTCTATTTCTGCTGTTGACATTGCTATTGTAGATGTCCCTTCTCCAATGTTGATTTGAAGTACTCTTTCCTTGATTAATTTTTCCATCTCTGCTTCCATTTTCTGTATCTGCACATTTTGTTCCACAATCATTCGAAACATGTTTTCTGTTTCCTTCTCCAGCTGACCTACTTCTCGTGCTTGGGGATGTTCAGATGATGGTAATCTTAGTGGTTTCCTTAGTGCCGTAATGTCTACATTTTTGCTTTTAATTATTTCCTCAACTGCGTTTACATTTTTAGGATCCAATCCTAACTTTAAAACCAAATCTTCCCGCCCCTTAATTTTGGTATCCTTAGCTAGAGAAGACATCTTTTCTAGCTTCAATTGAGAATGAATATTGTTTAGAGATGCTTGTAGCTTAGATGATGCCATGGTAGAACTTGTCAAGGATGTGTAGATCATTTCTCCTGCTTGTTTGTGAAGATCAATTTGATCTATAGGATGTACCTGTTTATATCAAATGAAAACACAGAGATTTTGTAATCTTCAACACTCTTAGGCACAGGGACCTTTGGTTCCAAAAATGCTAATTGGAATTATCCTCTCTCACTATCTAGGGCAGAAAGTAACCTGGTATGAGTTGTGGAATATTGTTTCCAGAACACTGCATATGTCAAAGTTTTTAGTGACTTGTTTTAATTCTTCGTCTCTAAGAATTTTGTCAAAATACTCTACTGCCTTGAAGAAGAAGCAGAAGGAGAATCTATGGTGGTTTCTTCAATTTGCTGTAATGAAAATGCAGATTCTCCTGAAAGTATGACTGTGGTAGGTTCTTCAGAAGTTTGAACTTCTGAGGACTCTTCTTCAACATTTATGGTCTTTCTTCTCTTGAACACTTTGAATACCGCCTTCTATAACTCTGATCCTGCTGGGGATAAAATTTCTCTCGGTCTTTTCAATTCTTTTTCTGTCATCCTTGGAGTTTCCAATGTTGTTTGACTGGAAACTAGCTCCTCAACTTCCTGTAGTGTGTTCTCTTCCCATTCTTCTTTGTTGGCATACTGTTCAATCTCAGGTTTTGCAATGTGCACATATGGTGTAGACTTTTTCCCAACTCTCATTGATGATATTACTCCTAATGGATCATATGACCAACTAAAACTCAATCTAAACTTCATCTGACTTAACAAATCATTGACTTCTTTTTCTGCAGCTCTAGTGTTGACTATGAATGGGCCAACCTGTGCCTTTAGTTTAAATTGAGCTTTTTGTTTCCTGGAAACAAAATGAACATCATCCATGTTCATCATTTGTCTAATATATTCTAGTGCAAAAATCCTCATGGGGAGGAACACTGGTAGTTTGTAAGGTGGAAGCTCGCAACCATAGATTCTAATCTCTGTAAAATTCTGGTATAAATACCAGTCTCTAACTTTAGATTGCTCACTCAAATGTAGGATCCTTTTGATCTCTGTGGAAAGTTAGGGGATTGCATCACTACTTAACAAACATATTGCCATATATAAAAATTGATTGACAAAGTCACTGAAAGAGAATTCTTCAAAAGTTTTCCTCACTAATGAGGTCCAATGAATCACTGACTATGGTTTGCCTTCAGCATCCAATTTCTATAGAGGAAACTTGAACCTTTCTGACTGATGATATAAAAATAAGTAAACCAAAATTGGTTGGTGCTTGAATGACCCTTCAGCACTGAACTTTAGGAACTGATCATGAATTGCATCTGACAGAAACTGACTGTAATTGAACATGATTGAAGGTTTTTTACCAGAAGAAAACATTGATAAGAACCCCAAAATAACTTCATCTACCCACTGATCATTAGGATATCCTAACAGACAAGAAACTAAGGAAATAACTTGCCTAGACATCTCAGGGAACATTGCAGAGGGATAAAGTGGGTTTGTTATGGGTAATTCTGAATTTTTTGGTAGAAAAGACTAAAAAATATGCGCTCTTTCTGAAAAGGAAAGTTTTTGATAAATCTCCATAAGGGCATCAGTGGAAAAAGAGTGAAGGGAGTCCTGAGGGTTTCACTGTAGGGTCTGACAAATTGACTTAGAGGTTATGTAGAAAAGAGTCTCATTGTTTTGAACAATTACAACTCTTTGACTGGGAAGGTATCAGGGTCCACACCTGGTGACAAACTTTGGAAAATGGTATGTCTGAGGGAAAGAAAACTGAGGAAGTAAAGATTTCCAGAAAGAAAATTCATTATTGGCATCTTCATAGCTTTGAAACACTCGAATTCACAATTGGTTTCAATAATTTTGAAATGGGTGTTAATAAGGGGCAGTTCATCTAAATTGATTACAAGGGGTAACAAAGTATTTTCCACAGATACTTTAGGTTTTCCTTTGTAGCTAGCTATTTGGGAAAAATAAAATTACTGAGAACAATTGAAAAATTGCCTGGAAGTAATGATGACTGGAAGTTGCTATTCATTGAAATTCACTTGTGGTGTCGTTCTAGAAGCTCTGGTTGCGGGTAGAATGGCAAAAGAATCTGGTTTAACGGGGATAACAACTTTTATCAAGGAAATCATTACGACTTTTTGTTGGTTTAACTATTAATGGTGCGAAAGATTTAATACATTTGAACATTTGTGGGAGAAATAAATGATATAACAGTCGCTTACTAAATTTAGCGAGAGAAATAGTCATGGCTAAACATAAGGTAGGCGGAAGGTGAAAATGGCGGGAATAATGGCCGAGTGTTGGCATAATGAGATAAGCAGTTTGTGTGTGGGGGTGGGGGCTGCTAGCAGCTTGTGGTTTCAACCGAGGGGGTACTGCAATACACAAATAGTGGACATGTAGCAAAAGTGGAGTCGAGTGAAAGCACTTTGTGGACCACCCCCCCCCCCCCTCCCCCAACTTTTGGGAATGCAAGGGGTCTCGCAATGCATCGAATGTTGTTGATCTTAGAGCGCTTGATCGTAGCCGTGAAAAGCTGCATAAAAAGTTCTGCTCTGGTAGGCGACAATCAAATCAACTTTATTACAATAAAATCAAGTATTTAAATTGCTAAATAAAATAAAAATATAAAGAGTGACATTTCAACAGCTTAGCTATACCCTTTCCTTTCATCAACTTTGTAGGTCTGATATCTAAATCAAACTCAAGTATTTGAGCAATCCATCTCCCCGTCTTTCCATCTGTATCAGTATGAGTCATACTACATTGTTAGGCACATAAGCAATTGCAAGAGAATGTAAAACATAAATCCTAAATGCTTTCAAAGCTTGTACCAAGGCATAAGCTTGTTTTTCTATGATGTCATATTTTAGTTCAGCATCTCTCATAACCTTACTAAAGAAAGCAATTGGCTGCTCATGTTGATCATCATTTCTCTGCAATAAAACTGCTGCTATGGTAGTATCTGAGGTGAAGGAGAAAATACTAAAAAGTTTTGAATAATTTGGGTTGGCAAGCACTTGAGATTTTGAAATTGCCTTTTTGATCTGTGAGAAAGAGTATCTAGTTTGGATGGTCCATTTAACTTCATTATCTTTCTTGAGCATATCAGTATTATCTTTAACAATTTCAACATAATTAGGTATGCATCTCCTTAAAAAATCTATCTTCCCTAAGAATGACTGAATTTTTTGTTTTTTTGTTTAAGCTAACTGATTACCTGAATTGCTGAAACTCTCTTAGGATCAATTATAAATCCTTTTGAAATTATTTGTCCCAACAATCTTCCTTCCCTCATTGCAAAAAGTGACTTTTTAGGATTAAGAGAAACCCAAATTTACTGCATTTTTTAAAAACTTTCTTCAAGTGTTTGGTGTGTTTAGCATCAAAATTAGAAAACACTATCAAATCATCAAGGTAAATCACTATGAATTTATTTACCTTACCAACAAATGCTAGATCCATTGCCCTTTGAAATGTTGCTCCAACATTGATTAGACCAAAAGACATCTTGGCATACATGAACGTACCCCACGGAGTTGTGAATGTTGTCTTTTCTCCGTCTTGTTGATTAACCAAAATCTAGTTGTATCTAGAAAAACCATCCAACATTAAAATCCTGTCAGAACTTGATACTCTTTGAAGCAATTGATCCATTTTTGGTAATGGATAATTATCTTTCAGGGACAATTTGTTCAAGTTTCTAAAATCGATACAGTCTTATTTCTCCATTTTTCTTCCTAACAAGTACCAGGGTAGTGATCCATTCAGAATATCTTAAGGGAACAATTATTTTAGCATCCAACAACTTTCTTACTTCTTTCTCAATAATTGGTGGTAGGTCTGGGTTAATTCTTCTTAATTTTTGCTGAAATGGCTTAGCTCTCGGTTTAAGAGGAATTTTGTGTTCAATAATAGCTTTGTCATAGTGTAGCGAACAAAGTTCGTTCTTCAAGTTAAATACTCCAAAAGACTTGTAATATAAAGATCTCCATTGAGATACAAGAATATATATTAGAAAGTATGAATATGATGATGATACAAATGAGAATGATGGGCCCACTTATATACTAGGCAAGTGTCTCTTCATGGAAAGTTATGTCCCATTTAAACATGCCTCTTCAACCTAATTACTAATTAACTAATCACCATTACAATTATCATTTTATATTTAATATATCTTATTCATAACATTGCCTTCTTCTTCAAAAATCTTTGTCCTCAAAGCTTACTGTTGAAAGGCTTGATCTCTTTGTTCTGCTTAGAATGTCTTCTTGTCTCGAAACTGTCATCTTTTTCGAAACAAGACGATATGATGTTCTAAGCGATAAACAAAATTGTCGCACCGAGAATGGATTTGACCATCCTAAATTAATCTTCTGTGGAATCTTGTGGTTACTGGATACTTCATGTGAATTGATATCACAAAACTGAATTCTACTAACATTAGTATTCTTTAGAACATAAGTTTTATGTTCAAAGTGATACAAATTCGTAGATTGATTGAGATTTCAGTTCCTCTTATTCAGACGTAGGTAAGGGGTACTTTTGGTTTGTCTTTCCCTTATCATGTGTGTGGAAATACTCTGATTTACTTCATGTGACGATGTTGCTGAGTTGGGTACAAAGCCTTCACTTGGGATGTTCATTGTCTGGACTCTGAACTGTGACATCTAAGTGTGTCTTTTCTTCAACTAGCTTGTTTTCTTCTTGAGTTGTGATATTCACTGGATCAATATTAATTCCTTTCTCTTCAACTTGGATTACTACATTCGATACTTCTTTCGTGATAAGTTCTTCTAACTTGTTTGCCAATGATTTCCTATCACGCTTAAGTTTCTTAATTTGAGTGAGTAGACTTTGATTATGGTTTTTGAGACGTAAAAGTTCCTCATTTTCTGAGTCAATTTTATTTTGGTATTCAAGCTTCTCAACTTTTAAACACTTGATTTGTTCTAATAACCTTTGGTTAAGGTTCTTTAAGCATAAACTTTCCTCTTCTTTTCTTGATAGAGTTTCGTTGAGTTTCTTTTCAGAAATTTCCTTTTCTTGTTCTAACTGGTGTTTCTTAGCTTTACATTTTCTTACTTGTGTAAGTAGCTTCTGATTATACTCCAAACATGAATTTTCCTTATTTTTGTTGGATATGACTTCTTCAAGCTCTTTTTACTTCTTTGATACTGTTTCTGGATTCTCTTGAAACATTAGTTTCAAAATATCCTTAAGATCTTTTGCTGAAGGCATTATCAATTTTGATTTCATTGTCATGTCTTGAAACGTGACCATCTTCTTCTTGTAAGAGAACATCAAGATCTTTTTTTGAGATTAAAATGAACGTACGGAACTCCTTGAACCAAGGTCGACCGAGGATTATGTCAACCTTTTTTTCAAACATAGTTACAACACGAAATTGAGATATGTACTCATAATGATCAATTGTCACTTGTAAATCATTAATTTCATATTCTTTTCCGCCAAAAAGACCTTCTCGTTCGACTATATTTGGCTCTAGAACTAATAGTTGATTTGCCAAATTAATATTGATGTAATTATTCTCGGCATTGGTATTAATAGCGATAATAATTTCTTTCCCTTGGATACACCCCTTTAATGTAAATAATCTGAAATCTACCATTGGAATACCTTTATCAGAAAATATTCCTTCATTTCCTTTTGAATTCAACTCCATTCTTCCTTTTCTTGAATGATTGACTTTGATGAAAGATTCCTTTTTATTTGAACTTGAACACCTTTATAAATTCTTTTAATATATATATATATATATATATATATATATATATAAAATTAATTAATTAAATTAATTATATAATTATATAATTATATAATTATAAAGCTTTATAATAACTATTATATCGTTTAATGTGTATTTCTTTTTTAATTGTATGTAATGGCTGACATGACAACTTCCAACCATACGTCACCTTGACTGAGGGCAATGCTTTGGTTTAATGGAAATAACCATGACAACGGAATTTGATGCTGAGATAGACGACAACGACACAGTTGACCAACGACAACGATCAGATGGACACAGCGTGACAGATGGTTGACGACTTGGTTTGAACTGGTGGGTGCATGATGGATCGAGCTGACGACGACTCGGGGGTTTGATGAAAATGGATAATGACGAAAGAGGTGGCTGTGATGGGCTCGAACTCGGTTATAGTTGGTTGCACGGGCATGAAGGGAAGTTGCAGCACAGTGTTGGAGGACGGGGATGTGTTCAGTGGCTAGGCGTGCAGGAGGATTTGGTTTTGAGAGCGGAGGGTAGCGTTAGATTATACTGCAAGCAGACGAGTTGATGGCAAAATTCGTTGTTCACTGATGGCGGTGGATTGGGGTCGGAGGAGTGTTACGGAGTTGTTAATGGCAGAGCGGTGTTGTGTTAGCGGCATAGCAGGGGCTTATGGTGTTGTTGTTCTGTTATTTAGTTTTGTTTTCATTTTTATTTTTATTTTTCAATTTTTTTAAAATGTAATTTAATTTAATTATTTTTATTATTATTATTATTATTATTTGCTATAATATATGCCCCTCTTTTTATCAACAATTTTATTTTATTTTACTTTTTATTCTCTCTATTTTTGTTTTTAAATATCTTTTATTTTTTATTATTGGTTTTTTTTTTAAATGGCCAAGGGCCTCTAACAAACTCAGCAAAGGAGAAACTCCAAGGTTTAGCGAAACGATTCAATCTTGACGACAACAATTTTGACGAAACCTTGATGGCCAAGGACCTGGATCAGAGAGCATGGCTCTGTGTAGTGGTGGAGCTGCCAAAGGATTGAACCACTCTGATACCAAATGTAGCGAACAAAGTTCATTCTTCAAGTTAAATACTCCAAAAGGCTTGGAATATAAATATCTCCATTGAGATACAAGAATATACATTAGAAAATATGAATAAGATGATGATACAAATGAGAAAGATGGGCCTGCTTATATACTAGGTATGTGCCCCTTCATGGAAAGTCATGTCCCATTTAGACATGCGTCTTCAACCTAATTACTAATTAACTAGTCACCATTACAATTATCATTTTATATTTAATATATTTTATTCATATCAATTAGGTTTTCAATTCTTCAAATGACCATTCAAATACATCTTTGTATTTCTTAAATAAACTGACATATTTTTCTTTTATTTCCCGAGGCAAACTGGCTGAGATTTTGACATTTTTGGTTTCTTTTGTAGTACCAATACTACAGACCTGTACATCTTCTTGTTGTGAACTTAGCAATGAAGTCTTTGATATATCATTCTGATCAATTTTTTTTTCAAGGGGAACTAATCCCCTTAGAATATAATTATTAGATAACTGAATGATATCATGATCAACAATTTTTCTGTTTAAAGTTCAAATCTAAGTCACCATCATTTGATTTCATTTCATCATTGTTTTCTTCTTCAATATGTAAACTAGAAAATTCATTGATTCGCTGTAAGAAATTCTTCAACTGCTCATCATCTTCAAAGACTTCCCAGTGTCTTAAATTATCTGGGATTGAAGGTCTATACTTCAATATGGTAATGTAAGTGCAAAGGAGATGGTATTTTAAAAGAACTTGCAAAAGTTGCCAAGGAATCTGCATGGTTATTATCTTCTCTCGGAATTGATGAGATATTGAAAGCCTGAAAATAGTTTTCCACACAGTCCCATACTTCATTCCAATAATCTTTGAGTCTAGGATGCTTTGTTTGACAGAGATTCCTGATCTGTTTTAAAATTACTTCCGAATCACCATATATTGCCAGGTTTTGCACTTTTAAACTTTTAGCTAATTCCAATCCTAAAATTAAAGCCTCGTATTCTGCCACACTATTTGTGACCTCAAAATCTAATTTGAAGGACTGGGTTATGTTTTTCTTTTCAGGAGAAATGAGTACAATTCTTGCGCCAACTCCATCCTTAGAAAATGCTCCACCAAAATACAGTTTCCAAATGTCGTTATTGTTAGAAAATCAGAAAGGTAGAAATATTTTCTTATATAGATAATTACTAGTGATTCTTTTATTTTTATGTTCTTTTATCTTTCAATTCATCAAGCAATTACCAAAACAATAGCACAAGGACAACAGATGTAGGCGGACAACCAGGGCAAAACCCCTGTCTAGGGGAAAACGCAGTCAACAATTACGCAGTCAACAATTCTTCCTTCAATAGTTTCTTAAGATAATCCAAGACTCTTGACCTAGACAAAGACTTCCTCCACACCAAGTCAACCTTCAATCCTTCTTGCAGATGATAACTCTTCAAAAGCAACTTCGACCTGGTAGCATCAACTTGCAATAGCAGCAGTAGCAACAACTTCGACTAGACAAAGAAAACTTCTATCTCTCTAGATGCTCCTCAGAAGTGAGAGAGATGGCCCAAAATTTCGACCTTCGTGCCTTCTTTCTTCCCTCCAAACTTCGCACCCTTTTCTAGCCTTCTTCCATCGCTTTTCCAACTTCGCACTTCGCAACTTCTAGATTCAGGATATCAAGCTATGAGAGAGAGAGTGAATTGCTCCAAATGAATTCGAACTGCATTGTATATATAGCCTTCCAGTGAGGTTGAATTACCCTTCTTGAGGCCGACTTGGTGTGGAGGAGACTAAATTCTTTTTTGACTTAAAAATAATTCTTTTTACATGATCAAAAGCCCAAGAAGGGTCTCTTCTAATGGACAATGACTCTAATGACTCAGAATAAATCCTAGAAGTCCTCAATGGGGACTTTGACCTAAAACAAGATGACCCACGCATGAAACCCATGATTTAATAAGTCAATAATAATAATAAAAATATTTTCTTGATTCTTTTGATAAGTACATTTCATTGTGACCCAAATACATTTATGAAGACCGAACCTAGTTACATATTTCAACACTTCCTCTTAATTAGGGAGGTATTCATATGTACAAGTACAAGGAAGATCTCAGAACACATGAACCATGAAGAATTTAGGCACCGCAATGCCATGAACTAGATTCCTTACCAGTGCAATCTATCCAAGGTTTCTCAACAGTTTAGGCACCGCAATGCCATAAACTAGGTTCTTGACCATGGCAATCTATCCGGGTGGGACTAAGATGGACTAAAGCTTTTAACCTCTCTAGGTACCATCAAGCTTACTTGCTAACCATCAACCCAAGGATCTAGGTGCATATCCAATGTCAGAGCTCCATGACCAATGCCATGCTCCCTACTTTGGGATCTAGACATCAACACAAAGTGCCGGCCAGATGTCCTCCCAGGCAATGTGTCTTACACACAAAGCCTCAACACTCCCGATTATTCCAATCGGTAACAAATCCTCCCCGATCAAACAGATCAGTAACAAATCTCTCTCGTGTAACCAACATGCTATCAAACCTTTGAGAGATTTACCTGTACAAACACAACCCCAATTAGTAACAAACTTTCAAATGTACATAAGTAAACACAAACCTCCGGGGTCTTCCAGAAAACTGATGTTGCTTCTCAATTTATCATAGTAGGACTTTCAAACAAATCTTGACAGAAGATTCCTTAATCATACATCTTCCTTTCCTACTTCACATGCAACAACATATTCTACAAACAGATCCCGCTTTTCTTATCTCAGCAACTCCTCAAAATGCATTCTCCAATTATCTTCTTTCAAGGTGTCCATCATGACTATAATATGCCTTACCTCTTAACTAGGGACTTGTTTCCATGAAGACAAGAGTGATGTGTCCTTCTCTCACTCACGACTTTCACTAAGACTTACGGCTGTTAGTCTCGGTCTAGTGCATGACACATGACTTAGAGAACCATATCCATCACTCCCTCTTAACCAAGGAGGATCTAATCATTCCTATACAAGGAATATACCTAAGCTCCCTCTTAACCTAGGGAGATCAACTTCTTTTCTATGACATTGGGGAATCCTTCATGGCTTCCATCCTTCTTATCAGAGTTATCATGACCATCATCATTCACATAACTTCCTTCATCATGCTTATCATAACAACTTTACTTTACGAGCATCTTCACCATCTTGAAGATTATGTACCTGCACAACTTAGATAGCAAGTACACTCAAATCTATAGAAGCGTGAAATTAACCATATCACAATTATATAATAATGGAAGAACTCAATCTTTATACATCAAATACCCAAACCTAGTTACAAACAAGAGACATACTTTTCAACTTCTTCCTAGGATTTTTGTCATAAACCCTAGACTATATCATCAAGACTTTGAGCATCTCGAACACAACCTTCATTATATCTAGGGTTTCAATATTTCTCCCAAAGGTATGACATACCCTACTACAAAATATTGCAAACCCTAGAAGCAATTCAAATACATATAGATCTACAATGCATCTAACAACTTTAGATCTCATATGTTAGACTACCATAGGATTTAGTGCAAAACCCTAGATTTCATACATGAGCTTTAACAATCAAAACCAATCACAACTCAATTTAAAGTAACAACATGGCTAGATTCCACTAGGGTTTGTTGTAAACCCTAGATTTTGCTCATTCTCAATACCCACAATACAATTTCAGGTTTTATCAACTTTTCATAAATCCCAGATTATCACACTGTCATCATATATCAAAGATTTTAACTTCTACTAAGGTTTAGTTACAAAACCCTAGAATTCACAAATACTATCATCCTAGAGAATCAAACTTCAACTAGGGTTTAGTTCCAAACCCTAGGACTCATGACCATCAACCATTAGGTCAACTCATACTTCTAGGATTTCATCATCATACACAAGCATGCCATATGTGTTAGTCAAACCCATACAAACATCAGTGTATTAAAGTTAGACATATAACAAACTTGATTAGAGTAGGGTTTCGATTGAACAACCACACATATACCTAGGATTTCATTACTAGGACAATATCTAAAATAAGGGTCTTGCTTATACACCCTACCAAACCCTAATGATCTAGGGTTTCAATACAAAGCATAGCAAACCCTAAGTTACCAATACTTCAAAGGTTCAAGATTTCAGACATTACCATTCAACCTTAACAAGTTAGGGTTTTCATAATGATACGAAAACCCTAAACATGACATTATCAAAGCATCAAACATCTTCTCTAGACTTCAACAATAACCCTTGGTAAGCTAGAGTTTCACACATTATCATCGACATACCCTTAAGTTAGGGTTTTTTACAGAGAACCTTTTAGGGTTCCACAAGAGCAATCAAAGATATAAGGAGGGTAGATTTATATAATGATGAATCACGCAATCAAGAATCTCTTAAGATTCAAGAAAGCTAGAAACAATGATGTTAGTAATAGTTTATCAAGAATGAATATGAAGAGAGCAAAAATTTGTAGTTCAAAGCATACCTTTTTGTTTCTTAACAAACCTTGTAATTCCAATGCTTTGAAGTTTGTATTGTGAGGCCTTCTTTCATAATCCTTGAGTCTTCAACAAGTTTTCCTAAGCAAGGAAAATGTGAATAGAAATGTGATTAGTATTTAATGCAAGAAAAACTAGATAAGCAAGGAAGACTAAAAATGAAAAGGTAATAAGATACTTATCTTTTGGAGGTTGGTGTGGGCTCCCTCCAAGCTTGAGGGATTCCTATAATCTTAAGAACAAATAAAAAATGTTTTTCCAGAAATATGTTAAACCTACAAATACTAGAAATGAAACAATGAAGTAGCTAAGGCTTAGATCAAAGGACTTAGTAGTGTAAGTCCCTTATATCCAGTTCTTCAGGCTTATTCTTCTTTGGAGATCCTTCTTCAACAACATTGGCTTGGTCTCTGCTTCTTTTCTTGTTCTTCGGATTGTCAGGATAGTCACTTCTATAGTGACCCATTTTGTGACATTGGTAGCATTCTATCTTGGACATATCAACCTTCCTTCTTGGCCCTCTTGACTTCTTGGAGTTTCCTTTCTTGTGAGAAGCGGAGTATGCATTTGAAACCTTTTCTTCTTCATTGTTGGATACTAATGAGATTCTCATTTCTTCTTGGGTGCAAACATTCCATAATTGCTCGAAGGTAGGAGCTTCTTTTCAGCTGTTGAGACCTGAAGCAAAAGAACTCCAAGTAGGTGGAAATCCCAATAATGCAGTAATTACTAGCTCCTTTTGTGGTACAATTTCATCTATGGCTTGAAGTTCATCTCTAATTCTAGATATCC
This sequence comes from Pinus tabuliformis, assembly GCA_031772625.1. Classification (NCBI taxonomy): domain Eukaryota; kingdom Viridiplantae; phylum Streptophyta; class Pinopsida; order Pinales; family Pinaceae; genus Pinus; species Pinus tabuliformis. The sequence continues at coordinate 85,020,849 of CM062819.1, read as the reverse complement.
TTACAAAGAAGGAAGCCACAATATCATCCTTAGTCATTTTTGTAGTCCTTAACTCATTCTTCAAACTTGCTACTTGGCTGATGTTCTTGATAGTGAACAATTTTGATAAGACTTCATACATTTCTTGAGCATGGTCTATATTAGAAATGTATGGGACACGATTGTCCTTTATGCTTTCTACCATTAGTGTCATAACCAATATTTCTGACTCTCTATACGTCAATTTGTCTGCATCACTAGATTCTTCGGTAGGTTTCTTCACCTTTTCTTTGACCAAATCCAAGACCTTGTTTTTTTCAAGAATGAGATCAATTCTCGTCTTCCATGACCTGTAGTTTGATGCTCCTTCCAATTTGTTCTCACTCTTTATTGTGTTAGACATTGCCCTTGAAGATAGTGAACTTCTTCTCTTATAAGAGCTCCTTATATGATCCCTTGATCAATCCTTTAGACCCCTTTCAATAGATACTCAAAGATGCCTTTTTCCTCCTTCACCTTGCCTCTGATACCATGTTAGAAAATTAGAAAGGCGGAACGATTTTTTTATATAGATAATTACTTGTGATTCTTTTATCTTTTAGTTCATCAAGCAATTACCAAAACAATAGCACAAGGATAACAGATGTAGGTGGACAGCCAGGGCAAAATCCCTATCTAGGGGAAAACCAAGTCAACAATTCTACCTTCAATAGTTTCTCGAGATAATCCAAGACTCTTGACCTAGACAAAGACTTCCTCCACACCAAGTCAACCCTCAATCCTTCTTGCAGATGTTAACTCTTTAAAAGCAACTTCGACCTAACAACATCAACTTGCAGTAGCAACTTCGACCCAGTAGCAGCAACAACAACAACTTCGACTAGACAATGAAAACTTCGATCTCCCTAGATACTCCTCAGAAGTGGGAGATAGATGTTGGTCAAAGTTGTCATTGAAGTCAATATGGCATTGTTGAAGATGGCAAATATTCTTGTAATACATGAATAACCGTTGTTGCCCTAACCTCATGCTAACCCTAGGAGAAAACCCTAAGCATGAGATGATGCAAATTCCCTAGATATATATCCCTATCTATATGATGACAATTCCCTAATCTAATGATGCATGATCTAATGATGAATGAAGGAGCCTTTTCCATGAAACCCTCTTCTTGAATGTCATAAACTTGAAGGCCTAAAAAATAAAATCCTAAAGCCCTAGCCCTAAATGCTTGATTCATGATGCCCTAAGGAAGCCTTAATCCTTATAAATGTCTTAATCCTAGAGGAAGCCCTAACATTGTCCAAAACACAAATATCCTAAAGATTGCCATGAATAAAATTATGATGATAGTTCACAAAAATAATTTTATTGGTGGTAAACTGGCCTCATTCAAGTATGAAAATGGCACCAACTTATAGAGGGCATTTTTCCCTTTGTAATGAGCTATTACTCGCCCTCTAACTCTTCTTAGATTGGGAGAAAATGATTTTTTAAAGATAAAATAATATATTTTATCCTAGCCGACTTGTGTAGGCTGACATGTCCCATCAATAGACGTGTCTATTCATATAACTCTAAAACCAGTGTATATAAACATCTAAAACACTTCATTTGATCAACAATTTTCTGTGAAGAACACAATTAAGAGGCACAAAAATTACAGGATGCCTAGAGGACATAAAAGTTTAATGTTTGGGCTAATTTTTGTGTTGGGTTATCACTCAAAGCTAAATATACATAACTCAAACCTGTTTTATTTGCGTCAAGCTCCGATCTAGGACAATCTTGTAAGAGGCCGGAACTGTGGAGAGGCTTGGACAGTCAAATCTAGAACTCGGGCCAGTAAAGACTGCTCTCCAATTCACATCTCCGTGATAATTTGAAGTTGTCTAAGAAGACCAATGTCACTTACAAGCTTGGATTTGTTGAAGGCTTCAAGCTCAGGAACAGTGGACAACTCGGTTGAAGAAGTGAAGACCTCAGAACAGTTCTATCTCGGACCTGTGTGTATATTTGTGGGAGCTCGAAACAATGGTTGCGTTCTAGCCCAGATTGGCAGTCACAAGCTCGAATTACCTCATCTCAGACTTGTGTAAAGGCTCAAGACCTGTGTTGAATTTACCTGTTGAAAGCTTAGTTAAGAGCTCGGATCAGAAGCTTGTGAACTTGCACAGACCTATAGAATAATGACCTGTGGGAAGATTGCCTCGAATCAGTTTTAGGGTTCAGATATGTTGGAACAGTCACTTGGGCAGCTCAGTTGAAGGTTCAGTGCTTAGACCTGTGGGGGGCTCAACATAAACAATGACATGTGACTATTTTTGTTGACTAGTGTAGAGGTTGGGTCTTGACCTCTGGCCTATTGAAGAAGACCTTTTTGGGAGCAAAACTTGTTGAAACTATCTACATCTGGTGCACGTATTATGACATGATAGTTCTGTGGTGACACCAAGTGGGTTTGATCTATTAACCAATTGTGGCACCTTAAGGCTTGTATAGTAGCACATCATTGGCATCATTTGAAGGCAAGCTTAATATAATAAACTAGAAGAGCAGCCACCTGTTGGAGGCTTAATTGAAGTTGAAGCTTGGTGTAGACATCTTTTGGAGCAACTGAAGACATCCTTTGGACCAACTCTTGAAGACAAACTTGGAGTGGCCTTAATTAGAAGACCTTTGTATTGACTTAAGGATTTGTAGTAGACCTTGGAGCATCATTGAAGTGATACCTTGGTTGTAAACATTGTGGAGCACTTGAAGGATTGTTTGGTATAAACTTTGAGCAACTTATTGAAGACACTATGATGCAATGTTGAAGGCCCTCATGAGGTGACCTTGGAGATTTTGTTTGGGTGAAATGAAGAGTTGTGGTGACAACTTCATGAGAAGACAAAGTTGTCATTGATGACCTAAGTGCCTTGGAGATCGTTTAAGGGCAGTGCTAAAGGTGAAGATATTGTCAGGGCTCTTTGCAGAAGATATTGGGAGCTATGAAGAATCATTAAACTTATCTTGATGAATTGAAGCTGTGGATTGGAGCCCTAGAGGATAGGAGTCCTTAAGAAGACCATGTTGGAGCCTATACGAGAGATAGGGTTGGAGCCCTAGAGGCTGGTTCTTCAAAGTGACAAGTTTGGAGTCTTGGGAAGATAGGGTTGGAGTCCTAGAGGTTGAAGCCTCGTGAAGTCCAAGTTGGTGCTTGGCAAAATACAGGTTGGAGCTTGGTGGATTGAAGGTTAGTGTCTTCATCTAGGGTTGGAGCCCTAATTGTTATTGTACTTGATTCATTGTAAAGAGGATTGGAGTCCTCGTCATTGATTAATAAAATTATTATTCTATCATTGTTCATTTTGTGTTCTAATTTTAAGTGATCTTCACTGGTAAAAATATCAATTGAAAAGAAATACTGATTCACTACCCCCCCTCAGTATTTCCAACAATAGATGACCCAAAATTTCGATCTTGGTGTTTTCTTTCTTCCCTCCAAACTTCTTACCCTTTTCCAGCGTTCTTCCAACTCTTTTCCAACTTCGCACTAACCAACTTCCAGCTTCAGGATATCAAACTATGAGAGGGAGTGAATTGCTCCAAATGAATTCAAGCTGCCTTGTATATATAGCCTTCCAGTGTGGTCAAATCACCCTTCTTGAGGCCGAGTTGGTGTGGAGGAGACTAAATTCATTTTTGACTCAAAAATAATTCTTTTTACATGATTCAAAAGCCCAAGAAGGGTCTCTTTTAATGAACAATGACTAATGACTCGGAATAAATCCTAGAAGTCCTCAATGGGGACTTTGACCTAAAACAAGATGACCCAAGCATGAAACCGATGCTTTAATAAGTCATAATAATAATAATAAAAATATTTTCTTCATTCTTTTGATAAGTACCTTTCATTGTGACTCACATTTATGAAGACCGAACCTAGTTACATATTTCAACAATTATCTGAACACTGAGGTATATTGACAGTATCTTCAATTCTGGTTTGAGGATTAGATAGAGCACTTGCAACTAAAGTAAAACATCCAAAATTGATCAATATCATATATAGGATGATTTACTGCTTGATTAGTTTTACAGACAATATTTATGAATCTTACTTCTCTGTACAACCTTAGATGTTCACCTCCATAAACTGGTATTGTAGCATAGGACATGTCCATCTGCAAGCTTCCTCCAAGATTAGCACAACAAGATCTTTACAACAACATGCCAAATTTTGGGGGAACGTCTGTAACAACTATATCCAATACTATACTTGTCACAGGGATTTGAGCAAGTGTAACAACTAAATCTTTGATTAATCCCAAGCAAGGTACTTTCTTTGAATCAAATGTGTATAGATCATGATATGGCCTGGTAATTTGCAACTGAAGTTGGTCCATGATAACTTTAGGCATCAGATTATGGGAAGCACCAGAATCTAACATACAGTTGTAGAAAAGAAAATCATGAACTTTTAATGTAACATAGAAAGGTGGCACACTTTCATCAATCATATCTGAACTAGGCCCAAAAACAATTGAAGGCTTCTCATCTTGTAGGCTAATGACATCCCCTTCAGCATCTACACTTGAAGATTGTATCCATTTGGAGACTTGTTGTTTATAACCTAGATTTCTGGAAAGTTCAGATAAGGGAATATGAATTTTAACCCTTTCTAATTCTCTTTCAACATTAAAAATAGTTGGAATAGGTTTTTCAGTAGAGGATTGTTCTTGTAACTGATTTTGTGGTTGGACAGATGGTATTTCAACAGCTTTCACTTGAGGTTCATCAAAGGTAACCTTTTTACAGGTCTACCAGGATCTTGTCTAGGTCTTAGGTCATATCTTCTATTCAGTTCAACAATGAGAAATTCAAAAAATGCTTGATATTTGGAAACTTGGGAGGACTCATGATTTCGAGCAAGAGGCTGGTCCTGACTGATTTGGGACAATAACATTTTGTGATGATGGATCTTCAAAATAATTGATATCATTTGTAACAACAGGGACAACTTCTTTAGGGTCTTGATCATCAATCATTAATGTAGGTTGAATTTGCTGATCAGTGTTTGGTATTTGCAAAATTTGAGGTTGGAAACGTCTTCTATATTGAACTAGAGGTCTATTTGCAACCTGTTGGGTTACTCTAGGCTAAGTTTCCATTCTTGAAATTCGATTAGACAAATTTCTTAATAAAGATGTTATTTCATCAATTTTGTGTTCTTCATCTTTGGTCTTTGATGATGAAGTACTTTCCTCTTTGGCTTTCATTTTCCTTTGCTTTCAATTTACTGGATGCTGACCTGTTAGCTTCCACCTCAATTGCATTAGTTTGCATGTTTGCTAAGGTTTCAAATTTTCTCTCTCTAAGCATTACAACAAAATCATCATCAAATGCTTTAGAAAATATGACTTTAGCTGCAGTGACTGGGGGTTTACAATCTGGTGGCATCTTGTTATAAATCTTATTGAATCTTTTGATAAAGTCTGCAACAGGTTCACCAGGGTTTCTTCTCAAATCTTCAAATTCTGTTAAATAGTAAACATGATCCTTTTTAATTCCCCATTGATTCTTGAAGATGTTGGTTAATTCAACCCATGAATTTATAGAATTTTCTTGTAATTGTCTAAACCATATCATGACATTTCCTTCTAATGATTGAACAAATAGTCCTGTATAAACATCCTCATGTTCAATGTTCATATTGTCTGCAAAATCAAGAAATGCAGCCAAATGATCTTCTGCAGATGACCTTGTTTCTCTGTTGAATCTAAGCAAATGTTTCAAATACCCTCAAGGAAAATCATGAAGTTGGGTTGGTGGTGGAAGTACTAATGCTGTATACATACCGAGCTATTACAATTGGCCTAAATCTAACCATTTGATGTTGTAATGGAATTATTTGTTTTGGAGAGACAACTTTGCTTGAAGATGGCTGGGATGGAGGTTTAGGTTTCTTGAAAAACTGAGGATGAACAACTAATTTCTGAACTTCAGGTATGATTTTCTCTTGATCTTTAAAGGTTAGATGATTGGTATAAATGCTAAGTTCCTTTCTAGGCTTGGCATAAATTGAAGGATAAGTATGTATGAGAGAGGAAATGAAATCAACTAGTTTCAATTCGGGGAATTCAATTTCAAGATCTGCTTTAGTATTAGATGGTTCCGAATGGGAAGCAGGAAACTCAAAGGACTCAAGCTGATGAACTAGCAATGCAGATTGAAGATCTACTCCTTTAGAAAGGAGTTCTAAAACTTTAGGTGGCAAATCTGATAATTCAACAGGTATTGGGGTTGATTAAAAAGGCTTAGTTTGTGAGGGTATCTCAAGTGGAAGAGAGGCAGAAGCAGAAGTGGAAACTTCTAATCTACATCTGATAGATGCAATTCTCACAAGTCTCTTTGGATTTGATAAAGGAGAGGAGCTCTAGATCTTAATGAGATTTGGTATGCCTGCGTGAAGCCAGATTTAACTAGTGAATTCGCCACGGGAAAGATTTTAGCCCGCTGACCTCTTATTCACCATTAAGAGGCAAGTCTGATTGTTGTCCAAGGGAAAACTTCAAACTTCGTTTCTCGATAATGATGCCAATCTAATGTTGTATCTTTGTAGACAGTTTTAGGTTAGGAAATTGTGCCAAAGCATCTAAGTAAGGGTTTAATTGAATTGGATGACCAATGTATTAAACCTTTAACACTTGTAAAATCTAAATATTTCTGAGAAGTTCAAAGGGCTGATTTTCATTCATAACAGAATAAATCTTTAAATTGAGTTTGAAAGTGGAAAATAAGAAGATATGTGATAATCAAACATCCATATTGAATATTTAATTAATCAAATATAGTTGATGTGTGCAAAAGAATTCTACAGCCAAATAATATATGTTCAAGAGATGAAAGAAGACAACAATTAAAAGATGTAGAGGGACTAACATAAACAAACTGTTTAGTTAATTAATCTCTATAATGATTATAACTTTGCAGCGGGTTGTCAGGGAGATTGATACTCAATCTAGCCTTACCCTAACTCCTATGTTACCTTGAACATATGCATAAATAAATTATGAAAAACATAAATGAATAAACAAGAAAAACTCACATGAACACAAAAGTTGTTAAGAATGAAGCCAAAATCCTTTGATTATCTTCAAAAATATTTCAGAGTATTACAATAGTGTCACTAGCTCATCACAAGGGTTCAACCCTTATTTCATCTAATTACAAAACACTTATAGAGTGTAATTCAAAAACATCTAAATCTAATAAAATTTATTACAAAATAGAATATTATCCAAAACTAATTTGGATATTACAAAAATAAAACATAAAAATAGCTTTTTTGAACTGATTTGAGTAATCAACACACAATTCGAGGGTGTTGTTTGATGACTGCTGCTTCAAACTGAATTCTTTGCTTTATGCTCTTGTTATCTTGCTTTCTGCTCCTTTCCCTGCAACTGGTTGCTGAATTTCTGCATTCTGTTTACTCGATGAGTTAAAGTAATTTAGCCCATCTTTTATCATCTGGAATAGAAAATTTTGTTACTTTTCTATATGCCTCATTGAATTCTGTATACTTCTCGAATGTTGGCCTAGGAATGAACAAATGTTGAACTTCATGTTGGATAAAACAATCATATTCTAGGCCTTCAAGGAATGCTTTGCCACTTTAGGAAACTTTGTTCTATCTGCTACTATCTCATGCAATCCATGCTGGTAATTTTCTAGTGGAATCAATTGGCCACTAGAATCTTGTAGAGCTGGAAGTCCTTTATGGTGTAAAACATTAAATTTTCTATGAAATTTTTTAACCTATGCTTCTAAGTTTTGACATTTATTTTCTAATTGTAACATTAAGTTCCTTTTTGTCAAAACTCTTCTTACTTCTAGGACTATATCAGTCCTGTCTTCAATTCCAAATTCCTCCAGTTCTTTTGTTTTAGAATTTAGCACTTTGATTATTTTGGTTGCTTCTCCTAGCTTGTGATCTAAGTCTTCTTTGATTTCTATAATGGTTGCCTTTGACCTTGTCACCAGTTCCTCCTGTTCAAAAATGATTTCAATAGATGTCCAGAGTTCAGTTATGGTTGAATTTATATCAATCCATATTTTTTTTTTTGCTTTAGATAATGTTTGTGCAATCAATGATTCATTTTCATATTTTTCAAGTTGCTTGGTTAATCTAAAGTTTTTTGTACTTTGGCAAGATATGCATTATCAACCTTTATTTTGTTATCTTGGGTCTTCTCCAACTGAACTCTGAACTTTTCAATCTCCATATCTTTTAATGATAGGTCTCCCATAGCTTTTGATAATTGCTTTGCTGGATTCAGACTAGTAGACTCTATTTCTGCTGTTGACGCTGCTGCTGTAGATGTCCCTACTCCAGTGTTGATTTGAAGTTCTCTTAACTAATTTTTCCATCTCTTCTTCCATTTTCTGAATCTGCACATTTTGTTTCACAATCATTCAAAGCATGTTTTCCTTTTCCTTCTCCAGTTGACCTACTTCTTGTGTTTGATGATGTTTAGTTGTTGGTAATCTTAGTTGTTTCCTTAGTGCAACGTTTTTGCTTTTAATTATTTCCTCAGACGCCTTTGCATATTTAGGATTCAATCCTAACCTTAAACCCAGATATTCCAACCCCTTAGTTTTGGTATCCTTAGCTAGAGAAGACATTTTTTCTAGCTTCAGCTGAGAATGAATATTGTTCAGAGATGCTTGTAGCTTAGATGTTGCCATGGAAGAACTCTTCAAGGATGTGTAGATCATTTCTCCTGCTTGCTTGTGAAGATGAATTTGATCTATAGGATGTATCTGTTTAGTATCAAATGAAAACACAAAGGTTTTGTAATCTTCAACACTCTTAGGCACAGGGACCTTTGGTTCCAAAAATGCTAATTGGAACTATCCTCTTTCACTATCTAAGGCAGAAAGTAACTTAGTTTGAGTTGTGGAAGACTGTTTCCAGAACTTTGCATATGTCGAAGTTTTTAGTGCCTCATTTTTCTTCTTCATCTCTAAGAATTTTGCAAAAATACTTTGCTGCCTTGAAGAAGAAGGAGAAGAAGGAGAATCTATGGTGGTTTCTTCAATTTGCTGTAATGAAAATGCAGATTCTCCTGAAAGTATGACTGTGGTAGGTTCTTCAGAAGTTTGAACTTCTGGGGACACTTCTTCAACATTTTATTGTCTTTCTTCTTTTGAACACTTTGAATGTTGCCTTCTGTAACTCTGATCCTGCTGGGGATAAACTTTCTCTCGGTCTTTTCAATTCTTTTTTTGTCATCCTTGGAGTTTCTAATGTTGTTTGATTGGAAACTAGCGCCTCAACTTCCTGTAGTGTGTTTTCTCTTCCCATTCTTCTTTTTTGGCATACTATTCAATCTCAGGTTTTGCAATGTGCATGTATGGTGTAGACTTCTGTCCAACTCATTAATGATATTACTCCTAATGAATCAAATGACCAACTGAAACTCTATCTAAACTTCATCTGTCTTGACAAATCATTGAATTCTTTTTTCTGCAGCTCTAGTGTTGACTACGAATGGGACGACTAGTGCCTTCATTTTAAATTGAGATTTTTGTTTCCTGGAAAGAAAATGAACATTATCCATGTTCATCATCTGTGTGATATATTCTAGTGCAAAAATCCTCATGGGGAGGAACATTGGTAGTTTGTAAGGTGGAAGCTCGCAACCATAGATTCTAATCTCTATAAAAGCTGGTATAAATACCAGTCTCCAACTTTGGATTGCTCACTCAAATGTAGAGTCCTTTTGATCTCTGTGGAAACTTTGGGGACTGCATCACTACTTGACAAACAAATTGCCATATATAAAAATTGATTGACAAAGTTACTAAAAGAGATTCCTTCAGAAGTTTTCCTCACTAATGAGGTCCAATGAATCACTCGCTGTGGTTTGTCTTCAACATCCAATTTATGTAGAGGAAACTTGGACCTTTCTGACTGATGATATAAAAATAAGTAAACCAAAACTGATTGGTGCTTGAATGGCCCTTCAGCATTGAACTTTAGGAACCACTGTAATTGAACATGAGTGAAGGTTTTTTACTAGAAGAAAATACTGATAAGAACCCCAAAATAACTTCATCTACCCACTGATCATTGGGATATCCTAACAGACAAGAAACTAAGGAAATAACCTGCCTAGACATCTCAGGGAACATTGCAGAGGGATAAGGTGGGTTTGTTCTGGGTAATTCTGAATTTTCTGGTAGAAAAGACTCAAAGATATGCGCTCTTTCTGAAAAAGAAAGTTTTTGATAAATCTCCATAAGGGCATCAATGGAAAAAGGGTGAAGGGAGTCCTGAGGGTTTAACTGTAGGGCCTGACAAATTGACTCAGAGGTTATGTAGAAAAGAGTCTCATTATTTTGAGCAATTACAACTCTCTGACTGGGAAGGTATCGGGCTCCACACCAGGTGACAAATTCTGGAAAATGGTATGTCTGAGGGAAACAAAACTGAGGAAGTAAGGATTCCTAGAAAGAAAATTCGTCACTGGCATCTTCATATTTTTGAAACGCCCAATTGTGAAGCTTGTACAAGTTGAATTCACAATTGGTTTCAATAATTTTGAAATGGGTGTCAATAAGGGGCAGTTCATCTAAATTGATTATAGGGGGTAACAGAGGATTGTCTGTAGATACTTTAGATTTTCCTTTGTGGCTAGCCATTTGGGAAAAATAAATCATTGAGAACAATTGAAAAATTACCTGAAAGTAACGATGATTGGAAGTTGCTATTGCTTGAAATTCATCTGTGGTGTCGTTCTAGAAGCTCTGGTTGTAGGTAGAATGGCAAAATAATCTGGTTTGACTAGGATAACAATTTTTATCAAGGAAATCATAACGACTTTTTCTTGGATTCACTGTTAATGGCGTAGAAGATTTAATGCATTTGAACGTTAGTGGGAGAAATAAATGATATAACGTTCCCCTACTAAATTTAGTGGGAGAAATAGTCATGGCTAAACATAGTGGAAGGTAGGCGGAAGGTGATAATGGTGGGAATAGCGGTGGAGTGTTGGCAAAATGAGATAAGCACTGTGCCGCGGGGAGGGGGCAAGCTATTTGTGGTTTCAAGTGGGGGGTATCGCAATACACGAATAGTGGACACGTAGCAAAAGTGGAGTTGAGTGAAACCACTTTATGGACCCGCCCCCCTTCCATTACCTTTCGAGAATGTGGGGGGTACCGCAATGCATCAGATACTGTTGATCTCGGTGCGCTTGATCGTAGCCGTAAAAAGCTGCATAAAAATTAAGCTCCGGCGGGCCGCAATCAAATCAACTTTATTACAATAAAAGCAATATTTAAATTGATAAATAAAATAAAAATACAAAGAGTGGCATTTTAACGTGCTCGTTTATTCTAGGGGTAAAATATTCTTTTTGTTTTTATTTTTATTTTTCATTTCTTTCTTTTGATTTTTCTATTCTTTTTCTTATTTTTATCTCTTTTTTTTTCTTTTTCTCTTTCTTGTTTGTTTTTATTTTTGAAAATAACAGGAAATTTACAAACTATTGTAAGAGTAAAAATAAGTTACAACAAACCTAGTGGTCATGTGGACCCAAAGAGGAAGATGATGAAATAGGGCATGTAATGTGCGGAGGGGAGTGGAAAATGTGAAGCGGGAAAACAAGACCATGCTACCAAAATCGGGGTTTCCCCAGTGGTGCCCATCCTAAAGCTGTAAGCTAGTAGGGAAGATCCCACGAGATTAGGGTTGAGGATTAACCCCCCTAGTTAAGGTAAGGTAACAAGACTACAGTCAAAACCCTTCTTTCTTCTAAGTCACCCAATAATCCATACCCAAGTGTGCCCTTGAAAAACAAGCATAAGCACCTAATTGCATAATGAAAAATCTTACCTTTAGGATTGGATGGCCCAACTTGAAACATACAATCTCGACATATGGGTGAGGGGATATATCATTGGCTTAGGGAACAGAGACATCTGGCATGACATCAGCTACACTTGTCACTGTTAGGGGCTGTCGACTGAAGACAACTCTAGGAGAAAATTTCTCCTATGGGGTCACCCACTAGTGGTGGGTAACAGGAAATAAGCTTAAGTGTACTCCAGTTGGGAGAGGGACAATTACCTTTTAGAGGGAGTCAAGCAAGAGTACTCATGTTATAGGTGTATTGCATGTGCCAGGTTTTGGAATGAACCTCATTGTAGTTTCAATGTTTCAGGATAAGGGATATGCTATCTTCTTTCGAGGATTGAAGGTGTACATAAAGCACTGGGATTGGAAGTCAGTGAAACAAATTGTGGTGTAGACGTGTGTGATGATTATTTCTCTCCTGTGTTGTATTTAGTTTCCGCAGTTTTTATTTGTGTAGGCTGCAATGTATTTAATTCGATATTTCCCATAGCACACTGCAAGTAAATTGGTTAATCGAATTAACAATTAGAAGAATTAACATCAGTTGCTGCAGTAGGAATTGGGTAACCGATTTTTCACACTTCTTTGTCCACAAGTGTAGTTACAGCCCAACTTTTTCTTCTTTTGTGTGGTTGAAATAACAAGGAATTAAAATTGTATGGTCCTACTTCTATGTGGTATTCAAAGGAGAGTTTTGGGCACGTACATTGTAATTGTTAGGCTATTTAGTCAATAGAGATAACTGTGATTTCTCAATTCACGTTTATCCAAAGAGTTACGTTTTTGTGCCTTGCATTGTGCTGCTGATTTGCTGATCAGTTAGCAGTTCATTGTTTGCAAGTTGGTTTTAAACATAGAATACTTTCAGTATTTTTGATTTCTCAACTTAGGTTTGCATCTCTTTTATTACACATATTCTTGGATGAGGCATTGACACTTAGTGTCAAAGGGGCACTTGAAGAGTTTATTGACATGCCACTTTCATATCATGTGAATGGGATAGTACAACGCTGATGAGCTCTCAAGAGAACATTTCCAAATTAAATTGTTTATCATTGAATTCCAACTTTGCAAGTGTTGCAGATTTGGAAAATCAGTCTGTCATGATTGGCTGAAATAGAGATGTTAGACATGTTTCATATTTTATTGTTCATTAAATGTCTGTAGTTTCCCTGTCGCAAAAGTACTGTGTTTTTGTTACTCAAATACTCGAGCAGCATCTTTTCTGATGTGATTGTGTTGTTACCAGATCGATTGCTGTTTTGGGTCAAGTAACAGTGCTGAATTGGCAGCTGATTTAAGGAAGCAAGATGGAGAAACAGTAGCTAACTATGATTACTCAGATTATGATCCTTCTCCTATTGATTCCCATGTCCATGGAGCACCTATACAGAACAGTGCACAGGCCCCTTCACCGGCACCTTCATCATCTCAAAGTCCTGAAAACTCAACAGAGTATCAGTTGTTGCCTTCTCCAGCTGTACGTTGAAGTTCATGTCTCTTCCATTATCTTCATAACAAATAGTCCCCTTTTGCCATTAAAAACCAGGAATAGCATTCCTACAACAATCAGGGATGCCAATAATTTGTGTAGGTATTAAACCTCCCTAATAGTGTGGATATAGAAACATATATGAAAGTAGTGGAGTTAAAAAACTGCATCATTCTAAAGGAAGATGACTGTAAATATTGGATGAAGGAAACTTGTCATAAAATTGGTGGATTTGTTAAACACTGAAGGTAAGTGCATACATATAGGAATGTTGTAAGAGAAGCAAGTAATTCATGATTAAAACATGTTAAGTTAAACTTGTAATGATTATCATTTAAAACTTCATATTTGAAGTTAATGGTAGATATGTCCACGTTGTTAAATGGCAAATGTTGTAAGTGCATGAATTATGTTGCAAGTTCCATTCTTGTGTGCTTATAAATTGTTGGCAGGCACTGGTACAAATTGGGTGTGCCTAGTCCACTATTAAGCTACTCAGTGCACCATGCAGTGTCATAGATGACAATAAGATTACTGTTGTTGTGGTTACCATAAAAACTCTGACTATATAATTTGAAAAGCAACTCATGTGGCCGTTGACCATAGATGGCAATGTGTAAAAGACTAGGCTTTCATAGATTGTGCATTACTCCATTGACCATACATATGTACACGAGTATCAAATAATAGTGGAAGGTTCTGTTAAATAAAATTGCAATGTAATGAAAGTCTTCATCTGTATCGTTTGGGTTCAAATTAACCAAAAGGAGTTTATATAGACATTAGAGTTTCTAAATGAAAAAACATTTTTGGGTTACCTATATTAGACATGCATCTGGATGTTCATAATTATTATTTAATAGTTAGACACTCAATTAGCGTCATGCTTTGTGGGCCTTACTTTGGCTTGTGGTTGCTATCTACATTACACTTGGTGTATCCATATATTAGGATTTAGTAGATTTGATGTTGTATTAGAAAAATAGACTCATGTAGAATAGCAATGTGCTGAACGAAACATATTCAGAGATGGTGAATCACTCTATTGACTATAGAATGGGCGGGGCTAGTTCCCTACAGAAGCATCATGGGCCCTCTTTTTTTTATACATATATTACAAATACGTGTCAGAACTACGCTGAAAACCGTCATATCATTGATTAATCACCATGGACACATGAACGCCAGCATCAGGGCTCATGCATCAGGGCAAATGAGCTGCGGCAGCAGCGCTGCAGGATTCGAAACGGGTCGGGGGGTGTGCAAACCAACCGCCCCGACCGTCATAACATGCACATCTATATCAAATAAATACATATGTACATCTATATCGAATAAATGGTGAAGATTCGATCAAATGAAATTGCTGTGCATTGACAATAAGAATACCGTTGTTGTGGTTACCATAAAATCTGACCACATAATTTAGAAAGCAATTCAAGCGGCCCTTGACTATAGATGACAATGTTTAAAAGACAAGGTTTCAATAGATTGTGACTTACTCCTTGACTATACATTTGTTCGAGTACCAAATAGTGGTGGACGGTTCTGTCAAATAAAATTGCAATGCATTGTTGTTTTCATGTGTATCGTTTGGTTTCAACTTAGCCAAAAACTAAATGAAAAAACATTTTTGGGTTACATATGTCAGACATGTATCTGGATGTTCATAATTATTATTTAATGGTTAGACATGTGGTTAGCATCATGCTTTGTGGGCCTTTGGCTTGTGGTAGCTATGTATATTATGCTTGGTGTATCCCTATATTAGATTTAGTAGATTTGACAATGTGTTATAAAAATAGACTCATGTGGAATGGCAATGTGCTGAACGCAACATGTTCTTAGAT
Source organism: Pinus tabuliformis (assembly GCA_031772625.1). Taxonomy (NCBI): domain Eukaryota; kingdom Viridiplantae; phylum Streptophyta; class Pinopsida; order Pinales; family Pinaceae; genus Pinus; species Pinus tabuliformis. The sequence goes on along the minus strand of CM062819.1, from coordinate 85,005,617 downwards.
TGTAAATTACTCCATTGACTATACATATGCACATGTATATCAAACAAAGGTTCTATGAAATAAAATTCGTGTGCATTGAAATTTCCATGCCTATCATTTGGGTTGGCTAAAGGGAGCCTGTTCATCGATTAGACTAAAAAAACTTATTTGGTTCATATAGATTAGATATAGAGTTAAATGTTTATAGTTGTTATCTATGTTATTGGACATACAGCTAGTGTGTCATGCTTTGTGGGTTGTTTTTAGTTTGTGGTAGATGGCCATTTGGTTGTTAGCTATGTGATACTTATAATAATTACAAGTTGAGTAATATGATGGCATTGTTTTTTTTTTTTTCTGAATAAAGACTAATTCTATTAAAAAAAGAAAAGTATAGTACAATCAAGCTTGCAAGCAAGCGAAGCAGAAAAGCAAGGGAGCCACAGGGGATAGGCTACCACCTCGCGCTAAGAGACAATCCAAGAAAGGACTCAGTAGACAAAGGAGAACAAAAAGAAAGAACTCAACTCAGAGAACTACCCCGAGGAAACATTTCCATCCACACGACATTTGTTGCCTTTTTTCTTGTTTACTTTGACCCACCCAGTGGAGTTTGGCTGAGCCAAGACAATTTGTAGACTATTCTGCACTGGCGGCTGAATTTCCTTATCAGAATCTGAGGAAGAAGAACAATGAGTACGTTTCTGAGAAAACTGAGGGTCAGAGGAGACTGCTGGAGCTCCCGAGGGAGTATCTATCGGAATCACATCATTCTGCACATCTGCTACCGTAGCCTCATCCTTCTGCAAAACAGCTTCAGTTTCCTCCTCATCCGAACTAGAGAAATCTAGACTGCCCATTGAGCGGGGAGGCTCACAAGGATTCCAGCGCTTGGCTTTGGGTTTGCGATTTGGATTCTTCTTTTTTTGGAGGAACTGAGGACATGTATTCTGGAGGTGCCCCGTTTGATGGCAATGGCGGCATCTGAAGGCTGTGTTCTCGTAATCCAAGGTTTGAGTCCAGTGGAAATCTCCAATCTTGAGATTAATCTGATCCGGTAGTCCTTTACTGATATCTATTTCTGCACAAAGTCTGCCGTAGGTGAAAAGACCATTTTCCTTCCTGGAGCTGTCTACAGCCAGGTACCGTCCTAAAGTCTCTCCAATGGCAATGAAAACAGATACATGCCATAGATGAGCTGGAAGATTCGGGAGCCTGACCCAAATCGGAAGCTTGGTGATGACTGCTGTAGAGGGGTCAAATTCTGGAAACCAGGGAGTGAGAAAGAGCCCAGCCGCACCCCAGAACCAAGGGCCTCCCATTAAGGCCTTCTGGTAATCTTCACTTGAGTCAAAAACCACAATGAAGAACCCTTTTGAACATAAGTAAATCTTGCTTTTTTTGGTCCAAGTGGAGTGGATCCATTGGTATAGATCTGCTGTGCGAGGCCAAAGCCCATTAAATCTGCAGATGAGTGCTGATTCTTCAAAAATTTGTAAACGATTTTCAATTTCGGCGTGAGAGAAATTGATGGAAGGAATTTCCTCTGATTTGTCTACCACAAAAGGCTTTGGAGCCGCGTTTGGGTGGGCTGCTTTCGAAGCGGACTGTGGTTGCGCAGCGTCTTTGCTAGCTGCATCTTTGTAAGAGAAAGAAGGGGCAGAGGAGGTCTGCCCAAAGGAACCACCTCTTAAGCGAAAAGAAGCCTCGATAGAGGCGTCCTTATGAATGCTGTAAAAAGAGAGAGGAAGGGGGCTCATTAGTTGCTTACCCTCATATAACAATCTGAGGAAGGAGGAGGGGATCCCCATCCGGCTTTCCAGTTTTTGCAGAAGATCCTGGACTAGATCTGTTGTTCGAACCCAATGCATCCTTGTCTTGCCCAGTAGTTTGACTTGGATTTGAAATTCCTGAGATTCTTCCAACAGATCTGGCTGAATCAATAGAGGAACCTCTGCAAGCAAATCTGGCGAAAATGAGGAGCAGAATCGCTGCTTGCTTCCGGCCAGAAGTGCCCTGTCCATATAACAATTCTGCGCATCTCCTGTAAACATGGCAGTGCATGAGACCACATTTCTCTTAGGCATTGCCCAGAACAGTTCCAATGCGTCGTCCTCTCTCCCATTCTTCACAGAACTAGAAAGCGACTCATTCCAATCAGTAGCATCTCGTTCAGGACTTTTCTCAAACACTTTGTATGCAACCTTCATTTGCCCCCATTTGGCAACGAATCTCCAAATGAGCATATTCCAGATGCCCAGGCACCCCTCGGAAGTTACCAGATTCCCATCTTCCCTCGCCCTGAGCCGTAAATCTACATCAACGCGCTGACTGAATCCTGTCGCGCAGCTCGAATGGGCAGACAGGTTTTCAGAAAAGTTAATACAGGCTTTCCCTTTCATTGTCTTCCCGGCTCTCTCGCTGTCCATATCATTTTCCTGAGCACATATCTCTTTAGCACGAGAAAGGATTGCTTGAGAAACCTGCTTCTGTTTAACCAAAAACGTTTCAAGTAATCCAGGAGTTGTTATCCCCATTGGTGCAGCGGTGTTGAAGGCTACCACTGGTTGAGCGTGAAATATCACAAGAGAAACAGCGCTTCCATAAAGATGTCGGTTGTTTAAAGCCCATTGCTGAGCATAATGACTGAGTTCACTGTCGTCCACGGCCACCATTATTTTCTTCACTTCCGCCATCAGAGCCCTCGAAGCGAATTTTTCAATATGATGGCATTGTTATCATCTGTGTTAGGATTTTATTTCTCATCTATATATATATATATTATTTAACTAATTTTCTCTCACAATATATGTGACGTTTGTAATAATTATGCATGTTTCAAGTACTTTTTTTTAAAATTTGCATTATATAAAAAACCTTTTTGTCCAAACATTTACTAGTCACGACGGAGTGCATTTTCAATGAGAAAAGTTAGAAAATGTTTTTGCTTCAGATTTCAGTGTGCACGTTTAAATACAATAATTGAGAAAAATGGAAAATAGTGTTAAGATAAATGTTAGAAAAAGCTTATTATTGAGAAAAATGGTAAAAATATTATTTTTGATAAATGCATTCTCGCGGTGAAAGTTATATTATTATTACTTATATTATTTGGTGGAAGTAAAATTAATCAGTTGGTGTAGATGCACTAGTAAGAAATTAATATCTCATTGTGATATTTTATTGGTAGTCAACCTGGTCTTAGTTGTTGACCCCCAAACGTTTGAAGCATTACTAGGATAGAACTTACAACATTGTGTGTTGTGTTTATATTATTTGGTGGAAGTAAAATTAATCAGTTGGTGTAGATGCACTAGTAAGAAATTAATATCTCATTGTGATATTTTATTGGTAGTCAACCTGGTCTTAGTTGTTGACCCCCAAACGTTTGAAGCATTACTAGGATAGAACTTACAACATTGTGTGTTGTGTTCATAATCACTTTATTTAAGTTATCAATTAGTTTATTCAAAATATTTGGAAATTGAGATAGGATTAATATATAATTGAAGTGTTTCATCACTAATAAATAAATTTTAGGAAAGTAAAATAAATTAAGTTACAATGTTTTCTTGGTAAGACAAATTTTTTAAGAACTCTACAACATATATACTAATCATGTTACTATAATAATTTTATATATTAATAGTTGAGGATTGTATTTGAAGTGTGAAAAAAGTTAACTTTTAAGGATCATTTATTTATGTTTTAGGAGATAACACCTAATGCTACATTAAATTTTAGAGCTTATGTATGTGTAGGACTGGAGGTTGTCTATTTTGAGGGTGTCAAATCAGTTGCATCATCCTTTGTTGAGTTAGTGGTTAACTCAGTTGCTGATTGTGTTGTAATTTTACATCCCCATGATACACTTGTGCATTTAAAGAATTTTCTACAGCGAAAAACTTAACTTTAGAAACATCAATCAAAACTTTAGATATGCATTCACAAATACATTGAATAGAATTGGGAATGCAGATATATCATATTGATGAAAGGAATCCGCTTTGAAAACAATATCACTGAATCTAGAAAATCTGCAACATTAATGTAGTGAACATCAAAACAGAGAATTGGAACAAGAAATACAATCTTTTCATTCACACTAGAAAAATTACGGTATTGTCCAAGATGGATTACAATAGCTTTTCAGAAGCTTTGACATTTGTCTTTTGCACTACTTGTGCATGCACTAATTAAACCATAATTAATGTACCATCTTTCACTTAGTCAAACTTGTCAAGATATAAACAATTACAAAACCATTGCCTAAACATAACTTTAGGAGTGCCCAGTAATATGCAAGAGAATCTTGCCTAAGCAATGCAGCCTACTTATCTCAAAATAGTTCTTACACATCCCTTACCTAAAATGAATAATATTCCATGCCTTCCAATGAATATCTCCTCAAAGAATGTAAGGACTCTATTGTAAATGTGTAATAATTGTGCAAAGAATGTATAGAACAATCATACTTGCATTGATAAAAAAATATAACTCTTATATGCCCTCTTTAATCACCGACTTGCCCTCTCAACTAAGCAAATGGGAACACATTAGGAACAAGAAAATTGACACACTCTATTTGTGAGGAATGCGTTCTCCACTAACATGAGTTTCTTTAAAAATCTTAATCTTCATATTTGCTAGGAGTTTCTTTTGAATGTTTGCAATTTGTGAACCAACAAGCATGTTGGAGGGCCTACTAGGCAGTCCCTCTAGTTGACATGAATAAATACAATCACCTAAGGAAGATAGTTGAATATGTAAGTTGGTTGACTGGCCAATGCGGTGAAGTAGTTGTAACTACTAGATAATTGAATCAATTGTATAAATATGAGATCATTTATGTAACATAGTGGTTGTTATTGTGGTAGTGTTGATATTGTATAAACTACTTATTGCTACTGTCTCCATTACTTTTCTTTTCTTTACTCTCTTCTATGTGTGTGCTTGTATAATATCGTATGTTACTTTTATAATACTTAATGTGAAAGACTATCAGTAACTTATCTATAATCTCCTAGATTACACATTGGTTCTGTTGCCAATAGTCTTGATTAGGGGTCCTTCAAAATAGATTATACATATATAGATGTTGAGTTTGAAAGAGATCCATGAGTTGTGGGAGGAAAACATAAATAATTATTTGAAGAATTACGCGAGAAGGAATCGATTGACATTAGTAGACACAAGAGTCCTATGTTATATGAAAACCTACGAAATGTTTTTGGAAGCAATCCCTCCATAGATAAATAAGAACATTGAGAGACTTCCACATGAATAATCTCATCACTAATGAATGATTTGTGTCAAAAACAATTAAAGATGGGATGGATGAGTTTGCATTGTTGATTTGAACCATTGTGAAGAGCAAACCTCTATTGTCCAAACCATATCTCGATTTTATAATGACTTTCAAGGCAATTTATTTTGTACTATAGCTTCTTTGCTACATAAATTTCTCCTTCACAAGGGAGCTGACCATATTATAGACTATCAACCTCCTCTTAGCACACATATTACTTCCAATTGGAGATAGAGACAAAAAGAATAGGAAGATTTTTTGGAAGCCAACTACAAAGATGCCAAAGAAGCTTGGGACGACTTGCAAAAATATATATGGCTAAAAATTGCACCCTCATTGAGCAAGAGTAACATAGGGTTGGCCATCGGGGGTAGTTGTTTGTGAGATGCTTGAGTGGGAGTATATTTAGTTGACCTGCAACGAAAGTCAACCATGCCAACAAGTAGGAGGAAGTTGATCGAGAAACAACTCGAACATACATTAGATGAAGAGAAGAAAAGGATGTCGAATATTGTTAATTTTAGTTAACAATGGTATGTTCTATGCTTAGTACAATTACTTCAATGTTCCTTTAGCAGCGCAATGACAATTTCCAATTTAGTTTTCCAATAGTAATCACATTAACCATAAATCACATTGACAGTAACTGTAGATAAAACATAAAATAAAATGCAGAAGGCAAGCCAAGACAAGAGGACACCAGATTTGGCAGATTCCAGGGAAAAACCCCAATGTGAGGAAGACCCTTGATCAATTCTTCTTCTTATTATATCAAATGTTTAGTAGAGAGAGAGAGAGTACAAAAAGTCAAAGTTGACTTGCTAAATCAAAGTAAAAACAACCCTGTCAAATTTGTAGTCAATTGCAGTCAAATTTAGCCCTAACTAGAAATTCAAAGATGGTCAATACAACAATAAAACTTCCCCTTTGAAGCTTAGTAAAAGGTAATCCAACTCGGCCTCCAGCGGAGGTCAAAGTCAGCGCAAAATAGTGATAAAATTTACGGTCAAACTTTGTCAACTTGGTGAACACTGCAGTCAACGCAGGTCAAACAATCCAAAAAATATTGGTTTATGTGCCAATCAAAGCAATCTGGTCAGGCCCTTCAAAATTGTGGCCAAACAGTCCTTGGTCAATGTTGGTCAAACTTCAGTCAACTCTTGAAATTTTTGGCCCTATACGTATGTCTGAAATTCGTCCTTGCCACACGTGTGAGAGAAAGAGAATGCCCAATAGTTATATGAACCAATGAGAGAAGGAGAGAGAAGAATGTGTGAGTGATGATAATGCCAAATGAGATGAGAGGTCACTTGTATTTATACAAGTCCTTGAGGGTGAAGTGACTTGTCTTTTGGGATTCATGAGCCTACATGATGATGTGGCCGACTTTGACAATTTACACGTGTGGGCATAAATTCAAAAACACATTTATGCTTGTCCAAATTTGATGATCTTTAGATCAATTTTGGTCCTCTTGAAAAGAGGAATTCAATGCAATTATCATTTCCATTAGATGAGCTGTCCAAAGTGGAATTTGGCCCTAGTTTCCAATTTTAACACTCCCTCTCAACTAGGGATAATTCCACCTGCCAATCCATCCATCACCATCAATCATTATGCCATTCTGTCGTCATGTACCATCTATGTATCTCATCTCATCTTTGCTCTGATGAAGATTGATATGAATAATGAATAAGAATCAATCGAGAGTGAGTCACAAGACCTTACCACTCTCCACTGACAGAAGTTCATCAAGAGGTAGAACCTCAATTAGCCTTGATCCCAGATCAATTTGTTGAACACCATGCATCCTAGACATCGGGAGTAGGATAGTTAATGATGCATCCATCGGTAGTCTTATGGTCCCTATCCACTTTTCCCAATTCATTGGCCAAACGAGAGGTACTTCCCATGAGACCTGCACTACATGGGTAGTGTGTATGCTGGAGCATCAACAATAGAAGGTGAACCACTCATCTTGCTCATATGCCATAGGAGAAGGTGAACCACTCATCCTATGCATATGTCAATCGTAGGGGAAGGTGAACCTCTCACCCAACACGTGTCATCAATCGTAGGGGAAGATGAACCACTCACCCTACACACATGTCAACCATCATAGGGTTACACAGGGGAGGGTGAACCACTCACCTTGTACATAATTCATCAATAGGGGAAGGTAAACCACTCAACCTATGGTCGCTTAAAGGCAATCCAACTTGGCCTCCAGCAGAGGTCAAAGTCAACCCAAAATAGTGATAAAATGTATGGTCAAACTTTGTCAACCTAGTCAACACTAGGTCAACGCAAGTCAAACAATCCAGAAAATATTCATTTATGTGCCAATCAATGCAGTCTAGTCAAACCCTTCAAAATTGCGGTCAAATAGTCCTTGGTCAATGCTGGTCAAAGTTCAGTCAACTCTTGAAATTTTCGGCCTTATACATATGTTTGAAATTCGTCCTCCTTGCCACACGTGTGAGAGAAAGAGAATACCAAATAGTTATATGAACCAATGGGAGGAGGAGAGAGAAGAATGTGTAAGTGATGATGATGCCAAATGAGGTGAGAGGTCACTTGTATTTATACAAGTTCTTGAGGGTGAAGTGACATGTGTCTTGGGATTCATGAGCCTACATGATGATGTGGCCGACTTTGACAATTTACATATGTGTGGGCATAAATTCAAAAACACATTTAATTATCATCTCCATCAAATGAGTTGTCCAAAGTGGAATTTGGCCCTAGTTTTGAATTTTAACACTCCCTCTCTACTAAGGAGAATTGCACCTGCCAATCCATCCATCATCATGGATCATTATGCCATCTTATCGTCATGTACCATCTATGTATCTAATCTCATCTCTGCTTTGCTGAACACTGATATGAATAATGAAGAAGAATCAATTGAGAGTGAGTCACAAGACCTTACCACTCCCCACTGAAAAAAGTTAATCAAGAGGTAGAACCTTAATTATTCTTGATCCCAGATCAATTTGTTGAACACCATGCATCCTAGACATCGGGAGTACGACAGTTAATGATGCGTCCATCAATAGTCCTATGGTCCCTATCCACTTTTCCAACTCATTAGCCAAATGAGAGGTACTTCCCATGAGTCCCGCACTACATGGGTAGTATGTATGTTGGAGCATCAACAAGAGAAGGTGAACCACTCATCCTTCTCATATGCATAGGAGATGGCGAACCACTCATTCTATGCATATGTCAATCATAGGGGAAGGTGAACCTCTCACCCTACACACGTGTCATCAATCGTAGGGGAAGGTGAACCACTCACCTTGTACAGAACACACCAATAGGGGAAGGTAAACCACTCACCCTACGATCGCTCAAAGGCAATCCAACTCAACATCCAGCATAGGTCAAAGTCAGCCCAAAATAGTGATAAAATCTACGGTCAAACTTCGTCAACTTGGTCAAAGCTGTGGTCAATGTGGGTAAAACAATCCAGAAAATATTGGTGTATGTTCCAATCAATGTAGTTTGTTCAAACCCTTCAAAATTGTGGTCAAATAATACTTGGTCAACGCTAGTCAAATTTCAGTCAACTCCTGAAAATTTCGGCCCTATACGTTGTCTGAAATTCGTCCTCACCACACGTGTGAGAGAAAGAGAATACCCAATAGTTATATGAACCAATGAGAGAAGGAGTGAGAAGAATGTGTGAGTGATGATGATGCCAAGTGAGGTGAGAGGTCACTTGTATTTATACAAGACCTTGAGGGTGACGTGACATGTCTCTTAGGATTCATGAGCCTGCATGATGATGTGTCCGACTTTGACAATTTACACATGTGTGGGCATAAATTCAAAAACACATTTGTGTTTGTCCAAATTTGATGATCTTTAGATCAATTTTGGTCCTCTTGAAAAGTGGAATTCAATGCAATTATCATCTCCATTAGATGAGCTGTCCAAAGTGGAATTTGGCCCTAGTTTCCAATTTTAACACTCCCTCTCAACTAGGGATAATTCCACCTGGAAATCAATCCATCATCATCGATCATCATGCCATCCTGTCGTCGTGTACCATCTTTGTATCTCATCTCATCTCTGCTATGTTGAACACTGATATGAATAATGAAGAAGAATCAATCGAGAGTGAGTCACAAGACCTTACCACTCTCCATTGACAAAAGTTAATCAAGAGGTGGAACCTCAATCAGTCTTGATCCCAGATCAATTTGTTGAACACCATGCATCCTAGACACTGAGAGTACGACAGTTAATGATGCGTCCTATGGTCCCTATCCACCTTTCCCAACTCATCGGTCAAATGAGAGGTACTTCCCACGAGTCCCACACTACATGGGTAGTATGTATGCTAGAGAATCAACAAGAGAAGGTGAACCACTCATCCTGCTCATATGCCATAGGAGAAGGTGAACCACTCATCCTATGCATATGTCAATCGTAGGGGAAGGTGTTCCACTCACCCTACACACATATCAACCATCATGGGGTAACACAGGGGAAGGTGAACCACTCACCTTGTACACAACACATTAATAGGGGAAGGTAAACCACTCACCTTATGGTCTCCCATAGCTCCAAGAAGTACCCCAAGCGCCTAGGAGCTCCCATAGCTTAATGTCCAACTCAAGCGGAACCCTCATGGGAGGGTCTTTCCACGACTCCAAGTCTCTCTCGGAAGACTAAGAATATGACATTCCCTAAGGGCTTCGTGAGGATGTATGCAACTTGCTGATCAATCTCGATGTGTTGGACCCTTATTGCTCCCTGTTGTACCATATCCCGGATAAAGTGGTACTTGATATCAATGTGCTTGGAACGGTCGTGGAACACGAGATTTTCATAAAGGAGAATTTCACTATGGCTGTCGCAGAATATCACGGTGGTATCCAACACGTGCTCAAATAGCTCACTAAAAAGCTTCCTCAACCAAACAGGCTAACAACAAGCCATACTAGTTGCAATGTATTCAACCTTGGCGGTGCTTAGAGCCACCGATTTCTGCTTCATGCTCATCCAATAAAAGTAAGCATACCCCAATGAGAAGCAACATCCAAACGTGCTTTTTTGATCCACCACACTTCCATCCCAGTCAACATCAGTGTATCCATGTAGCCTCAAATTCCCGACAGTGTATCTCAATCCATAGTTGATTATGCCACGGAGATATCTCAAGAGAATCTTAAGAACATTCCAATGTATGGGATGAGGCTCAACCATAAATTGACTCAACGTATTCACAATGAAGCATATGTCTGGACAAGAGTTTACCAAGAACATCAGGGCCCCCACAAGTTGTCTATATTTCGAAGGATTTTCCAATTCGGGTCTAGCAACACTTCCACATAGCTTCTTGAAGTTGAGTTCCATTAGAGTGGAAACAAACTTGCAATCCACCATCCCACATCTCTTGAGAAACTTCATAATGTATTTTCCTTTAGAAAGGAAAAATCACCTGGCTTTTGCCAGACCTCCAGGCCTAGGAAGTAGTGCATTAGTCCTATGTATTTCATATCAAACTTGGAAGCCAACTCCCTCTTGCATTGATAAATGAGAGGGTTTGCGCTTGTGAGAAAGAGATCATCTACATAAAGGACCGAAATGATATGGATGTCCTTTTCAACCTTGAAGTATAGGTTAGGATCAACATCGCTCCTCGTAAAGCCCAACTTCATAAGATAACTGTCAATCCTCTCATACCAAGCCATAGGGGCTTGCTTCAACCCATAGAGGGATTTCTTCAACATGCATACGTGTGTCCTTTGATCTTGTACTTCGAACTCCTGAGCTTGTTCTTGTAGACTTTTTCCTTAAGCGAGCCATGCAAGAAAGTATTCTTAATGTTAATTTGATGTAGGCTCCATGCTCTAGAGGCAATGAGAGCAATAATGCATTAGACAGTGGTATATTGGGCAACCAATGCAAATATCTCATCATCGTCCTCTCCTTCCTTTTGAGAGAAGCCTCGAGCAACCAACCGAGGCTTATATTTTTCAGCACTCCCATCAGCTCCATGTTTAATTTTGTATAGCCATTTTGAGGTGACTATGAACTTGTCCTTCGGTCTAGGCACCACATCCCAGACATCATTTTTCATGATAGATTCATATTCCTCATTCATCGCATCCTTCCAAACTTGGTGCTTTACGACTTCTTCAAACATACATGGCTCATTTTGAACAATAGTACTCATAGAAGCTAAGTACCCTTGATACATGTTTGGCTTCTTACTTTCACGGAATGTCCCTCTTGGAGCAATATGTCTTTCAACATCTTCGAGAGTATCTTTGAGCCACAAAGGTATTTTCCTTGAGGTAGAGGGATCACCAGGAGGTGGATCAAGGAGATCCATTAGGCCTTCAACATTGGGCATAGGCTCATCTATCAGAGGTACATCTTGTTTTTCTGTAGCATCATCATTGTCTTTCCTTGGGATTTGGAGAACTATGGCTTTTCCAAGGGTGGTATCTTCATCAAAGGTGACATCATGGCTTATTTCCACTTCTCTTTTACTAGGCACATAGATTCTATATGCCTTTGAATTTTCACTGTAGCCCACAAATATACCTTTCTTCCCAAATGCTTCTAACTTGTTTCTTTTCTCTTTAGGCACATGAAAATACATGGGACAACCAAATATTCTAAAATGAGAAACATCAAGTTTCTTACTAGTGAAAACTTTTTCGGGTGTCTTGAAATCCAATGCTTGATGCAGGTTCCTATTTTGAACATACACGACAGTGTTTGAAGCTTCTCCCCATAAGAACTTCGGTAGACCTTGATCATGGAGCATGGCACGGGTGGCTTCCATGATTGTTTGATTCTTCCTTTCAACAACTCCATTTTGCTCAGGAGTGTATGAAACAATTGTCTCCCTCGTAATGCAAACCTCTCTGTAAAATTCATTAAATTCATTTGATTCATATTCAGTTCCATTGTTGATCCTAAATTTTTTAATCTTCTTCCCTGATTGATTTTCCACCAACACTTCGAAAGAACGAAACCATTTGAATGCTTCATCCTTTTTCTTCAAGAAATAGATCCATGTCTTCTGAGAGAAGTCATCCACAAAAATTGCATAGTATAAGTATCCTCCCAATGATGTTACATGCAACATACCATATAGGCCAGAATGGACCAATTGAATAGTATCAATATTTTGGCTTTCACTTAAAGGGAATGGTCCCCTTGTAAGTTTCCCAGTTGCACAACTCTGACAAATTCCTCCATGATTCATGTTGAACTCGAGCATACTGGTGACCATCTTCCTTATCCTAGGTAAGGCTTTGTAATGAAGGTGCGAAAATCTCCAGTGCCATAATTTAGATTGAAGAGAAGTATTGCAAGTCAAGGCTCCCAAAGGACTTCCTCCAACTTGATAGATACCAACAACCCTAAATCCAAGTGTAAATGCATCTTTAGGATTTCTTTTCCAAATACGTACCTTTCCATCAATGAATGCTACCTTGAAGCCTTTATCTTCCATCAAAGAAATAGACACCATGTTCTTCTTCAAATTGGGCACATAGAATACTTCTTGTAGATGAATGGTTTGACCTTGATTTAAGTGAAGAGTGACAATACCTATCCCTTTGACAGGGTAGGTGGCATTATCTCCAAGAATGATTTGTAAATTAGTCATCTTTTCAATCAAATTTGAGAGGTCCTCTTTGTACCCAGTGAAGTGCCTTGAGGCTCCACTATCAATCAATCAATGTCCAAAATATCCAAAGGAGAGGCAGTAGATAGAACAGAAATAAGATAAAGCTCATTTTTTTTTCTACAACATTACTTTCCTCATACCTGGAATTTCTCATCCTTTTGGGAGGTCGACCATTTCTGTGTTGAGCTGCGAGAGCATTCCTATTTCTTTTTGAACGTGTTGTTCCTTTGATTTCCATTTCCTTTGAAATTGTTGTTGTTGTTGTTGTTGTTGTCATCCCTTAGAGAATCCTTCTTGTGAGGAAAATCTCTAACATAGTGGTCAAACTTGTTATAATTGCAACACCTTCCTTTTCTTCCTTCTTTGAATCCCTGCTTGAATCCTTGACCTTGTGTCCTTGGACCAACATTACTTTTCCTCTTAGCATGAGCGAAGAAAGCAGTAGGTTCATTTCCATTTGAAGGTTTGTCTCTCTCCATCATCCTCATCTCTTCTTGAGTGAATCTAGCCAATAATTCATCGAAACTAGGAATATTGTCATTGTTGAGAATGGTGGTGTTAAGCACATCCCATGCTCTTGAAAGACCTCCAAGTGCAATGAGAGTGAGCTCCCTGACAACAATAACTTCTCCAATAGATAGTAGGTCATTCTTGATTTGTGTTATTTTCATAAAGTAGGATTGGATAGACTCCCCTTTATCCATCTTGACGTCCTTCAACTTGTTCTTGACAAAGAGGATTTGATTTGCATTGTTTACTTTGAACATCCCAACCAACTTATCATACATCTCCTTATATGTTCCCAAATTAGAAATATAGCTAACCAAATGATTTTGAATGGAGTCTATGATAATTCTCTTAGCTTTGACCTCATCTTTATTGTACTTCGTCTTTGCAGCAACATATGCATTTGAAGGAGGTTCTACCACTCTTCCCTGCACATAGTCCATGGCATCATTCTCTTCCAAAGTCAAGTCCAAATTCATTTTCCATGCATGATAGCCAGATTTGTCCTTGAGATTATCCTCATATTTGAAGTAAGATGTAGTAGCCATTAAGGCTAGTCCAATAATCTTGTCTAACAGATCTCCCTTAGTGATTGCTTTTCTCTCTCTTGCTTGGGCTTTGTCTTCACCTATGTTATGATACCATGTTAATTTTAGTTAACAATGGTATGTTTTATGCTTAACACAATTAATTCAATGTTCCTTTAGCAACCCAGTGACAATTTCCAATTTAGTTTTCCAATAAAAAACACATTAACCATAAATCACATTGACAGTAAATGTAGATAGAACATAAAATAAAATGCAAAATTGTTGTCACTGCAACAAATACCCTGCAAAATTTTTCCTACACTCAAATTTTGGAGCGTACTATGGATCTTGCAATCAGTCGTTATGTAGTCACTTCTTGGATGGTAATGCTTTGTTAAGATTTCAATTTCCCTTCTCTGATTTCAAGTGTCAAAGTCACCTGATTACACATGCTCAGTCTATAATGAATTCATGAGCACATTCTTTCATGCAAGCTTGAACAGGCCTAACGCAGTCGTCAAGACATTGTTTGTGCTATGCTCAACCCATGTTGACAATTAGTGTGCATGTTCAATGATAGTTTCTCACTTTCAGCTGTGTTGGTACTTATATTTTGGTGATTTTTTCAAACTGTCGCTTTTGCGCACCTTTGCTCTCGCAAGTGTCGTTTTCATGTTTTCGATTGTCACTTTTGCTTTCTTTCACTCTAATTAGTGTATTTTATCATGTTAGCTTCGATCTGGGATGTATCAATTTCAACGTCGTTTTCATATTGCAAGTGTCGTTTTCTCTTTTCTTTCCATATCGCATGTGTCGTTTTTGGGCATGGGAAGTGTTGCTTATCGCGTAAACCAGAGTTTTGGCTTGTTTCAAGGGGAAATATTTGTGATAATGAGTTGTTCCTATCATGTAGACATGTTTCACACTCATTTCCAAAGTTTCAAACATTGTCCCACAAGTGTCACAACTTTTGTCGCAAAGTATACCTTTTGTGTCGCAGTTGGTAAGAGTCGTCGCAAACTTGTTGCATTGATGAAGGCATGTTTTTCATACATTCTGAGTGTTCCTTGTCGTGTCATCAAGTGATCTAAGTGTGCGATCATGATCATAATCTCTCTTTTTCTCATTTTCATCTCATTGATTAACACTTAGTCCAATTGGGAAAGCTCCCTGATTGGGTCACTCAACCTCATTTTGCCCAGCCTGAACTTCACACTATGCAGTCTCCACCCTCTAGCAACATCCTTGTCCCTTGGAAATGTGCAATGCATAGTCGCTTCCTTCCAGGATTGTGCACTGCGCAATCACAGTGCTTAAATGCAGCCTCCGACCTCCAAAACTATGCAATTTCTCTCTCCTTCCCAATCAGTACTGCGTATTGCACAGTGTCAAGGCTGTGGCCTCAACCCTGAGCTCTTGAACTGCGCAATTGCACAATCACCTAGCATCCCTGCCTCCCATAACTACGCAATGGGAAAACTCAAGGGTCAACCCTCCATCCTGAGTCCTTGAGTCCCTCAACTGTGTAGTCCCTTTGCCCAAGACTCCAGAACTGTGCATCGCGCAATCTCAATGCTCAAGCCCCATCCGTGAGCTCTTAAGCTCCTCATTTGCACAATCTCTTGAACCTGACCATCCTGAACTGTGCATTGTGCAGTCTCAAGCCTCAATCCTAGAACTTGGCCTTTGGAACTACACAATCCCTTAACCAGTCACTCAACCAATCACCAATTCTAGCCCTAACAGGTGAGTTCATGAAATATGTTAGGTTAGGGGTTTTCAGACTGATGTCGGCTTGTCATGAATGGTTTTCAGTTGCAGGTACTCTATCTTATCATGACAAGATGATGATGGAGGAAAAGGAGAAGGGGACCATGCTAGAAGACACATATGAAGCTGAAGGGATAAGATGATCATCAGGCAAGAAGACAAAGGAACACCAAACTACAACAGAATATCAAGGATCATGGTTGCATGAAGGCTCTATCCGATTCACAACCCTTTGGAGGGTGGATATGAAGAATAAAGCATATCTCTCATGAAGATGGATCTTTACACATCTCTTATTGAAGACAAAGAAACAATAAATAGTGGCTTGAAATTGCTATGTCATCATGCAATCCATGGCATTAGTATGATATCATGTCACGAGTCATCATGTGCCACATCGTTTTTGGATTAGGTAAATCCTATATTGGAAAATTTAATGTAAATTGGAATTCCAAGAGTCATCCATGTAATGTGAAAAGTCATGTGGGAGTCGAAAGGTCATAGATAAGTCAAACAATCATGAGGGTAGCCTAAGAGTCACATGGGAAGTGAATGATAACCCCATTTGTTATATATACACCCTTATTGTACATGCAAAGGACTTTTTAACTTAGCTCCTCCTACCAAGCATTGGATGGGAAGATAGTTGTTTTGGAGGAGCAAGTGACTACTCTAATGCTCCACTATTAGGGCTAGTGGTGTTCATTGTCTTGATGTATCTTGGAACTTTTACTTAATTTAGAAGCTCATTGAGATGACACACTTTCATGCATATGTCGTGAATATTGTAAGATTGTTCTTTGAATGTTTGCGATGTATGTTGTTTCTCATATGTACTAAGGAAATTGAACTATTTTGGTGGCTTTGGTACTTATCTTGTTAAAAGTGTGTTGTATTTGCTTTAACAATTGTTTCTTCCTTGTGAACTATTTCGCTGGTTGATCAACGATTCATTCTTATGTATGTGCTTGTGTGCCTTTTCTAGATTAGTATTATTACTTGTCTTTAAAGGGCCCACTTTTCTCCCCCCTTTCGGTAGAAGGACCTTGATACTTTCCGCAACTAAAAATTTCACAAGGCATACTCACTTGTTGATTCGAAGATACTTGTGTATTACTCTCTTGTGCTGAACTTTGTAGCCAAGGAAAATCTACCAATAATCTGGATGGGGTTCCTACTCCAAATGGTGTGAGATCTAATTGGGACTTTACATCGGGGAGACCCCCTCGGTTGACGGATTTCTAGCACCGTCAACAAAATGGTGCTAGAAGGAGGTACTAATGACAAGTTGTGCTCGTAGAGTCGGTTTTGAACCTCTTATCTGAAATGGCTCTCATACTTCTGGGGTTTTTTCTAACTTGTCCCCTTGTGAACTTTCAATCCCTGATGAGTCTCTCCATGACTTGTCTTAACTCAAGTTTGATGGTAATGGTTGTTGAGAAATCTAGGGCATTCAATGTTAACAATTTCTTTGCTTGATAATTGCTTGTGATATGCTTGTTCTTATTTTACTTATGATCTTTCACTTTGTTAGCTTATTAGTATGTTATTTTCATCAAGACAATTATCAAAATAAAGACAAGTGACACAAAATATAGGCTTCTCCTGCCAGAGCCAAAACCTCTCACCTCTTGAGAGGAAAACCCAATAAAATTATTCTTTTAGACCTTCAATTAATAAGTACCAAGACCATTACATTGAACCTTTGACTATAGTATCCTTCCAAGACACTTGTCACCCACCTTGATCTGCTTTTCCCTTCTTCGTCTTTCCTCCTAGAGAAACTCGGTCTTTATCTCATTGTACTACACCTCCATGAATTCCCTAGGGAATATCGGTCTCTAGTTCTTCTAGAGTGAACCTTGACCTCTACTTTGATCACTTAGAGTTTCTCTCTTGCTGCCCCAGAAGAATCTTCTGCCCAAACTTCACACTTCCCAGAATAATCTGTGTCCCCGATTTCGCACTGCCCATAAGATTCTGCTGCCTAGACTTCGCACTTCCGAGAAGAATATTCGTTGTACCCAGTAGATGATGACCCAGAAGAATCTTCGTCCTTCGCTTTTGCTGCTCCTTCTTCGTCCTCCTCGTAACCCTCTTTCTTTTTCCTTCTTCTTTTCTCTTTTCCAGTGAATGCTTGTACAAGTTGTGTGTCTCTAATGAGGTCAAGTAGGGCTATATATACCCTTCTTCACTGCCCTTTAGGGCAACTTGACAATTGGAGTTTAGGCCGACTTCATATTGCAGCTTCCTCATAGTTTTTAGGTTGACTTGAAGGGGTTTGGTGACAAGTTCTTGGAGGATACTTTGAATAGACAATATTGACCTCTTGCCAATTGTAACATGACTTCATTTACATGACAATGACTCTTTTAAGACTAGATGAATAAACCCTAAAGACTCTTAATGGGAGTCTTGACTCAAAAACAAAATTCGTTGCTGATGAAACCCTGAATTGAGTCAATATAATAATTTCATTTTTCTTATTTACATCTCTTTACATAAAATCATAATTACATGTCATTATGAAGATCGAACCTAGTTACACTTTTTCAGCACTCCCTCTTAACTAGGGAGGTATTCATAATGGTACCTTGGACTTTCTCAATCTAAAGATTATCTCATAACAATAATTCGGATTTGTAACTCATTTGTATAGCATCATACCAACCTACATTTATATAGCAAGGCCTTGAATAAAAACTCTATCTCTCCATAGAGCAAAATGTTGGCGAGACAAATCATTTATATACATCCTCATCATTGTCTCTCTCAGAACATACCCCACCCAGGTTCTCTCAAGATATGCTCCATGAAGGTTATTCCTTTCTTGGAATCCCCGGCCCCCAAAAGAATATCGGTTCCCCACGACTACTCTTCCATGGTATTCCCTAACTCATCCCACAAGAGCATCAGGTGCCAAATGATTACACAATCCTCCATTATGTCTTCTCAAGTGAAGCACAAAACAACATGTATATTGCTCCTTGTACCAGGAGGTTTTATTCCTTTGATGTACCCATTCCTATCACAGAGAAATGTACCTAAGATTTTGACTTAGAAATTTCTGAGTTTCCTCCAAGTAAGAAACTTCTTCTCAGGCTTCCTCTTAACTATGGACCTATAGTGTCTCTAGAACACTTAGCGACATGAAGAGCTCTTTTCTTCGATGTCATGAATTTCTTTTAAGGAGTCTTCAAATTTTGGGAATTTTTGTATATAGGGCACAAATCATCCATCACTTTTGTCCATGAGTTAGTCATATCCCAAACTCATCAGAAGGTGATCCATCAAATTTTCCATCTGGCTTTGCTTCATGTCATTCTACTTTCATGCCATATTTCTTGGAAGTACATTACATCCTTGTATATAGTCTGCTATTAAGTCATTCACAGATCTTCCCTTTGACAGTCCTACATAAGCCCAACCAGATGTTAGTTCAAAAATAATCACTTCAAATCATATTTACCTTTGTGATGATATTTCACCATGATATCTTCCTATAAAGATCAACATCTTCCATGTATATTGACACATTTCCCATAGATGTTCAGTGTCAAGGGTCTCTATCTTTTTCTGACTTCACATTCTTCCAGGAGATTTTCTAGTCAAATCTTCTTGGACTTCGACTGTTGAATTCCTTCTACCTTCGTTGCATATTATCACGATCTCTTCCTATATTTTCACTCACTTCATTCCCAGGGTCTTCCAATCAGAGTTCCTCAATGATAGTCAACCACCTCATACTTCATATAAGGACATATTATGTTGATTTTTTTTCTAGTATGACTCATGCCTTCCAACATTCTTTCATAGGCGGAGATTCCTTTCCTTTGATCATGCTTCTCAGAATAGAATTAGTGATCCTTGCTACCTGCAACCATACGACATGACTTTATAATATTAAATACAAGCATACATACCTCATTTTACCTTTAGGTCATCTAGGCTTCTTAATTTGCTTAATCTCCCATGTCATCATACATTATCCCGACTTCATGTAGTAGCTTCATCTGAAGGGAATTTATCCTTCATACCTACTTTCCTTGTTGTGTCATCATATTTTCCTTGAATCCCACAAGTTGGAATTCCTAATGAAAAACATTAGCATCCTTTCTCTATCGGTGATTCCTTTGATGAGAATTTTATCAGAGAAACTTGAGGATATTTTATGTCTTGTTGTGGCTACAACCACCAACCTATTAAAATTTTCCCTAGTAGAAATTTTGAATGGGTCCCCTAAAAGTTGATCTTGCACTCCTCCGAATGATCTGTTTCATCCCAAGGATTTTAACTCTTTGGCAAGCCAAATCTTCAAATTCTAAATGGACAAGGCCCCGTTAATAAATCTGTGCTGCATAGTTCACTCGTAACCTAGCCTAGCCCTTTATTCAGTCCCTTCATCAGGGGTTTCAATCCTCATAAGTATTCATGGTACATTTATGCCTGCACATAAAATTGCCCCTAC
This sequence comes from Pinus tabuliformis, assembly GCA_031772625.1. NCBI lineage: Eukaryota > Viridiplantae > Streptophyta > Pinopsida > Pinales > Pinaceae > Pinus > Pinus tabuliformis. Next base: position 84,985,395 of record CM062819.1, on the reverse strand, counting down.
CTTTACGAGGGCCGTTCGTGCATTTAACACGCAAAACCTTCTATCGCATATTCATCTCCCTTTTTTAACTCTTCACAAGGGAAATGCTTCGCAAAACACATTTGACTTACCCGTTTATCTCTTATCGCACGTCGCTTTGATCAAGGGCAAAGGTTTGTTTATCATAAATAATTGCTATGTGATTCAGTCCTCAATCGCATCACATATCGCAATCAGGAAGACCCAATGGTTATTTGTAACGCAACCGCAATGCATCGGACCCACCGCATTATTAAACACAACCTATATATATATATATATATATATATATATATATATATCGGGTCCCGCCGAATCGCAAATCGCTATCGGTGAGGTCCTAGGCCTGCGCACATTACGATATGCGATTTGGCGGACCCACCGATCATATTAAACAGAATATATATGTTATCAGGTCCACCTCCCCATCGCTAATTTTCTATCAGCGAGGTCCTATGCCTACGCACATTATGATATGCGATTTGGTGGATCCGCTGATCTTATTAAACATAATATATATGTTATCGGGTCTGCCTGTTGGGTCCTTATAATACTAGTGATTACCCCATTACTATTGTATTTATACCCCTTATTTATATTGTTGTGCCCCTATTACCCCCATATTGTTATTTCTGTGCCCCATAGAATCCCTCTATTGTTATTTTTGTGGCTTTATATTATTATTGTTAGGTCGGCTGGATTATATTGTGACTCCTTAGACTCCTATATATAGAAAGGAGGTTTTGTCATTTGTATCATCCAAGAATTGTTCATTTATGTAATGTAAAGGAGGTTGCCCCCTCGAAGAGGTTGAATTCTAAGGCGTTGATCTATCTTTTCTATCTTTTCTTGAGCTGGTTTCATAACATTTGGTATCAGAGCTTTGGATTCTAGGGTTTCGCTGCTCCAAACAGGTCATCGTGGAATTTTCGCTATAACTTTTTTTCTGTGATGTTTCAGAAGTCACAAACAAAACCCATTTGAGAAGAAATCGCGTTGAACCTTGGGTTCAAATTTCAGAGCTTTTCGCGAGATATTTGCGGAGATATGATCTGAGGAAGTTGGTCTTTTTGCAGACTCCTGAATTACATTCAAAACAGGTGACCTGGGGAAAATCGTCATAACTTTCTCTCTGGGGATCGGATTGAAATTTTGTAAGAAGTTATAGAAAGAGGACGGACTTTAGTTTCTTGTGTGTGTGTTTTAGATTCAAAGGTTGAAACAGTGACTCGTGGCACGTCATACAAGTTCGCTCTACTGAACCAGTCTAAAAGCAAGTCACTGTGGGAGATTTCACATAACTCTTCCTTGGAGAATCCAATTTGGCTCAGACTTGTGGCATTGAAAAGAGGACGCAGAAGGCTACTACAGGTGGAAATTTCAGAACTGGATGATCCAAAATTACAGAGATACATCAGATTCAATATCAGGCTTCTATAAAGTGAAAAAAGGTGTGTAGTTTTTTTTTAAATTTTTGTCTAAGCTTGGTTTAACGGAATTCAAAGGGCATAGTAAAGCATTATTATCGGTAACTGATGCCCCGAGGAAAGAAAATGCAAACACCTAGTAAGGAACCTGAAAGCTCTAGCATGACTCATGAAGAAGAGGAAGAAATGCTACATGATATATCAAAATTACAAGAACAAGTGCAACAAATGTCACGCTCACAAAAGCTAACAGAAGCTAAGATAAGTGGCGTGGAATCTAAGATAAATGGCATGGAATCTAAGATAAAGGGAATGGAAGCTAAGATGGAGGATTCGATGGCAGATTTGAAGATAGATTTGAAGACAGACATGGAAGAATTGAAGAAGTTGCTACAAGAAAGGGTCACTAATGGTGAAAAGGTAGTAAAGGAAACTCATGATGAGAACAAAAGAAATGTTAATCATGATTCCATAGACGCTAATGTTGGATCGAAGAATCACCATATTCCAAAAATCGATATGAGGAAGTTTGATGGCAAGGATCCCGCCACATGGATATTACAGATGGAGCAATTCTTCGATCTCAATAATGTGCAAAATGCACAAAAGGTACGTATGGCAACTGTATATTTGGAACCAAATCAGTTTGTATGGTATCAATGGCTTTGCTCTCGTAAACAATTTATCACTTGGGCAATTTTTACGGAAGAATTGATAGCACATTATGAAGATACAAAAAGCAACACTTTTTTTAGCCAATTGATAAGTCTCAAACAAAAGGGTTCAGTAATGGAGCACATTGAGGAGTTCCAAAAATTGAACATAAGGGTAAAAGATATTCCAGAGGAGCATAGGATTGATGTGTTCATAGGGTCTTTAAAGGATAATATCCAACATGATGTTCGCCTTTGGGAACCTGATTCATTAGAGAAGGCATTCAGGTTAGCAAGAAAAATGGAAAGCAAAATTATGGCAACCAGGAAGCATACCACTCACAACTATAAAGACGGAAGTGTTGTTGCCCCTAGTCTTCCACAACCTATAAGGTTGACACCACAACAATTGGAAGAAAAAAGAGCAAAAGGGCTTTGTTACAGTTGTGATAGCAAATACACTAAAGGTCATAAGTGTGCTGAGAAGAAATTATTCTACATAGATTGTGAAGAGGAAGAAGAAAAGGAGCAAGAAAGGTCAAAAGAAAAAGATATACTCCAGGAACAAAGCCTAGATGAAGAACAAATAAATCCGACCATATCTTGTAATGCATTGGCGGGAATTACCACTCCTCAAACCATCAAGATAGAAGGACAAATCAAGAAGAAAAAGGTAATAGTGTTGATTGATTCAGGAAGCACCCACAATTTTATTCATTGTAGGGTAGCAAAAGAATTGAATTGCTTCCTATATCCAGCACCAGAGTGTCAAGTGATGATTGCAAATGGAGGAACAATAAATTGCTCTGGAAAGTGCCATAATATCAAGCTATCCATGGGAGAATATGTATTGACTAGCCCAATGCTTTCCATTCCAATGGGAGGTGCTGATGTTGTACTAGGAGTCCAATGGCTACAATCCTTGGGTACAATAGCTTTTAATTTTCAAGAACTTTTCATCAAATTTTCTACGGAAGGAAAGGAAGTTGAATTAAGGGGTATTGCAGGGAAACCAGGAAAGATAATCAGCTCTAATGGCATGACAAAGCTTCTAAAAAAGGAGCAAAGAGGTGTAATTGCACAATTATGTTCGCTAGATGTTTCCACATTGGAATCATCTATTTCTCCAGATCTCCAAAAAGTCCTGGACAATCATTCCAAGGTATTTGAGACTCCCAAAGGTCTCCCACCTATGCGTGATCATGATCATGCTATTCATCTGATTCCAGGAAGTGTTCCTCCAAACATCAGGCCGTACAGATATCCCTATGCCCAAAAAAGTGAAATTGAACGTATGGTTGCAGAAATGCTAGAGGCTGGTATAATTCAACCAAGTCAAAGTTCTTTCTCAGCTCCAGTAGTATTGGTGCACAAGAAGGATGGATCATGGCGCATGTGTCCGGATTATAGGGAGCTCAACAAGCTCACTATTAAAGATAAGTTCCCCATTCCTGTTATTGATGAATTACTGGATGAATTGCATGGATCAATTTACTTCACCAAGTTGGATCTTCGTTCGGGATATCATCAAATCAGAATGAAGATTGAAGACATTCCGAAAACGGCATTTAGAACTCATGAGGGTCATTATGAATTTTTGGTCATGCCTTTTGGCCTTACCAATGCACCTTCAACATTTCAAGGTTTGATGAATTCAATTTTCAAACCATTCCTTAGAAAATTTGTGTTAGTATTTTTTGATGATATACTAATCTACAACAAGTCTTGGAAGGATCATGTTGAACATGTTGACAGGGTGCTACAACTATTGGAGGAGAAACAATTATATGCAAAAAGATCCAAATGTTTCTTTGGAGTCCAGGAGGTGGAATATTTGGGTCATATTGTATCTCATGAAGGAGTTAAGGTAGACCCTAGCAAAATTAAAGCCATTAAGGAATGGAAAATCCCCACATCCATAAAGCATCTGCGAGGATTTCTTGGGTTGACAGGGTATTATCGCAAGTTTGTTAAGAATTATGGGAGAATAGCAGCACCTCTAACAACATTATTGAAGAAAGATTCATTTTCATGGACTCCGGAAGCAACAAAGGCCTTTGAACATCTTAAAGAGGCAATGTGCCAAGCACCGGTCTTAGCTACACCGGACTTCACAAAAACCTTTATTGTGGAATGTGATGCTTCAGGAAATGGAATTGGTGCTGTTCTAATGCAAGATGAAAGACCCATTGCTTTTGAAAGTCGTCCAATCAAGGGAAAGTTTTTAAGCAAAGCTATTTATGAGAAGGAAATGTTGGCAATACTCCATGCACTTAAGAAATGGCGACCCTACCTAATGGGAAGACACTTCAAGGTAAAAACGGATCATGATAGCCTTAAATACTTTTTAGAACAAAGATTATCCTCTGAAGAGCAACAAAAGTGGGTCACAAAGATGTTGGGTTATGACTTTGAAATCATCTACAAAAAAGGGAAGCAAAATGTGGTGGCAGATGCACTCTCAAGAAAGGATGAGGATGTGGAAGCATTGTTGTGTGCCATTTCTATTATCCAACCAGATTGGATAAACGAAGCAAGGGAGGAATGGAAGAATGACGAAGAAGTGTGGGCACTTATTCGAAAGCTACAACAAGATTCCAGTACTTCTGATACATTTAGCTGGAAAAATGATTCGTTATGGTACAAAGATCGCTTATACCTCTGTAAGAATTCCCAGCTAAAACAAAAGATTCTTATGGAATTGCACACTTCTCCCTTAGGAGGGCACTCAGGATTTTTAAAAACTTACCACAGGGTTAAGAAGGAATTTTTTTGGGATGGCCTTAAATCAGATATTCAAAAGTTTGTGGCGGAATGTTTGGTTTGCCAGCAAAATAAAGTTGAAACAATTAAGACACCGGGTCTATTACAACCTTTATCCATTCCAAGCCAACGTTGGGAGGAGGTTTCAATGGATTTTATCACAGGTTTACCCAAGTCTGAGGGAAAGAGTGTCATCATGGTGGTAGTTGACAGACTTACCAAGTATGCACACTTTTGTGCATTATCACATCCATTTAAAGCCAGTACAGTTTCTACTGCATTTATGGAAACAGTTCAAAAGCTACATGGAAACCCAAAGATTATTGTAAGTGACAGAGATCCCATTTTCACTGGAAATTTTTGGACAGAATTATTTTCTTGTCTTGGTACTCAGTTAGCTCATAGCTCATCTTATCATCCTCAATCTGATGGGAAAACTGAGATAGTAAACAAATGTTTGGAAGGATATCTTCGTTGCTTTGTATCTGATAAACAGACACAATGGGTCAAATGGTTGCCTCTGGCTGAATGGTGGTATAACACTTCCTTCCATACAACAACAAAAATGACCCCATTTATGGCACTTTATGGGTATCAACCACCATCCATCACATCATATTTAAGAGAAAATTCTAAGGTTCAGGCAGTGGAACATCACATCGAACATCAACAACAAGTCCTCCAACTCTTAAAGGATAACCTCGTGTTGGCACAAAATAGAATGAAACAACAGGCAGATCAACATCGCAGTGAAAGAAGTTTTGATGTAGGTGATTGGGTATTCCTACGGCTACAACCATATAAGCAAATGTCCCTAAAGCAAGCTAAGAAGGATAATAAATTATCACCAAAGTATTATGGTCCGTACAAGGTGTTGCAAAAGATTGGTACTATGGCATACAAATTGGAGCTTCCTGCAGCTTCTCGATTGCACCCAGTTTTCCATGTTTCATGTTTAAAGAAGGTTATAGGTGACAAGCTCCCAATTCAAACAATATTGCCAGAACTTGACGAGGAAGGAAAAATTATATTGGAACCGGAAGCAGTCATAGAAACAAGAACTCGACAGCTACGAAATCGATCAATTTCAGAGTATCTTATCAAGTGGAAGAACTTATCCGCTGAAGATTCCACATGGGAGGATGAGAATTTTATGCAGAAGTATCCAGAACTACTCAAGCGTTGAGGACAACACTTTTTTGAAGGAGAGGGGCATGTTGGGTCCCTATAATACTAGTGATTACCCCATTACTATTGTAGTTATACCCCTTATTTATATTGTTGTGCCCCTATTACCCCCATATTGTTATTTATGTGCCCCATAGAATCCCTCTATTGTTATTTTTGTGGCTTTATATTATTATTGTTAGGTCGGCTGGATTATATTGTGACTCCTTAGACTCCTATATATAGAAAGGAGGTTTTGTCATTTGTATCATCCAATAATTGTTCATTTATGTAATGTAAATGAGGTTGCCCTCTCGAAGAGGCTGAATTCTAATGCGTTGATCTATCTTTTCTATCTTTTCTTGAGCTGGTTTCATAACACTGCCTCCCCATTGCTAAATCACTATTGGAAAGGTCTAGCGCTTATGCATAAGGTCCAATTCCATGAAGCGGACCCGTTGATAACTATGTGTCCGGGCTTATAAATTTTGAAATCCGGCCTTGTGGGCAAATGTGGTCTTTTCCATGTATTCCTGTGTTTTCTATGAAATGTCATGATCTGGGTTCTCGAAGGAAATCCGATAGGGGTGATATGGCACATGATTGCCCGTGGAGATGTGCGATTGCAACTCGGTCGCAACGCGACGTTGGCTAAGCCAGGGGTTGATTCTTTCACACTCGCTCCTTTTGATTGCATTGCGCCTTATCATTTAAAGTTTCAATGATGACGAGAGCTGTTCTTGGGCGTTTTATCATATTTTCATAATCACTGCTAATATGAATTATCTTTGTAGGCAAATTCGAGTGGATCTGGTAGCAGATAAAGGCGATGTATGTCAAGATGACACCTCTGCACCCCTGGTGTCGATACTGCAAAAGCGTAGTCTACAGAAAGGGGGATGAACTGCCACAATGCATAATGGAGGCACGCTCTGTGTCGAAAGGGAAGCACAGTGCTGATCCACCAAGATGTCACTCCCTCCAGATGAACCTCAAGGCATGCTAGATGTGGGATGATAAGCACAGCATCTTCAGTTTCCTTTAAGAAATGACAAGGAATAATAGCCATCCCACACAAGTGCAACAAAATGATACGCAGTCATTCTCTATCCCTCCCCTGGGAAGTAGAATTCTCCAGCAAAGATGACTTCGACATGTCAACAACCTCATGGACCATTCTCCTTTGTATGTTCGGATCTGTGTAATGTAAAGAAAGGAGGTGAAAATTCAGTTAGGGGAGGGTCATTTTGAGCTGTGAAGTATTACCTCCAGATAGGAGAGAAGGGTTTTTTCGTTTGGTAGAACAGCTTTTGTTTATTGTGAGTAAGGAAGATTGTTTGGGTCAGAGAAGGAGCCTTTTTTCAGTTTGATTTTCCTCTTCTTTATATGTTAAGAATCAGGATGTTGTTGAGAGCATAAATATGAATGTGATTTGTGTTTGTGCCCATTGATGACTTACAGTTTATGATTAGCTTTGGTTGTTTGAAGGTGATTCTTCATCATAGTTAATTCATGAGTAGTCCTTGATTTGAAACTATGTTAAACATCAGTTGCAAGCTTTAATTTCATAAAAGGAATGTGTATTCTTGTATGAGTGATTGGATTGCAACTTCGAATTGATGCAGCCTTGTTCTTATGTGAACCAGTGACTGATTCATTTAGACTTGGGATTCATATATGATGTTTAACCTCTCTTTGTCATGCTCCTGCAGGATAGATTAGGATAGTTAGGACATAGACTAGAGTAGTTAGAAGAAGTGTAGATAGGATTTAATAAAGAGTGGTTAGCTGTTATTTTGTTGATTTAATTGAAGCCTTCTTCTCAGAAGCCATCTTTTAACTCATTTAACAGTTTACGAGGTCCCTTAAAACCCGTTCAAACTAGCCATTCCAAAAGAAAGCAGGTCTAATTGGGGCTTGCGATCGGGTTAGTTCCCCTTGTTGGTATAGCGAAAATTCGCCATGTCAACAAATTGGCGCTAGAAGGAGGGCCTAAACTGCCGTCCACAACTTTTCAAGATTCATCTATAAATGCCACCCATGGATTCAAAAGGATTAATGTATGGATCGTAGAGGCTGAAAAGACCATTCCACCCATTTGAGAGAGCCTCATTTCGAGAAAACAAAGACCCTTCTAAGTCCTGTTTCTAGGTAACCCAAGGAAGAGACACTGTGGGAGTATCCTGTCACTCGGGAACAACTAGTCAGAAGACTTACTCGGGCTTACGCTCGTTCCCTACCACAGCTCCCTATCTTTTAGTATTTACCTCTGATAACAAAAAGAAAGCCAAGGGTCTATCATATAAACGAAGAGACATATGCATCCCATTCTCTTTGAAGATATTGTGCTTGATTCTTTGCAAAGTATTGACTCTCCTTGGGAAGAAATTCCTAAGGATTCCCCTTCTGAAGGCAATCCCTGGCCTGATTTGGAAAATCCTAATGAAGAAACCCTCGACCAGAACCTCCCTATCCATAATATGGCTAACGTTCCGGCTCCTGGTGGGAATCAACCTCTACTTCCTCCTCCAGGTGGGAATCAACCTCCACCACCTCCTCCAGGTGGGAATCAACCTCCACCTCCTCTGGGAGCATTCCCTCCTTGGCTTGCACAGGATGCCGTAGCGGTACTTGGAAAACAGCATGCCTTACCCAAAAATGAAAAAAGAGTACTGCCCAAATTCGACCTTGAGTAGGGAGACACTGTGGATGGCCATATTCACTCTTTCTTCTTGGCTGTGTGCATGTTAGGGGTAGCTGATGAGGATGTGGTATGTCGCTTGTTCCCTTTTACTCTGATTGGTTCGGCTTCCACATGGTACTTTAGCTTGAGAATAGGATCCATTACCTCATGGGGTGCCTTTCAACAGGCCTTATTAAACAAGTTCGACAATGACAAAACACTTGCGGCCTTAGTTTTAGAGCTATCCTGTTTGAAAATGGACACCAAAGAAAGGGTCAAGGATTTTAACATCTGGTTCAATACTTTGTTCAACAGAATCCTGGCTACTGCTAGACCTACTGATGAGGTGCTCATGGAATTCTACATCTCTGCTCTCCCTATCCCTACTGCGATGTGGGTCAAGAGAAGTAATGCACAAACCTTACAAGGTGCTATTGAGGAAGCAATAAAAGTTGAGAATGAAATGATCAGTGTCACGACATGTCGTCATACGATTGAAGGAAAGAAAGCCTCTCAGTCATCGAAGAAGAGTAGTGGAAGTGATAACAAAGTGGCTGAAGGCAAAGAGAGGGACACCACAGTTGTGGAAGGTTTGCATCGGCTTATCAAGAAACTGACCAACACAGTCATCGATATGAAAAGGAATTCTGGAGAGAGTACTAGTGGGAATGGAGGAAATTATAACAACAGAAGACCTTTCAAGCCTTTTTATCATAAAAAGATAGAGGGTGGTCATGGTCAACTTGCACTGCTTGCCCCACCTAATGAAGGGGGTTTAAATATGGAAGAGCTTGCTCTTATTGGATCACTCCTTAATAAAGAACCTATAGTGGAGCTGGAGCTAGAACAAGAAAATGAGGGAGAATACCAAGTAGAAGAATCCTTGGATGAATAATAACAAATCAATGTACTGTGGGATTTCTACACAAATCAGAACGATGATGACAAAGGAGATATTATGACAGAAGTCCACACTAATGAAATCCACACACGAAGTAAAGGGCCACTCGTAGGTGTGATGAAGCCTGTAGATCAGACCAAGAAAGATGTTCACCCTGTGAAGGCACCTGCTCCCAAAGTTCCTGTTGAGAAGAGTAGACCCAGTGGTCAATCCAAGAATGCCCCTTTTGCAAACCCTCCAGAGAAAGAAAATGCATCTCCCACTGCAACGAAGGCTACTCAAGATGGTAAACCCCCACCAAGAATGGAAAAACTGGTGTGTTTGCTTTGCCCTATCCTGTTTATAACATTGATTACAATATTGTGGATGATCTTAAGAAATCTAAGGCTAATATCACATACTTTGATTTGCTAAAATTAATGCAGTAAAGAGATTTTATCTTGAAAGCTATGAATGAGAGAAATTCGAAAACTCCCACCGTCCCAAGCAGCCAAACCAAGAAGTCAGTGTCCAAACCTATCAACACCTCCATTGTAGCCCAAATGCCATCAGCTATGAAAGCCACTATGTCCAAAATGAATCGAAAACCCCAAGATGTCAGTGCAGCCATGATAGGGAGAAAATCAAAATCCATGACCCCACCTTTCCTTATCACATTTGAAATCCTCAACATGAACGTACACAATTGCCTAGTAGATTCTGGTGCCTCGTCCACTGTGATGCCTTATGCTATTGCTAAAAGACTACATGCAATACCTGAGAAAATTGGGACTCGAATTATGCAATTGGACATGACAAATGTGAAAGTAATTGGAGAATTGAAAGATGTGTTGATTCGGATGGCTGCTAAACCATAGTACACACAAGTCATTGATATAGTGGTAGTCGATATACCCGAGGCCTATGGAATGCTGCTTAGTAGGGATTGGTCAGCAAAACTCAATGGATATTTCTCAACTGATTGGTCCTACCTCTTACTACCTCAGAAGGGAAAAGATGATACGCTGAGAATTGATCGAGAAAGATACATGAAGTATGTGGTAACAGAACTAAATGGTCCCAATGAACCTGTAATGTTTACCAACTCCATCCTTGGGAACTATAGTTTCAATGTTTATGCTACAGAAACCTGTTTTGGAGAATTCCATGCAGGAACAGTTGAAGAAACTTTGACATACACACAGTTGGAAGTTCCCTCCCATAATCCAACTGATAAACTATCCTGTATTATAGTAGATGATAGGAATAGTCTCTTAGATAGTGGTTCAATTGATGTAACATTAGATTCTATGTTCTGGACACTCTATTTTGATGGTTCTAACTGCCTTGAAGGTGTAGGTGCTGGGATCATTCTCATCAACCTGCAAGGGAACCAACATTTGATGGTCAGCTGGTTGGAGTTTGCATGCACCAACAATACAACAGAATATGGAGGCTTGCTGCAATGCTTGAAGAAAGCCATTGATATGAATGTAAAAAATCTTAAAGCTTTTGGTGACTCATAGATAATCGTGGATCGGGTAAGGAAAAGGATACATTGCAATTCATCCCACCTGGTAAGGTGCCAGCATGAGGTACGAAACTTAATTGACAGTTTTGACTCTTTTAATACCCCATATATACATCGAAAGAAAAACCAAAATGATGATCTGATGGCTAGTATGGCTGCTAAACTTTCGCCTGATTTTAGATTAAAGAAGAACAAATGTTATGTCGAATTGATTTTTATACCACCCATGCCTGATAACTTCTCAAATTGGCAGGTGTTCAAAGATGACAAGCTTGTGAATGGGAGTAAAGAGGAGGTTGAGCCCTACCAACAGAAGCTTCAAAAGATGCATCCATGCCCAGGACCGTTGGTGAAAAAAGAGTTTAACAAAACACTAGGTGCCAAAATCATCTCTCTGGTCATGCACACCCCCTGGGTAGCCGATCTCATGCGAGTAAGAAAGAAAATTGGGAACATCAGGCTATGTATCAATTTCAGAAACTTGAACCAAGCATCCCAGAAAGATAGCTATCCTGTCCCTCCTATAGAACACATTCTCCAATGTGTTTCTGGGTCTGAATTGTTGTCCCTGTTAGCCTTGTTGGCAAATGGCCCAAAAATGGATCCAAATATGCCCCAAAGTCTCCAAATTTTCTTAAAATCATGCCAATGGATCCATATATGCTCTTGAAGTCTTCAAAAGTCTCTTAAGGACCATTCAAAGTCAAAACCATCGCATGCCAAGAGCCCTTGGAAGGGCGGAAATGCACTATCGGGAGGCGAAAACACTCCAAAACCATGAAAAACCATGAAAAATAGTCCAAATCACAGTAGTTGTTAGATCTGGCCGATCAACGGCCCAGATCTAAGCGGAAAATCACAATCGACATAGGCAGGTAGCGGCAATAGGTGTAAGACATCACCATTCAACGATCACCGATGATCAGGTCGGCACATCGCATCGGCGGAAACCAAGGGGCGAGGGCAACGGTGATCGGCTATTAAACGAGGACCGTCGATCACGTAATCAGATCGTCGGATGACATCACATCCATGGTCCACATCGCATCGATGGATCGCAGTTGGGGAGGCGAGTTAGAGGTTATCGGCACAGACAGTATGCAATGGGCGATCATGATCGGCAATTCAACATGGACCGTCGATTGCGCGTGCAGATCGACAGCCCACATCACATCGGTAGATCATAATTGGGAAAGCCAAGGGGCATAGCCTTTACATGTATATGTGCGTGATGTGATAAGACCCGGACCTGATGGGTTTCAGAAGCAAGATGTATAATCTTTCACGTCTGCCAAAGCCCATTTTCAATGTATTTCGTTATATAATGAAATACAAAGGGGAACTCGGTAGCGCCGATAGCGATGAAGCCCGAACCTAAAAGGGTTCGGGAATGAAATCTATAATATTTGAAGTCTGGAGGGAGGCCTTTTTCATGTATTTCCCAGGTTTTTTCAAGTATTTCAAGGAACAAAGGGAACAAAGGGACCATGCCGTCTGCGATAGGCGACAACGACCCAAAGGGCGGACCCGATAGATATATATGCCATGGTTAAGGACTTTTGAAGTTTGAAACGTTGAAGGTTTGGCAGGATTTCTCACAGTTGCATCATTTCTCCGTTATAACAGAAAGCAGTCCCCATTTGCATTTAGAAGATAACAGAGGCCCGAAGACCCATTCTATCACATAAACAAAGGCTGGGAAATAAATTCTGGGAGACAGAGGCTGAGAAGCAATCATGGGCATTGACAGCATAGCTCAGCAAACAAACAGAATGATTGTGGGGCATCTCTGGCACGGTAGAGCTCCTAGATAGCGCAACAACTACCCAAAATATCTGAATGCGGTTATTCCTTTGTCAGAAGAGGAAAACCGCCGAGCCATGCCTGCCTATTGAGGGAATCAATCAGTTAAACAAGACAGAGGGATAGATTAAGACACCTGAAGCCTCAAAAGGCTCAAGACCATTGTAAACAAGCTATAAATAGCTAAAAACAAGATGTAACAAGGGTTCAACTTCTGGAGACTATTGAGACTTTGCTACTCAAGCTTCTCATCTTCATTCTAGCAATATAAGCTTCTTTTACTGTTATATGTTCAATGTCCATTTTCTCTTCTGTTCCAAGCTTGCACTTGAACAGGTTGTTCATGTTTCTTCTGTGTCTAATGCCAGATAACTGTCATCTTATCTCTGCATTGATAAATTAGATTTTCAAGCTTCTTTTACTTCCTGTAGTTGGCCATTCATATGTGTTTATATATGCATCTACTGGTACAGTAGGTATTCTCCATCCATTCATTAAATCTATAAACTATTGAGCATTAGTGGTCTAAAGCCTTGTAAAGCTGAGGGTGTTCATGCATGTCTTGAGTAAAAACAGAGTTGAAATGGTTATCTGGCTTGATCCAAACCATCTTTCATTCCAATAGTTCAGAGAACAATATTGAAGATTATATGTTACCAGGCATCTCCAAGCTGCAACCTAGGAGAGTTTCCTGGAGTGCTAACATTAATTGGCGCCGTTGCCGGGGACAGGAAACTGAAGCTCAGCTTTCTTGGGAAATGACACAGACCCAACTTTGATGATAGAAAAAGTCTGGGCACATTTTTGGTTGTAATCATCTATCTGGCGACTCTACCGGAGGCCGAACCTCTTGGCGACTCCACTTCATAATTCTGGCTCAGTTTGTGAGGCATACTCAGAGAAATCCTAAAAAATCGCAAGCTAACCCAGTAGGTGACCCGAAAAAGACCATCAAGGAGAAGAAAGTATTGCAGAAAGGAGCATCGGGTTAAGGTAAACCTAAACAATATTCTATATCTCTTCAAAAAGATCTTGCAATAGAAAAAATACATGTTGAGGGTACAGATTCTAATACTAGCAGTGAAGAAAAGCTCTCAGAAATTCATAAAGCTCCTTATTCTTTAGTTTCTCCTTTTGTTGTTAGCCCAAAGGGAACCTCACCTCCTATTCACCATACTCCTTTGGTCCTGTCAATCACTCCTCCGCCTTCTGTCATTCAGACTTCTAGTATTCTTTTAGTCACCACAGTTATGGCAGGTCCGCAAGCACCCACCAAAATGGAAAGAATCATAGCCGCTAGGTATGGACCTCTAATACTACCCACTCCTTTGAATGCTATGCCCACTGGAGAGTATCAGAATTATAAGCCTAAGTTCACTGGAACTGAAGGTGTCACTGCTGAAGAACACATTGAGTCATTCTACAACTATGCTGATAGTCTAGATATTGGTGAAGGTGATGTGTGGATGAGAGTCTTTGTCCAAAGCCTGGATGGGGAGGCTAGAAAATGGTTCAGAGAACAAGCCACAAGATCTATAGCGGATATCGAAGATTTAGATGATACATTCCTAAAACATTGGGGGGATAAGAAGGATCTCCTCTATTACCACACTGAGTTTGGGAACTTAAAGAGAGAAAATTGTGAACTGTTGTCTAATTTAATAAGAGATTTAACCGCATGTATAGCAAGATACCAGCTGAAGTGAAGCCCACTACTACCTCTGCTAAACTCACCTATGCTAATGCTTTTGATTCTAACTTCTACCTACTGTTGAGAGAGAGGCGGTGTGCTACTTTGGCTGACATGTAGGATGCAGCCTTGGAAGTAGAATCAAACATCATGGCTGCAGAAAAACTCAAGGGAAATGCTGATAGAAGAAGACAGAGGGGCGAGTCTTCATCCTCCTCTGATCCTAAGATAGATAAAATGACCAAAATGATCGAGTCATTAGCCTCCGAAATTTCCAAATTAAAGGTTGAGCAGCACCCTGGGAAAGGGAGAGTTCCCAATACCTTTGCTCCTAGAAATCCAAATCCATATAGAAGAGCTAATGAACAGTTGCAGATATTACAAAGAAGCAAAGATGCCAATGAAGACCAAAGGGTCAAGACCCCTTTCTAGAATGTAGTCATGGAGGAAGAGCAGTTTGAAGAGGACGATGAGATCCATTGCCTTGAAGACAAAGGCAATGCTTCCTTTTTGACCGCAGCTGCCTATGAAAAGTCATTATGAAATGACCAGACTAACCAAGAATGGGGTGGGGAAGCTGCTCTACAAGCTGAAGATCAGCGCAGATATAATCTGCGGTCGAAGATAAATAATGCTAAGCAAGCTCCAGTTCAAAGAGCTGCTGACCCTGCAGTACAACAAGATAATAAGCAAAAACAACCGGCAATTGACCTTATCATCCTCAAAGCTCCAACTCATGAGATAAGAGGCCTTGACAATTCCCCTTCTCCTTTCAGTTTTCAATCAGAAATTCAAAAGCTAAGAATACCTATGCCTCTGACTGAACTAGTGAAAAGTGAGTCCTTCAAAAGATCCATCCTCGAAGCCCTTGAGCCTAAAGCCATCCAAGCCTCCACTGATTATGTAAATCTACAAGATGACAAGCCAGCTGTCATCCTCAGCCCAATGATTGAAAATGGTGAGGACAGCTCCCCATCATTCTATGTATCTCTGAAAATTTATGATAAAATCCTCCACAACTGCCTTTTGGACACCGGAGCTAGCCATAACTTAATGCCAAAAGCTGTCATGGACGAGTTGGGTCTCGACATCACTAAGCCTTATCATGATTTTTTTTCTTTCGACTCTAGAAAAGTGAAATGTCTAGGATTAATCAAGGACCTAGCCATCACTTTTTCTCAGCTGCCTATGAAAAGCATGATGATGGATATTGTGGTGGCAGATGTACCTACCAAATTTGGCATGTTACTTTCTATAGGTTGGATCAAGAGACTAGGTGGATCATTACAAAATGATCTGACCTATGCTATTGTCCCAGTTTTCGGAGGTGAGAGCGAGAGATTATACAGAGAGGCACAATTGGCTTACATCATCAACAATGAGAAGAATCCCACTAATCATCCCATCTACGCTGTTGATACTGATTTTGGAGCATGTATTCTTCATATTGAAGAGTCTTAGTTGGCCTCCACGCAACTTAAAAAGCCCGTTTGCCAGATCACGAAGGATGGAAACCTGTAGATTTGGGGTATTTTCTTTGACGGGGCTTGCTCCAAATAAGCTGCAGGGGCAGGTGTAGTCCTCGTGTCCCCAACACAGGAATACGTTAATTTGTCATTCAAATTAGCCTTTCAGGTCACAAAAAACATAACAAAGTATGAAGCTTTGATTCTGGGCTTAAGCGCTGCTAAGGAAATGGGTATCAAAGGCCTCCAAGTGTTTGGGGATGCAAACCTCATCATTCAGCAGGTAAATAAAACATTCCAAGCAAAGCATCCAAGCCTGAAAGAATACAGGGATGAGGTATGGAGGCTTAAAGATTCTTTCAAAGTTTTCAGCATTTCTTATATTCCAAGAATGAAGAACCAGCTTGCTTACTCCCTTGTTGTCTCTGCTAGCACGTTTGTTCCCCCTTTGCCTCCTAAATTGACATATGAAGTTCAAGTAAAATACAGACCGTCCCTGCCAGACAATGTCAAGTATTGGAGATTTTTTGAAGATGATGAGGAGATTAATAGGTTTTTACAAGTCGTTGAGGAATTCGCTGAAATGCACATCGACCAAGAAAATCAAAACGTGGAAGAAGTCGACCAGTCCAAGCTAAAAAGTGAAATCGGCCGAGAAAGCATCGTCTAGTTGCCCAATAATCACATACCAAAGGGATTGGTGCCTCTAAAGAAGCTTTTCAATCATAATGACGTGCCCTACAAGCCAACAACAATAGAGAATGAGTCTGCCGTTTGTAAACATAATATAGGGAGCCCAACCCATCCGAAATTCATCAATCTGTTTACTCATTTGTCTCCTGCCCAGAATTCCGAGTATTGCTCCCTCATGAAGCAATTCACTGATATTTTTTCCTGGGAATACAACGATCTCAAAACCTATGACTCAAACATTATTCAGCATAGGATCCCACTGGAAAAGAACACCACCCCTTTTAAGCAGAAATTAAGACCTGTCAACCCTCTCTTACTGCCTTTGATTGAGAAAGAAATCAAGAAGCTGTTGGATGCAAAAATCATAATTCCCCTAAGATATTTGAAGTGGATAGCCAACCTGGTAGTGGTAAGGAAGAAAAATGGAGAAATCATGCTTTGCGTCGACTTCATAAATCTGAATAAGTGCTCTAAAAAAGATAATTATCCCCTGCCCAACATGGAACACTTGCTACAAAGAGTTTCAAGGGCTAGAGTCATGTCTTTCCTAGATGGATTTTCAGGCTACAATCAGATTGTTGTACATCCTGAAGATCAGGAAAAGACCGCCTTCACTACTCCTTGGGGCACTTTCATGTACTCCAAGATGCCTTTCAGACTGATGAATGCTGGGGCAACCTTTCAGAGGGCCATGGACATAGCCTTCGTGGGAGAGAAGGACAAGTTTGTCCTTATTTATCTTGATGACATAACAGTCTTCTCCAGCAGCCACAAAGATCATTTACAACATTTGAAGAAAGTCTTTCTGAAGTGCAGACGGTTTGGAATTTCAGTCAACCCAAAGAAGTCACAGTTTTCTCTAGAAGAAGGAAAAATTCTAGGACATATTGTTTCTACTGAAGGTGTGAAGATTGATCCAGCCGGGGTTCAAGCCATTCAGACATTGTCCATCCCAAGGTCAAAAAGGGATATCCAATCCTTCCTGGGTAAGATCAACTTTGTAAGGAGGTTCATTCCAAACTTTTCAGAGTTAGTAAAGCACATCACTTCCATGCTAAAGAAAGGATTAGAGATAAAATGGACAACCGCTTCAAGAAGCTCTTTTGAAGCCATCAAGCAAGCTATCATGGAGGCTCCCACTCTAATCAACCCAGATTACACTAAGGGGTTTTGTATCTTCTCTTTTTCCTCTTATGATACACTATCAGCAGTGTTATTGCAGAAAAATGATGAAGGCATAGAGCACCCCGTGGCCTTTTTCAGCAAAACTCTAAGGGATGCTGAACTAAGGTATGACCTTATTGAGAAGCAAGCTTATGCTATCATCCTTGAAATCATTCAGGATTTATATTCTGCATTCCAAAGTAATTGCATATGTGCCCTCAGCCTCAGTGAGAGATGTCTTGACTCAGCCAGATATTGATGGAAAGAGGGAAAAATGGATTGCAAAATTCATAGAATTTGACATAGAGGTGAAGCCCACTAAGCTTGTCAAAGGCCAGGGCTTGGCTAAGCTCATGGCCGAAGAAAATTGCAGCTTGTTAGACATAAATTTCATGAGTTTAACTTCAGATGATGAGCAAACAAGGGGAGCATCAGAAGAGCAAAATCAGAATCAGTCCGTGGCTAAAAATCTAGCCACATGCAAATGGTATGCTAGCATAGTTCATTTCTTGTAGAAGTTGGAAGTTCCTCCAAGGCATAGTTCAAGTCAAGCTCGTACCACTAGACTCAGATCAGCCAAATTCTACATTGACAAAAATCTGCTTTATTGGAAAGACCCATCAGGAATCCTCTTGAGGTGTTTAGATAAAGAACAATCTGTAGAGGTCATACACCAGTTTCATTCTAGCAACTGTGGTGGGCATCATTATTGGAAAACCATGGCTCACAAGATCTTGAGGGCTGGGTATTATTGTCCTACATTGTTCTCTGATGTGTTTTCTTTTGTAAAATCTTGTGACAAATGTCAGAGATTTGCAGGAAGACAGCAGCTAAAATCTCTGCCCTTAAATCCAACAGTGGGGCTTGGACTTTATAGGTGAGATTAACCCACATTCCAGTGGCCAACACAAATGGATCTTAGTAGCCATTGATTATTTCACCAAGTGGATTGAGGCTATACCCACTAAGAATTGCAATCATCAAGTTGTCATAAAGTTCTTGAATGAGAATATTTTCACTAGATTTGGTTGCCCAACCAAACTAGTCACTGATAATGAAGCAGCTTTTAAGGCAAAAGAATTGATGGACATGGTTGAATCCATGGGCATTAAAGTGGTGCATTCTACCTCATATTATCCTCAAGGAAATGGCCTGGCAGAATCATCTAACAAGAGTTTGGTAAGGATAATAAAAAAACTGTTAGAAGACAACAAAAAGAGCTGGGATTCCAAGTTGAAGTTTGCACTATGGGTTGATAGAGTTTCCATCAAAAAGTCCATAGCGAACTCTCCATTTAAATTGGTTTATGGCGCTGATGTTGTTTTCCCTATCCAACTAATCCTCCCTGTGGCTAAGTTCTTGCAAGAAGAACAAGATGAAGAGAATGACTTAGTAAGAAGAATGAATAACCTAGTTGAATTACAGCAGATCAGAGAGCAGCTGATTGAGAAGTCACAGGTCCATCAGAAGAAAATCAAAGGAACCTTTGACAGGAAGGCAAAAGTGGAAAATTTCCAAGTTGGTGATTGGGTGCTCAAATGGGATGCATTGAAGGAAAAGAGAGGTAACCATGGCAAGTTTGACTCCTTATGGACTGGTCCTTTTGTCATCGCTCAAGTTCAGCGCAACAATACATTCATCCTGCACAATCTGGAAGGAGGCCCTTTTGGTAGGCCAGTAAACGGGCAGTTCTTGAAACTCTATTTCATTTAAGGCTCGAAAACCTTATTATTGTACATATGTTTTTTTTTTTTCTTTTAGTTTTTATGTTATGCTAAAATGACTCCATGCCCAATGGAACACTAGGGGAAGAATTTAATTTTGTTTTATAGGAAAGGCATTGCTTTGCAGTTCTTGAAACCTCACAGGGAGGCTTTCATCCTGAGAAGGAGCCAGTGTTAGCCTTGTTGGCAAATGGCCCAAAAAATGGATCCAAATATGCACCAAAGTCTCCAAATTTGCTTAAAAGCATGCCAATGGATCCATATATTCTCTTGAAGTCTTCAAAAGCCTCTTAAGGACCATTCAAAGTCAAAACCATCGCATGCCAAGAGCCCTTGGAAGGGCGGAAATGCACTACCGGGAGGCGAAAACACTCCAAAACCATGAAAAACCACGAAAAATAGTCCAAATCATAGCAGTTGTTAGATCTGGCTGATCAATGGCCCAGATCTAAGTGGCAAATCACAATCGACATAGGTAGGTAGCGGCAATAGGTGCAAGACATCGCCAATCAGCAATATTTGATGATCGGGTCGGCACATCGCATTGGTGGAAACCAAGGGGCGAGGGCAACGGTGATTGGCTATTAAACGAGGATCGTCGATCACGTGATTAGATTGACGGCCCACATCGCATCGGCGGATCGCAGTCGGGGAGGCGAGTCAGAGGTTATCGGCACAGACAGTATGCAATAAGCGATCGCGATTGGCGATTCAACGTGGACCGTCGATTGCGCACGCAGATCGACAACCCACATCGCATCAACGGATCACAATTGGGAAAGCCAAGGGGCATAGCCTTTACATGTATATGTGCACAACGTGATAAGACCCGAACTCGATGGGTTTCAGAAGCAAGATGTATAATCTTTCACGTCTACCAAAGCCCATTTTCAATGTATTTCTTCATATAATGAAATACAAAGGGGAACTCGCTAGCACCGATAGCGATGAAGCCTGGACCCGAAAGGGTTCAAGAATGAAATCTATAATATTTGAAGTCCGGAGGGAGGCCTTTTTCATGTATTTCCCGGGTTTTTTCAAGTATTTCAAGGAACAAAGGGAACAAAGGGACCATGCCATCTGCGATAGGCGACAGCGACCCAAAGGGCGGACCCGATAGATATATATGCCATAGTTAAGGACTTTTGAAGTCTGAAACGTTGACGGTTTGGAAGTATTTATCACAGTTGCATCATTTCTCCGTTATAACAGAAAGCAGTCCCCATTTGCATTTAGAAGATAACAGAGGCCCAAAGACCCATTCTATCACATAAAAAAAGGCCGAGAAATAAATTCCGGGAGACAGAGGCTGAGAAGCAATCATGGGCATCGACAACACAGCTCAGCAAACAAACAGAATGATTGTGGGGCATCTCTGGCACGGTAGAGCTCCTAGACAGCGCAACAACTACCCAAAATATCTGAATGCGGTTATTCCTTTGTCAAAAGAGGAAAACCGTCGGTCCATGCCTGCCTATTGAGGGAATCAATTAGTTAAACAAGACAGAGGGATAGATTAAGACACCTGAAGCCTCAAAAGGCTCAGGACCATTGTAAACAAGCTATAAATAGCTGAAAACAAGATGTAACAAGGGTTCAACTTCTGGAGGCTATTGAGACTTTGCTACTCAAGCTTCTCATCTTCGTTCTAGCAATATAAGCTTCTTTTATTATTATATGTTCAATGTCCATTTTCTCTTCTGTTCCAAGCTTGCACTTGAACAGGTTGTTCATGTTTCTTCTGTGTCTAATGCCATATAACTGTCATCTTATCACTGCATTGATAAATTAGATTTGCAAGTTTATTTTACTTCCTGTAGTTGGCCATTCATATGTGTTTATATATGCATCTGCTGGTACAGTAGGTATTCTCCATCCATTCATTAAATCTATAAACTATTGAGCATTAGTGGTCTAAAGCCTTGTAAAGTTGAGGATGTTCATGCATGTCTTGAGTAAAAACAGAGTTGAAATGGTTATATGGCTTGATCCAAACCATCTTTCATTCCAATAGTTCAGAGAACAATATTGAAGATTATATGTTACCAGGCATCTCCGAGCTACAACCTAGGAGAGTTCCTTGGAGTGCTAACAGTCCCTATTATATGTGTTTTCAGGATATAATCAAGCATTGGTGTCTAATGGAGATCAGCTTAAGACAACATTCCAACACTTATGGTTGAGCCAATTCCAAGTTGGGGAAAAAATTGGTCAAGGAACTTACAGATTGAAAACTTTGCAGGGAGAAACTGAAAAACTCCCTGTTAATGGCCATCATTTGAGGAGATACTTCTAGTATCCACCACATGGTGGTTACCTCTTGAGTAGATTAGAGTTCATTTCATTTTGTTGTTAGTTTATTTGTATTTATGTCCTTTCCTTTTTGTTTTCTGCAAAGTTTATTTTCCTGCTGTTTTGAATTACATTCCTTTTTTAGCCAACTAACTATGACCCTCCCATCATATTCTCACTTTTCTTAGATTTTCCCTCATGCACCGCCTCTAGCTTTTCCATTACTCATTAACCTATTTATGATTCCATTGTTTCTGAATCCATCATTACCTTGAAAATCAAACAAACTTCCTATCAGCCCATGAGAACTTGAAAATAAGCTGTGGAATTCAAACCAAGCCACTCATTGGCATCTGTTGAGAACTGGGTAAGATCTGTTGATAACTTAGATATCTGGAGCATGTAAGGGAATGTTTATAAAACAATAATGTGTAACTACAGCTGGACTGGCATGGAGGGACGCTGCATTTTGAATAACTCCCACTCAGACCTAGCATATACTTGCTTGTAAGGTTTACAGTCATTCTCCACTAGTCCCATCCACCACACTAAATTGTCCAATACATGTTATCCACAAGTAAACCTCCTTTCATGGGCTAAACTCACTGTCATATACCTGTGGCAAATCTAATTGTGCTCTAGTCCTTGCGCTTGAAACTGGAAGGACTTATTTAAAAAAAAATGAAATGTTAGGTCCTTGTGCCAAACTGGAAGGAGAAGTTGTTTGGGAAGCCGGTTAGAGTAAGGACTGTTGCTGGGCTCAGAGTACCGGTTGATACAGCAAGCCCAACCTTGCTTAAGCAGTTTAAAAATATGGCAAGATCCATGACTGCGCCCCACTCAATCCTATGAAAATACAACACTGAAATTCTTATATAAAGTGCAGACAAACATATTTGTATCAAGTTTGATGAACAATGAAGAGCTAAGGTACACACCTAAACAGGTATGGATAGACCAGTGATGGCCCCAAAAGGATTTTTGAAAGTGGGAAATAGGTAAAGGGAGGTCAATAAACCCCACAATGCTGCCATTGGAGAATGCCTGTCAAAATCCTATTGTTAGGATATTCCGACACATAGGATATAGTTAAGTTCAACTTGGTCTAGTATAGAGTTAGGTTAGAGTTAGGTAAAGTGTGTTTCTTTACCGTTGTACATTTTGTAACTTACAATCCGACGGTCACGATATGTAGTGATCCAACGGTTCACTCTCACCTCGGTATTACCGACACTTGATCCGTGGCTTGACACCCGATTGGTCCATGAGTTCTATTTAAAGCGCATGGAGGGTCATTGTTCGTGTAATCCGTGCATGAGAGAAGCTTATGTAAATTTTCATTCTTTGATTAATAAATTGCCTGTAGTACCCACGTTGGGACAGGCCGTGGACTGTTTCCCTCCTTGCACTTTGAGGGTTTTAACCACGTCAAAAATACTGGTGTATTGATTTGAGATCTGGTTGTGAGCAGTGTCCTTTTGGTGTTCTTTCTGAGGAACTTACCCTGTAAATTCCTACATGGTATCGGAGCTATTTGAGGGCCGCGTCCGTTGGTGATCCAAATCTGAAGCGGGTAGAACTGCATGCGGCTGTCGTTTCCTAGATCTGCTGTTTCTGACTGCTTTCGGGTCGAGAGGACTGCTCTGTTGCGTTCGGAGCATCTGTTCCAGTGAGGAACCCCTTTCGTTTCACGCGAAAAGGTTTCCGGTAGCCCTAGCTGCGTCATTTTTCAGATCGGGAGGTATATAGTGTTTTTTTTGCAGTTTACTGTTATTTTCTCTCTGCATATTTCGGTCTCAGTTTATTTAACCTTTTTTTTTTAACCGAATCTATACCTTTCATTTCTGCGTATGCTCTTTGCCCTGCGACTCTGTGCGATCTGGGCAAATCAGAAACAGAAAGGAAGGATTTTTCTCATGCGTATGCTCTTTTCCCTGCACCTTAGTGTGATTTCGGAAAATCAGAAACATTGAGAAAAATATTTAGTTTTTCGGCTAAAGCTAACTTTGAGATTTTTTTTTTTAAATTTCTAGTTTTTTGGCTAAAGCTAACTTCGAGCCGCAAGGTTCGTTTTTCTTTGTATATTCGTGTTGGGTTTTGTGTTTTGTGTTTTGTAGGGAAAAAGAGGTTTCTCAAGGCAAGCACGCAAACCAAGGCCCCCCCCTCTCTCTCTCTCTCTCTCTCTCTCTCTCTCAAATTTTTTGTATAGATCAATTGGTTCAAAGCTATTTTAAGAGAGTAGAGGTCTTGGGTTCAAGTCTCCATTTTGTGGGGGCGGATTTTTTCATTCCCGCACTTTCGCGCACTTTGCCGGCAACGTCAACAATTTTTTTTCAAAAAGCCATAACTTCTTCATCCGGAAGCCTTTTTCAGAGCCGTTTTTTTTAAAACCGCCTATTTTTTCGAGATCTATCCATTGGAACACTTACTTTCAGCATCTTCAGCTTCAGTTTTTTTCAAAATGGAAAGTCCATGCCAAGTCATTCTTGACAGCACTAACTACTTCCAATGGGTAGCCTACATGGAAGATTTACTTAGAAGTAAAGGTCTCTACAGAATAGCCACAGACCAAGAGAAGAAACCAAAAGATGAAGACAAGGCTGCCAAATGGGAAAATAGACAAGATCAAGCACGTGGTTTGATAGGGATGTCTATTTCTCCTGATCTTAGATTCCACATTGCAGAACTTGAGACTCCTCATGAAGCATTAGAAAAACTCGCTAAAGTTTTTGGGATTAAAAATGAAATTAGAGCCCATCAACTTGAAAATGAGCTGCTTACTTTGGATCCTAATAATTTTTCTTGCATTGAAGATTTCTTGTCCAAATTCAAGACCCTTAGATATCTCTTGGAAGGTGTTAAAGTTAAGAAAGAAGATGGTAACCTTATTTATTCCATCCTTACTAAGTTGGGACCAGCCTACTCTGTATTTGTTTCCACTTTCCATTCTACAAGGGAAGCTTTCATTTGTCAAGGACAAGAATACAAGGCCCCTTCCTTTGACTCCTTTTGTGATTCCTTAATAAGAGAACAAGAAAAACTCTTACACCTTGGTCTTCTTAATCTTGGAAACTCTTCCACGAAAGCGTTAGCCGCCCAGCAACAACCAAATTCAAAGAATCCTAAGAAGTCATATCCTCAAAAGAATGGTCCTAAACCATCTCAGCCTCAAAATGAAAGATCATTTCAGCAAAATGATAAGACCAATAAAAACAAATGGAAGAAGACTGATAGACATTGTAACTTTTGTAATCGAGATGGCCACTTAGAATCTAAATGCTTTAAGAAGATGGAAGCCTTGGAAGCCGCAATGAAGAAACATAACATCCATGTGGAGCCTACTTCAACTTCAACTTCAACTTCCGGAATGGCACTTTCTGCATGTCATTGTCAATCATCTCAGTCTGGTTATGCATTAAATGTATCTTCTTCTTCTTCTCATTCTCATGAGTGGCTCATTGATTCTGGAGCCTCTTGTCACATGGCCAAAAACCAAGCCATGTTTTCTTCTTTAAATGATTGTAACACCAAAAATATATATGTTGGTGATGATAGATCTCTTAATGTTGTAGGGACTGGAACTGTTCATCTAGACAATGGTCAGTTTAATGATGTATTATGTGTTCCAACCTTATCCTGCAACCTTCTATCTGTCTATCAGATAACTCATTCAGGTGAAGGTAAAATTGTTGAATTTTCACCTCATGATGTTGTAATCAAGGATCTAAAAGATCCTAAACAGATTCTAGCTACTGGTATTGCTGATGATTCCAAAAGGTTGTATAAGTTTCACAACTTTGGGTCATCAAATCTTCCCTCAGTATTTATTGCTCATAATGATGAAGTGAGCAAACTTTGGCATGAGCGATTTGGTCACTTAAACTATCGCTCCCTTCAGCATCTATGTAAAGAAAATATGGTGACAGGTCTTCCTATGGTATCTTGCAGAGATGGTGTTTGTTCCGGATGTGTACTCGGAAAACATCATCGGGACAGTTTTGACAAACGTGCCTCTTGGCACGCCTCAGCCCCTTTACAGCTTGTGCACAGTGATTTATGTGGTCCTCTTCCTGTTGCTTCATTCTCTGGCTGCAAGTACTTCTTAACTTTCATTGATGATTTCTCCAGACGCACTTGGGTATACTTCTTAAAACTCAAGAGCAAAGTATTTAACACCTTTTTGGCCTTCAAAGCCTTTGTTGAAAAACAATCTGGACATCAAATTCTTAAGCTAAGAACTGATAATGGTGGAGAATATGTTAAAAACACATTCATCAACTTTTGCACTGAAAATGGAATTCAAATGCAACATACTGTTCCATACACTCCACAACAAAATGGTGTAGCTGAAAGGAAAAATCGCACCTTAAAGGAAATGGCTAATTGTATGCTGCAATCTAAAGGACTCAGTCTTAGTTTTTGGGCCGAAGCAATTAATTGTGCAAATTATATAATCAATCGCACTCCTACTAAGGTTCTAGAGAATATCACTCCAAAAGAAGCTTGGAGTTCCATTAAACCAGATGTAAGTCACTTTCGTGTGTTTGGAAGTGAAGCATGGGCCCATATTCCAGATGAAAAGCATAAAGCTTTAGAACCTAAGAGTGAGAAATGTACTTTTGTTGGATATTCTGAAGATGTAAAAGGTTATAGACTTATTCCATTTAAGTCCAAAAATGTTATCATTAGAAGAGATGTAAAATTTGATGAAAATAAATCGGCCTGCGAGCCTAGTCCGGCGGATGTGCCACCTCTTCCTATCTCTTCTACTTTTGAAAACATTTCTTCTTCAGATGATGAAAGCGAGGATGATAATCCTCCCCCACCTTCTCAGGATCCTCAACTTCCACGATGGGTCCGTGCTACTCGGGATGCAGCAGGTGATCTTGCCGGTGATCCTACAGATCAGCGACGTACACGTTCTCAGTTTGAAAGAGCCTCTTCTTTACTGGCTCAAGCTCCAGTAAATCATGATCCTGACACTTTTGCAGAAGCTTCAGGCCATCCACATTGGGAAGCAGCTATGAATGAAGAATATCATTCATTGATGACAAATGATACATGGGATCTTGTTCCTCTACCAAAGGGACGCAAACTTGTTAGATGTAAATGGGTTTACAGAACCAAGTATGGACCAGATGGGAAAGTTGATAAACATAAAGCTCGTCTCGTTGCTAAGGGCTTTTCACAGGTTGAAGGCATTGACTACACTGAAACCTTCTCCCCTGTTGCCAAAATGAACTCTATCCGCCTTGTTCTTTCCCTTGCTGCCTCTTTAAAATGGGAAGTCCATCAGATGGATGTTAAATCTGCCTTCTTGCATGGGGACTTGCAGGAAGAAATCTATATGGAACAACCCATTGGCTTCATACAAACAGACTCCAGCCTTGTTTGTCGACTTAAGAAATCCCTTTATGGCCTCAAGCAAGCTCCTCGGGCTTGGTATGCCAAAATGGATAGCTTTCTTTTAGAATCTGGCTTTTCTAGGTGTCATTCTGACAATACTGTCTACACCAAGAAAGTGGGCAACTCTCTTATCATCCTTGTTCTTTATGTTGATGATCTTATTCTTACTGGTAGTGATCCCAACCTTATAAACCATGTGAAGTCCAGCCTTAAAAAGAAATTTGAAATGACAGACTTAGGACACTTACACTATTTTCTCGGTCTTCAAGTCTTGCAATCCCAGGAGGGTATTTTCCTTTCCCAGTCCAAGTATGCTTGTGATATTCTTCGTCATTTTCACATGGAAGACTGTAAGCCAGCCCCTTCTCCCTTTCAGTCTGGAGTCAAACTTTCAGTCTCTTGTACTTCTCCTGAAGTTGATGCTACCTTATACCGTCAACTTGTCGGAAAACTCTTGTATTTAACCCATACTCGTCCTGATCTTTCCTTTGCTGTTGGCCTTGTTTCTCGTTTTATGCAAAACCCCCGTGAAAGTCATTGGAAAGCAGCTAAAAGAATACTTCGTTATGTTCGAGGTACAGTACAGTTTGGGATTCATTACAGTGCCAAAGCAGCTCCTCTGTTAGTTGGTTTCACTGATTCTGATTGGGCTGGTGACCATGATGATCGGAAGTCTACTGCCGGTTATGTCTTCACTCTTGGTTCAGGACCTATTACATGGGCTTGTAAGAAACAGGCTGCCATTTCTCTTTCGTCAGCAGAAGCAGAGTATCGTGGTGCCGTGGAAGCTAGTAAGGAAGCCTTGTGGCTTCGTCAGATCCTATCAGAGTTTGGCTTTGAGCAGCAGCATCCAACCACACTTTGGTGTGATAATCAAAGTGCCATTCAGCTATGCAAAGATCCAGTCCAGCATCAGCGCAGCAAACACATTGAACTACACATGCACTTCATCAGAAAGCTCATTCATGACCATGTTCTTGAAGTGCAATATTGTCCAACAGATGATCAGGTTGCAGACATCTTCACAAAGGCTCTCACAGAGGCGAAGTTCACTAAACTTCGATATATGCTTGGAGTTCAGGAAGTTGTCACTAAGGGGGGATAGGCTTTAGTGCCTCCTTCCTTCTCCTATTGTGTCATATTTGTAAATCCTTCAATCCTATCCCAAGTTGTTCTTAAGGGGGGATGTTAGGATATTCCGACACATAGGATATAGTTAAGTTCAACTTGGTCTAGTATAGAGTTAGGTTAGAGTTAGGTAAAGTGTGTTTCTTTACCGTTGTACATTTTGTAACTTACAATCCGACGGTCACGATATGTAGTGATCCGACGGTTCACTCTCACCTCGGTATTACCGACACTTGATCCGTGGCTTGACACCCGATTGGTCCATGAGTTCTATTTAAAGCGCATGGAGGGTCATTGTTCGTGTAATCCGTGCATGAGAGAAGCTTATGTAAATTTTCATTCTTTGATTAATAAATTGCCTGTAGTACCCATGTTGGGACAGGCCGTGGACTGTTTCCCTCCTTGCACTTTGAGGGTTTTAACCACGTCAAAAATACTGGTGTATTGATTTGAGATCTGGTTGTGAGTGGTGTCCTTTTGGTGTTCTTTATGAGGAACTTACCCTGTAAATTCCTACACCTATTAGTAAGTAAAAGCTATTTGTCTCTATCCCACTTGAAGCAATTAATGTTGAAGTGGAATCCATGCCTTTCATTTGTATAGTTTGCATTTCAAGTTTATCTTAACACTCTGATGTTTTATTGATTTGAGGTTTATTTGGAAACAGAGATAATTGGTTCGCCCAGCGGTTTGCCATTTGTTGTGACCACAACCACCAACCTATTAAAATTTTCCCTAGTAGCAATTTTGAATGGGTCCCCTAGAAGTTGATCTTGCACTCCTCCGAATGATCTGTTTCATCCAAAGGATTTTAACTCTTTCGCAAGCCAAATCTTCAAATTCTAAATGGACAAGGCCCCCTTAATAAATCTGTGCTGCATAGTTCATTCGTAACCCAGCCTAGCCCTTTATTCAATCCTTTCATCAGGGGTTTCAATCCTCATAAGTATTCATGGTACATCTATGCCTGCACATATAATCACCCTTACCTTTACTAGGGTCATTCGTGCATTTAACATGCAAAATCTTCTATCGCATCTTCATCTCCCTTTTTTAACTCTTCACAAGGGAAATGCTTCGCAAAACACGTTTGACTTACCCGTTTATCACTTATCGCACGTCGCCTTGATCAAGGGCAAAGGTTTGTTTATCATGAATAATTGCGATGCGATTAAGTCCTCAATCGCGTCGCATATCGCAATCGACAAGACCCAAGGGTTATTCGTAACGCAACCGCAATGCATTGGACCTGCCACGTTATTAAATACAACCTATATATATGTATCGAGTCCGACTGAATCGCAAATCGCTATCGGCAAGGTCCTAGGCCTGCGCACATTACAATATGTGATTTGGTAGACCCGCCGATCTTATTAAACATAATATATATGTTATCGGGTCTGCCACCCCATCGCTAAATTGCTAACGGCGAGGTCCTAGGCCTGCGCACATTATGATATGCGATTTGGCGGATCCGCCGATCTTATTAAACATAATATATATGTTATCGGGTCCGCCTCCCCATCGCTATTTCACTATTGGAAAGGACGAGCGCTTATGAATAAGGTCCAATTCCATGAAGCGGACCCATCGATAACTATGTGTCCAGGCTTATAAATTTTGAAATCTGGCCTTGTGGTCAAATGCGGTCTTTTCCGTGTATCCCTATGTTTTCTATGAAATGTCATGATCTGGGTTCTCGAAGGAAATCCAGTAGGGGTGATATGGCACATGATTGCCCGTGGAGATGTGCGATTGCGACTCGGTCACAACGCGATGTTGGCTAAGCCAAGGGTTGATTCTTTCACACTCGCTCCTATTTGATTGCATTGCGCCTTATCATTTAAAGTTTCAATGATGAAAAGAGCTGTTCTTGGGTGTTTTATCATATTTTCATAATCACTGCTAATATGAATTATCTCTGCAAGCAAATTCAAGTGGATCTGGTAGCAGATAAAGGCGATGTAGGTCAAGATGACACCTCTGCACCCCCGGTGTCGATACTGCAAAAGCGTAGTCTACAGAAAGGGGGATGAACCGCCAAAATGTATAATGGAGGCACACTCTGTGTCGAAAGGGAAGCATAACGCTAATCCAACAAGATGTCACTCCCTCCATATGAACCTCAAGGCATGCCAGATGTGGGATGATGAGCGCGGCATCTTTAGTTTCCTTCAAGAAATGACAGGGAATAATAGCCATCCCACACAAGTGCAACAAAATGATACGCAGTCATTCTCTGTCCCTCCCCTGGGAAGTAGAACGCTCCAGCAAAACTGACTTCAACGTGTCAACAGCCTCATGGACCGTTCTCCTCTGTATGTTCGGATCTGTGTAATGTAAAGAAAGGAGGTGAAAAGTCAGTAAGGGGAGGTCATTTTGAGCTGTATAAGTATTACCTCCGAGTAGGAGAGAAGGGCTTTTTTGTTTGGCAGAACATCTTTTTTTTATTGTGAGTAAGGAAGATTGTTTGGGTTAGAGAAGGAGCCTTTTTTCAGATTGATTTTCCTCTTCCTTATATGTTAAGAATCAGGATGTTGTTGAGAGCATAAATATGAATGTGATTTGTGTTTCTGCCCATTGATGACTTACAGTTTATGATTAGCTTTGGTTGTTTGAATGTGATTCTTCATCATAGTTAATTCATGATAACCTTTGACTTACTTTGATTCCTCCTTTGAAGATTGATTCTTGTGTGTGAGCTTGTTTTGTCTGCCCCTTCTTGTCTTCAGCACCTTAGCTTTGATACCATGTTGAGAAATCTAGGGCATTCAATGTTAGAAATTTCTCTGCTTGATAATTGCTTGTGATATGCTTGTTCTTATTTTACTTATGATCTTTCACTTAGTTAGCTTATTAATATGTTCTTTTCATCAAGATAATTATCAAAATAAAGGCAAGTGACACAAAATATAGGCTTCTCCTGCCAGGACCAAAACCTCTCATCTCTTGAGAGGAAGACTCGATAAAATTATTCTTCTATATCTTCAATTCATAAGTACCAAGAGCATGACACTTAACCCTTGACTATAGTATCCTTCTAATACACTTGTCACCCACCTTGATCTGCTTCTCCCTACTTCATCTTTCCTCCTAGAGAAAGTCGGTTTCTATCTCATTATACTCCACCTCCACAACTTCCCTAGAGAATCTCAGTCTCTAGTTCTTCTAGAGTGAACCTCGACCTCTACTTTGATCACTTAGTAGAGTTTCTCTCTTGTTGCCCGAGAAGAATCTGTTGCCCGAACTTCGCACTTCGCAAAAAGAATCTATTGTCCAGACTTCACACTGCCCAAAATATTTTGCTACCTAGACTTTGCACTTCCCAGAAGAATATTAGTTGTACCCATTAAATGATGACCCAGAAGAATCTTCATCCTTCCCTTTTGTTGCTCCTTCTTCGTCCTCCTTCTATGCCTCTTTCTTCTGCCTTCTTCTTTTCACTTTTCCAGTGAATGCTTGTACAAATTGTGTGTCTCCAAATGAGGTCGAGTAGGGCTATATATACCCTTCATCGCTGTCCTTTAGGCCGACTTGACAGTTGGAGTTTAGGACGACTTCATCTTGCAGCTCCTTCATAGTTTGTAGGCCTACTTGAAGGGTTTTTGTGACAAGTTCTTGGAGGATACTTTACATATACAATATTGACCTTTTTCCAAGTGTAACATGACTTCATTTACATGACAATGACTCTTTTATGACTAGATGTATAAACCCTAAATACTCTCAATGGGAGTCTTGACTCAAAAACAAAATTCGTTGCTCATGAAACCCATGAATCAAGTCAATATAATAGTTTCATTTTCTTATTTAAATCTCTTTACATAAAATCATAATTACATGACATCATGAAGACCGAACCTAGTCACACTTTTTCAACAAGGGTGATACATCCTTTGTCGAGCATGCATCTCTTTTCCTTAAGTTTTGTGAATACTATGAAATTGATTGTGAAGATGTGGCTTGTATTATTTTCTGCCTCACCCTTGAAGGTTGAGTTAGTCGATGGTGTCACACTCTACCACCTGCTTCTATTCATTCCCTTAACCATCTCGTCGGTGAGCTTCATTTAGCATTTGATAGGTATGATTACCGAGATGTTTATAAAAGGATCAACCAGCTTATAATGAAGCCTAATGAACCAGTTGAGAATTTGTCTCATTGATTCCTTCACCTATGTTATGAATTTCTTGAAGAAGATACAAATTGGGATTTATTGAAACAAAAGTTTGAGCGTTTGGTTCATATCTCTTTGCATTGTGAATCCATACCACCTAATGTTTCTTTGTCCCAAACTCTTGTAAACCCAGAGACACCGCTAATTTTAGAGGAGGAACCTGTTATTCGTTTTGTTCTTTGTCCTCCTCCTTTTCTAGTTTTGATGAAGGTGCCTCCTCTCGATGTTAATAAAGTTGGGGAATCTACAAATCAAATTCCTAATCCATCTTTTCATCCTCCTTCTGCTTTTCATGACTCAGATCCCATGGAGGAAACCCAGAATGGCTCGTGAAGCCTATGGTGAATATTAGTCCCTTCATTCCTCAAGATGACATTAGCGCTCTTAACCTCAATCTTGAATCTGGTTCCACTGAAATTGTTATTTATTCAAAGGACATCTGTTATTCTCTATCATATACATGCAATGACTCTTTGTATCATGATCTACTTGATCAATCTGCTCCACCAACTAGTTCTTCACACTATTTTGATTTCCATGTTGTTGGTTCAAATTGTGATCAGTTACAAGGTAGTCACATTTCATAAGTAGAGAAGCGGGAAAGTGAAGATTCTTTCCATCTTTCTTCTCTTTTTCAAATTCCTCCACGTGAAGATGTTGTTTCCTCATTCTTGGTTGATATTGAATCTATTAATCTCCATAATGAATAAAATGAAATCAGTTTGTTCAGATCTATAGTATTGGGCAACAATCATTCTAATGATGATAATTTTATTGACGATGAATTACCAAGTGAACCAATTGATATTTTGGTTTCTCATGAAGATTTTAATTTGAAATATTTAGATCTGGAATCTGTTTCAGTCGAAGAATATGATCTTATGGAAACTTCCTCTTTATCTCACTATCCCTTGTGTCCGACAGTTTGTGGTGAATCAACCTGCGATGAAGATACTTCATGCTCATCAAGTTATTCATCTCATGAGTTAAAATTATCAATTGGCATATGATAGTGAGGATATTCATGATATTGAATATTCTTTCCATCATCTCTCATTTGCATGATGACAATTCTTCAAATCAACTTGCTCATGAAAGTTCCTTGATTCACTCAACCTCGGATTTGCAATCAAAAGAATCCTTCGACTTGAGTAATATGATTTTTTGAGTTGTAACATCCGATCAAATCCATGACATAAACGGTTTCCATTCGATAAATAGTGGTCTCATTGATTTCAATGAAATCAACTATCTTCACACCATGCATGATCTGGTTCAATCTTCGAAATGTGATTTTACAATCCTTGAAATTTTTGGGACTTGTCAGGGAGGTGAGGCACTTCAACTTCCATTGATGGTTATGTCAGGATCTCGCAACTCTGGTAAGATCCCCAAATTGAGTCAGGTCTAGTTTTCCTCGCAAAACTCTTCTTTCTACATGGTTTCACTCTATGTAAATTCCTTCTTGAAGTATGTTTGGCATTACGAATGTAATCTTTCAAAATTTCAAGATTCGATTTCTAATTGGATTCAAGTTTCTATTTCAGTTGATTCATCTCCATGCAAAACTCTTTCTCTTAACTCAGGTTTGGAGAGTGTATCTCTCACAAAAGCATGGAACTGTGAAGTTGATTATTCTAAAGATTATCTTTGGCCAAAGGAGTCATACCTGTCACATTCTTTTGCAAACAATTAGCTCCTGATCCTTCTTGTGAATATTCTGGTGCTAATATTTTTCTTCATTGCACCTGAAATCCTGTTGAGTGCCAGTGAATGCATGGATTAGCTGATGAATCAAATTAGTCTTCACTCATTTTACCATGACTGGTTTCATGTGTTTTCTATACTATCATTCCTCTTTACTTCTTTCGATGATTACGATGCTAGTGTAGTATGTAACCAATTACAAGAAAATGGTTTGTTACACTCATCACGCGAGGAAGATGTTTCTATTATGCAGAGCATTTGTGAAACTGTTCAAATTGATTTA
The DNA here is from genome assembly GCA_031772625.1 of Pinus tabuliformis. Lineage (NCBI taxonomy): Eukaryota > Viridiplantae > Streptophyta > Pinopsida > Pinales > Pinaceae > Pinus > Pinus tabuliformis. The sequence goes on along the minus strand of CM062819.1, from coordinate 84,950,740 downwards.
TCCTTGTTAATTACAAACTAGGAATCTGATGCTTTAATCAACCCATCTAATCATGAGTTTGTCTCTAATGACTGTCATTCAACTTACTATTTTCCCATCAACACATCCAATGATAGTTGTTTTACATCCTTTGATATTTATGGTTTTACATCTCACTATACAGGTACTTGTCAAGCAGATGAGGCACTCCCGCACTCGCTGATGGTTATGGAAAGTCCTCGTTGTCTTGACATGCATGTTGAATATGATCAGATCTATTTTCCCTCTGAAGATTCTCATTGTAATCTTGTGGCTCTAATTGAAAATTTATCTTTTTTAAGGATTTTGGGGTTTTCAAGTGGATTGTAACGAATCTTATGATCTAATCGCTGAATGGTTGGAGCAATCTCATGTGGAAATATATGTCGCAAACAAAAAGTTTCGATTTTTCCTCATGCTTGCTAAGGAGTTTGGTGTAGATGAAGACACATTTGCAAGAAGCTTATGATGTTTGTTTAATGATGGTTTTCATCGGAAAGGTAAGAATGCGAGTTGGTTAAAAGTAGTAACTATGAAATATATTTATGCTGACAGGAAAGACCTTAAAATTTGTGTGCAATTTATTCAAGTTCTTATATTTTCGGTTGCACATTGCTTTATATAATTTTTAATTGATCATATATTTGTGTATGCAGTTCAGGATCAGCTAAGGTGGCTACATTATAAATTTCATTATATGTAACCATGACCTTCGAGCTAGCTAGGTTAGGAGCAGGTCTAGTTGCATATTAATTTCGTTTGCACATGCATCATGCACTCCCTTTATGTACTCTTTCATTTGTTTCTAAATTCATCTTGCATCCTCTTTTCGATTAGCCGCCATTTGTTTTGTTCTTTTAATTTTGGTTTTCTTGTTGTGTCTTCTCCCTTTCGTGTTTTGTTGAAAAAGACTTCGCATGAAGGATGCCACTTTGGCTCGAAAACAATGTGGAACAATAAGAGAGGGGCTTTGTGACGCTACAACATTTGGCTGACCTTTAGTGCTTCTTCTTCATCTTGGTCACACTTTTTGGTTGATGATTGTTTGATGGAGAATACAATACTTGCATAAGGAAAACATTGTGTCAAACCATGATATCCGTGTCTATTCTCGAAACCTTACGCCTTCACTCAGTTCTTTATGTTTTAGTGTTTTCACACTTATCCAATATAGTAGAAGAGGAAAAGGGGAAAAACCTAAACAAGCAAACTTAAATCAAAGGTCTTTATATGCTTCTCTAGAGGAACAACCTCTTTGCTCTCAATAAGTTGGGATCCCTCTCCACCCATGAAATGAATAAGTGCATATACACAGTCCTATATAAATATATAAATAAAGGAGAAAGAAGAGAAATGCTTCCCACACAGAGAGGTGAAGCAAGCAACTCCGTTGGGGTACTGTCTAGGGTCACTGGCAGTGAAGCAACACCAAAGATGAAAAACTATACTCTGAAAATCTAAAGATCATGAATTATACTACCTTTTCATGATTCGAAACATTGTGATATCGTTGATCTTATGTTTGTGTTCAACCGAGAAAGGACAAAGGGGACTATGTTTATTCGTGGGGTAAGTGGGGAAGCCAAGGTAATTTGAACGATGAATCAATACTTCCTAAAGAGCTAGACCCTACACAAAGAGTTTACTAAGGCAGAGAAGCTGGAGTTCTACCATTGTGTTGCCAAGTGTTGTAGTTGCAACAAACACCCTCCAAAATTTTGGAGCCTACTTTGGATCTTGCGATTTTTCGCTCCATAGTCACCTCTTGGTCAGTAATGCCTTGTTAAGATTTCAGGCTCCCTTCTTTGATTTCAAATGTCAAAGTCACCTACTTACACATGCTTAGTTCGTAATGAATTCATAAGTGCATTCTTTCACACAAGCTTGAACAGGCCTAACGCAGTCTGTGAAGACAATGCTTGTGCTATGCTAAACCCATGTAGATAATTAGTGTGCATGTTCATTGTTAGTCTCTCACTTTGGCTATGTTGGTACTTCTATTTTGGTGAGTTTTTCAAACTATCACTTTTGCGTGCCTTCACTCTCACGAGTGTCATTTTCATGTTTTTGATTGTCGTTTTTTCTTTCTTTCACAACTCTAATTAGCATTTTTTTCATGTTATCTTTGCTCTGGCATGTGTCTCTTTCACCGTCATTCACATATTGCAAGTGTCATTCCCTCTTTTCTTTCCATATCACATGTGTCATTTTTGGACATGAGAAGTGTCACTTATCGCGTAAACTAGATTTTTGGCTTGTTTCAAGGGGAAATCCTTATTATAATGATTTGTTCCTATCTTGTAGAATGTTTCACACTCATTTCCAAATTTTCAAGCATTGTCACACAAGTGTCACCACTTTTGCCGCAAAACATACCTTTTGTGTCGCACTTGGTAGGAGTCATCGCAAATTTGTTGCATTGAGGAAGGCATGTTGTTCATACGTTTTGAGCGTTCCTTGTCCTATATTCAATTGATCTATGTGTGTGATCATGCTTAGAGTCTCTTTTTCTCATCTTCATCTAACTGATCCAAAACTTAGTCCAACTTGGAAAACTCCCCGACAGGGCTACTCAGCCTCATTCTTCCTAGGCTGAACTGCACACTGCACAGTATTAACCTTCTAGCGACATCCTTCTCCCTTGGCACTGTGCAATGCATCATCACTGCCTTCTAGGACTGTGCACTAAATTTCTCTCTCCTTCCTAGTTAGTACTGTACATTGCGCAGTTTCAAGGCTCAGGCCTTGGGCTTGAGCTCCTAAACTGCACAATTTCATAATCACCTAGTCTCCCTACCTCCCAAAACTACGCAGTGGGAAAACTCAAGGCTCAAGCCTCTAGCCAGAGTCCTTGAGTCCCTCAACTATGTAGACCCTCTGCCCAAGCCTCTATAATTGCATATTGTGTAGTCTGAAGGATCAAACCCTAGCCTTGAGCTCTTAAGCCCCTCAAATTTGCAATCTCTTGAACCTAGCCATCCTAAACTATGCACTGTGTAGTTTCAAACCTCAGTCCTGGATCTTGTCCTCTGGAACTACGAATCCCTTATCCATTCACTCAACCAGTCACCAGTTCCATCCCTAACAAGTGAGTTCATGAATATGTTAGGTTAGGGGATTTCAGACTGATGTTGGCTTGTCATGAACGATTTTTAGTTGCAGGTAATCTATCTTATCATGACAGGATGGTGATGGACGAAAAGGATAAGGGGACCATGCTAGAAGAAACATATGAAGCTGAAGGGATAATATGATCATCGGGTGAAAAGACAAAGGAACACTAAATTACAATAGAATATCAAGGATCAGTACCACATGAAGGATCCATCTGATTCACAAACCTCTGGACGGTGGATATGAAGAAAAAATCATATCTCTCATGAATATGAATCATTACACATCTATTATTGAAGAAAAAGCAACAATAAAGAGTGGCTTGACATTGTTATGTCAGCATGCAATCGATGTCATCAGTGTCTTGTCATGTCACGAGTTATCATGTGCCACATTGTTTGTGGATTATGTAATCCTATATTGGAAAATTTAATGTAAAGTGGAAGTCCAAGGTTCATCCATGTAATGTGAAAAGTCATGCGGGAGACAAAAGGTCAAAGAGAAGTCAAATAGTCATGAGGGTAGCCCAAGAGTCACATGGGAAGTGAATGATCACCCCATTTGTTATATATACACCCTCACTATACATGAGTCATACCTATCACTTTATTTTGAAAACAATTAGCTCCTAATCCTTTTTGTGAATATTCTAGTGCTAATATTTTTCTTCATTGAACTTGAAATCCTCTTGAGTGCTAATGAATGCATGGATGATCTGATGAATCAAATTCTTCTTCACTCATTTTACCATCATTGGTTTCATGTGTTTGCTATACTATCATTCCTCTTTACTTCTTTCGATGATTACGATGCTAGTGTAGTATGTAATTAGTTACAAGAAAATGGTTTGTTACACTCATCATGCGAGGAAGATGATTCTATTGTGTAGAGCATTTGTGAAACTGTTTAATTTGATATATCCTTGCTAATTACAAACTAGGAATCTGATGCTTTAATCAACCCATTTAATCACCATTTTGTCTCCGATGACTATCATTCAACTTACTATTTTCCCATCAACACAACCAATGATAGTTGTTTTACGTCCTTTGATCTTTATGGTTTTACATCTCACTATCCCGATACTTGTCAAGTAGATGAGGCACTCCCGCACTTGTTGATGGTTATCGAAAGTCCTCGTTGTCTTGACACGCATGTTGAATATGATCAAATCTATTTTCCCTCTCAATATTCTCATCGTAATCTCTTGGTTTTAATTGAAAATTTATCTTTTTAAGGATTTCAGGGTTTTCAAGTGGATTGTAACAAATCTTACAATCCAATCGTTGAATGGTTGGAGCAATCTCATCTGGCAAGATCCGTCGCAAACAACTTTTGATCTTTCCTCATGCTTGTTAAGGAGTTTTGTATAGATCAAGACACATTCACAAGAAGCTTATGATGTTTGTTTAATGATGGTTTTCATCAGAAAGGTAAGAAAGCGAGTTGGTTAAAAGTAGTAACTATGAAATATATTTTTGCTGACAGGAAAGACCTTAAAATTTTTGTGCAAATTATTCAAGTTCTTATCTTTTCGATTGCACATTGCTTTATATAATTTTTAATTGATCATATCTTTGTGTATGAAAGTTAGGAGTAGCTACAGTGGCTACATTAGAAATTTCATTTTATGTAACCATGACCTTCGAGCTAGCTAGGTTAGGATCAAGTCTAGTTGCATATTAATTTTTTTTTCACATGCATCCTACACTCCCTTTATGTCCTCTTTCGTTTGTTTTCTAAATTTCGTCTTGCATCCTCTTTTCGGTTAACCTCCATTTGTTTTGTTCTTTTAATTTTGGTTTTCTTGTTGTGTCTTCTCCCTTTCGTGTTTTATTGAATAAGACTTTGCATGAAGGATGCCACTTTGGCTCAAAAATAATGTGGCAAAATAAGAAAGGGGCTTTGTGACGCTACAACATTTGGTTAACATTTAGTCCTTCTTCTTCGTCTTAGTTACACTTTTTGGTCGATGATGTTCTAATGGAAAATACGATACTTGCATAAGGAAAGCTTTGTGTCAAACCATGATATTCGTGTCTATTCTCGAAACCTTACTCCTTTACTCGGTTCTTTATGTTTCGTTGTTTTCACGCTTATCCAATCTAGTAGAAGAGGAAAAGAGGAAAAACCAAAAAGAGAAAACTTAAATCAGAGGTATTTATATGCTTCTCTAAAGGAACAACCTCTCCGCTCTCAATAAGTTGGGATGCCTCTTCCGCCCATGAAAGGAATCAGTGCCTATACATAGTCCTATATGAATATATAAATAAAGGAGAAAGAAGAGAAATGATTCCTACACAGAGAGATGAAGCAAGCAACTTCGTCGGGGTACTGTCCAGGCTTGTGAGCTATGCAATCCCTCTGCCCAAGCCTCCAAAACTACACATTTTGTAGTCTAAAGGATCAAGCCCCATCCATGAGCTCTTAAGCCCCTCAATTTTTCAATCGCTTGAACCTAGCCATCCCAAACTACACATTGCGTAGTTTCAAACCTCGATCCTAGATCTTGGCCTCTGGAATTGCACAATCCCTTATCCATTCACTCAACTAATCACCAGTTCCATCCCTAACAAGTGAGTTCATGAAATATGTTAAGTTGGGATATTTTACACTGATGTCGGCTTGTCATGAATGATTTTTAGTTGCAGGTAATCTATATTATCATGACAATATGGTGATGGAGGAAAAGGATAAGGGACCATTGCTAGAAGATACATATGAAGTTGAAGGGATAAGATGATCATCGAGCGAGAAGACAAAGGAACACCAGATTACAATAGAATATCAAGGATCGGGACCTCATGAAGAATCCATCTTATTCACAACCCTTTGGATGGTGGATATGAAGAACAAAGCATATCTCTCATGAATATGAAACATTACACGTCTCTTATTGAAGACAAAGCAACAACAAATAGTGGCTTGAAATTGCTATGTCATCATGCAATCGATGTCATCAGTGTCTTGTCATGTCACGAGTCATCATGTGCCACATCATTTGTGGATTATGTATCCTATATTGGAAAATTTAATGTAAAGTGGAATTCCAAGATTCATCCATGTAATGTGGAAAGTCATGTGTGATTCGAAAGGTCATAGAGAAGTAAAACAATCATAAGGGTAGCCCAAGAGTCACATGGGAAGTGAATGATCACCCCATTTGTTATATATACACCCTCATTGTACATGTAGAGGAATTTTCACCTTGGCTCCTCGTAAGAGGCATTGGAGAGGGAGATAGTTGTTTTGGAGGAGCAAGTGATTGCTCTAATGCTCCACTATTGGGGCTAGTGGAGTTCATTTTCTTGATGTATCTTGGAACTTTTACTTAATTTAGAAGCTCGTTGAGATGACACACTTTCATGCATATGTCGTGAATATTGTAAGATTGTTATTTTAATATTTTTGATGTACGTTGTTTCTCATCTGTAATAAGGAAATTGAACTATTTTAGTGTATTTGGAATTATCTTGTTAAAGGTGTGTTGTATTTGCTTTAGCAGTCTTTGATTCCTTGTGAACTATTTCGTTGGTTTATCAATGATTCATTCTTATGTATGTGCTCGTGTTCCTTTTCTAGATTAGTACTATTAATTTTCTTTAAAGGGCCCACTTTTCTTCCCCCTTTCGGCAGAAGGACCTTGATACTTTTCGTAGTTGAAAATTTCACAAGGCATACGCATTTTCTAATCTAATGATACATATGTATTACTCTCTTGTACTTAACTTTGTAGCCAAGGAAAATCTACAACAATACATGTTGGTTGGAATGATACTCTATATGGGGCTCCTACTCCAAACAATGTGAGGTCTAATTTGGACTTCACATCGGGGAGACCACCTTGGTTGACAGATTTCTAGCACCATCAACAAAATGACGCTAGAAGGAGGGATAGATGATAAGTTGTGCATGTTGAGTTTGTTTTGAACCTCTTATTTTAAATGGATCATCCTCAAATCAGACTCCTGGGGTGCTTTTCTAACCCATCCCCTGGTGAAATTTCAATCTCGGTGTGTCTCTCCATGACTTGTCTCAACTCAAGTTTGATGGTGAGGGTGATACATCCTTTTCCGAGCATGCATCTCTTTTCCTTAAGTTCTATGAATACTATGAAATTGATTGTGAAGATGTGGCTTGTATTATTTTCTGCCTCACCCTTGAAGGTTAAGTTAACCAATGGTGTCACACTCTACCACTTGCTTCCATTCATTCTCTTAACCATCTCATCGAGGAGCTTCATTGAGCATTTTATATGTATGATTACCGAGATGTTTATAAAATAATCAACCAGATTATAATGAAGCTTGATGAATCATTTGAGGATTTCTTTAATCGATTCCTTCACCTTTGTTATGAATTTTCTTAAGAAGGTACGGATTGGGATTTCTTGAAACAAAAGTTTGAGCATTTTGTTCATATCTCTTTTCACAGTGAATCCAGACCATCTGATGTTTCTTCTTCCCCAACTCTTGTAAACCAAGAGACACCCCTAATTTCATAGGAGGAACTTGTTATTCCTTTTGTTCCTTATCCTCCTCCTTTTATAGTTCTGTTGAGGGTTCCTCCTCGCGATGTTAATAAAGTATAGGAATCTGCAAATCAAATTCCTAATACATCTTTTCATCCTCCTTCTACTTTTCATGACTCATATTCCATGGAGGAAATCCCGGAATGGCTCATGAAGCCTATGGTGAAGATTAGTCCTTTCATTCCTCAAGATGACATTAGGGATCTTAACCTCAATCTTGAATCTGGTTCCATTGAAATTGTTATTTCTGCAAAGGACATATGTTATCCTTGTTAAGTTATGGTGTGTTCTATGCTTATAACAGTTTACTTCTTTTTCTTATTATATTCCACAGATTAGCAATCACATATACATAAAGTAAAGTGCAGATAGAACATTAAACGATCGATAGAAAACAAGCCAAGACAAGAGACACAAGATGTGGCGGCTAGCGAGGGACAAACCCTTTGATCAAATCTTATTTTATCTTCAATAATTCAGCAGAGAGAAATAGTACAATAAATCTGATTCATATCAGCAGTAGCAAACCCTAGATCAGCAGCATCAGCATTAGCGACTTCATTATCAAACTAGAGCAGACGATATCTCACAAACTGACTGTCGGATTGACTTCATTCCACCACCAAAAGTTTCGGCTTCCAAAGGAGGTTTAGATGAACCTACAGTGTAGTTCAGATGAGGAGATCTTCTAGGCCACGCAGGTCAATCTTTACTTCTGCAATTGCAGCTTCAGTTTCAGTAGTTTCCGGCTTCAAACTAGGGCAGTCGATATCTTGCAAACCGTTCGTCGGATTGACTTCATTCCACCACCAAAAGTTGCAGCTTTCAAAGGAGGTTCAGATGAAACTACATCATAGTTCCAAAGAGGAGATATTCCAGGCCACGCAAGTCAATCTTTACTTCTGCAGTTGTAGCTTCAAATTCAGCAGTTTCTGGCTTCAAACTAGGGCAGTCGATATCTTGCAAACTGTTCGTCAGATTGACTTCATTCCACCACCAAAAGTTGCATCTTTTAGAGGAGGTTCAGATGAACCTGCAGGGCAGTTCAGATGAGGAGATCTTCTAGGCCACGTAGGTCAATATTTACTTCTGCAGTTGCAGCTTCAGTTTCAGCAGTTTCCGACTTCAAACTAGGGTAGTCGATATCTTGCAAACCATTCGTCGGATTGACTTCATTCCACCACCAAAAGTTGTGGCTTTCAGAGGATGTTCAGATGAACCTATAGCGTAGTTCCAAAGAGGAGATATTCTAGGCCACGCAAGTCAATCTTTACTTCTGCAGTTGCAGCTTCAAATTCAACAGCTTCCGGCTTCACATGTGTGAGAGAGAGACCCATTTCAAAGCAGTAGAGAAGAGACTCATTTCTGTGCAGTAGAGAGAGAGAGATGTGATGAGATGAATGAGTCCAAATGAGGAAAAGTCCTCTTATATTTATACACAACGTTGGTGGGTGAATAGATGCGACTGTTGGGCTTCTGAGCCTACATGAGTTGTAGGTCGGCTTGATAATAATTCCATAATCAAAATAAATTCATATCTCCATGAATACTTATCGGAATCGGGATTTGAAACGTTGGTGCAAAAATGTTCTAACTGTGGATTCTCCGGTCAATAATTCAAAAAAATAATTCCATAATCAAAATAAATTCATATCTCCATGAATACTTATCGGAATCGGATGATATTTCTATCAATCCAACACCTCTTGACGAGAGGAATCTAATAAAAATATTATTAGCCATGAATAAGATGACCCACATGAAGTTTTGCGCTGGTTGCCAATTTTAACACTCCCTCTCAACCAGGGAGAACTTCATCTGCAATCTGTCTATCGGTCGTTACTATTCATCCATCAAATGCACTACCCTGTACAGCCTGACCCTTGCCCTGCTCTGCTCTATTCTGCCTGTTCTGCTTTGTCTTGTTCTGCCCTGTACTGATTGGTATTGTTTGCTCTTTTATGCTCTGCTCTTGCATTGTTCTGTTCTCCTCTACTTTTGTCTGAATTATGAAGAAGAAGAAATGATCGAGGATGTATCATACTGACTCAAAGTCAGTCTCAGAGTATGTACCACTGGTCCCAGACCAGTCTCAACCAACCCGAAGTCAGCATCATAGTGAGTACAACTCCACTGGTCCTAGACCAGTATCATCCCTCACTGACCTAAAGTTAGTCTCAGAGTGCGTACCACTGGTCCCAGACCAGTCTCAGCCGACCCAAAGTCAGCTTCATAGTAAGTACCATTCCTACCACTGGTCCCAGACCAGTATCGCAGTCTCAGAGAGTGTACCACTGGTCCCAGGCCAGTGTCAACCGACCCGAAGTCAGTGTCATAGTATTTATCACTCTCACTGGTCCCAGATCAGTACTGCATTGACACGAAGTCAGTCTTGGAATATGTACCACTGGTCCCAGACCAGTCTCAACCGACCTAAAGTCAGCGTCATAGTATGGTACGACTCCTACCACTGGTCCCAGACTAGTATTGCAGTCTCAGAGAGTGTACCACTGGTCCCAGACCAGTCTTAATCGACCCGAAGTCAGCGTCATAGTATGTACCACTCTCACTGGTCCCAGACCAGTACTGTACTGACACGAAGTCAGTCTCGGAGTATGTACCACTGGTCCCAAACCAGTCTCAACCGACCCGAAGTCAGTGTCATAGTATGGTAAAACTCCTACCACTGGTCCCAGACCAGTATCATTGATCCCAGATCAATGGAGGTCATCCTAGCGTAGGGAGTACGGTAGATACAACGATGCGTCCATCGGTACTACTATGGTCCCTAACTTAATTTCCCTGCTCATTGATCAGATGAGAGGTACTTCACATGAGTCCCAGACTGCATGGGTAGGATGCCTCGACAGGAGAACTAATCAATCTTGTCCTCACAGGAGAACACATCAATCCTGCTACAATCGCCATGGAGAACACATCAATCCTACTACAATCGCCATGGAGAACACATCAATCCAGGCCTCACAGGAGAACTAATCATCCTGCTACACAGGAGAGCGAATCATCCTGTTCCACAATAGAGCGAATCATCTTGTCCCACAAGAGAGCGAATCATCTTGTTCCAGTGCGCACCACCAAGGGAGGGTGAGTCACCCTGTGGTCGTATGTTGCTCCAGTAATAACCGCAAGCCCTTAGAGCTCCCAGAGCTCAATGTATGCAACATGCAGGAGCCTTGTACAAGGGTTTCTTGCCGACTCCAATTCGTTTGGGAAAATCACAGGTTAGATCTTTCCTCGGGGCTTTGACAAGGTGTATCAACCTATACATCATCTTAATGCGATGGAGCCTCCTTGCTCATCAACTTACCATATCCCAGATGATGTCTATCTGCTGGAGCAATCGACGAATACAGGATTCCTCAATAATTGAATCCCACCTCTGGTTGTTATAGAGAATCACAGTGGTGTCCAATGTAAATCCAAACAGCTCACTGAAGAGCTTTCACAACCAGATTGCCTCACATGAGGTCATGCTAGCAACAATATATCCTGCTTCCGCGGTGCTCAAAGCCACCGACTTCTGCTTCCTACTCATCCAAGGTATTGAAGCAGATCCCAAGGTGAAACAGCACCCGGAAGTGCTCTTACGGTCCACCACACTGGCTGCCCAATCAACATCAGTATATCCAAGTAGTCTCACATCTCTGATAGTGTATCTTAATCCATGAGAGATTGTGTCCTGAAGACATCTCAGAAGATTCCTGGCATCAATGCAGTGAGGCTCAACCAAATATGAGCTCACAGTGCTAACTGCAAAGCATATGTTCGGATGGAGGTTCACCAACAACATCAATGCGAATGAGTTTTTGAAACTCAGAGGCATTTCCCAGGTCTGGTCCGACATCACTACCATATAACTTCTAAAAGTTAAGATCCTCGAGGTAGTCACAGGCTTGCAGTCCATCATACCAAATCTTTCCAATATCTTTACCACATATTTTCCTTGAGATAGGAAAATTTCCCTTGGCTCATGCCATACTTCAAGTCCTTGGTCCTTTATTTCAAATTCAGAAGCCAGCTCCCTCTTACATTTGTGAATGAGAGGGTCTGCACCTGTTAGAAATAGGTCATCCACATACAACACCAGTATGAGAGGCTTGTCATCTTCAACCTTAAAGTAAAGGTTAGGATCGGCTTCACTCCTAGTGAATCCCAGCTTCATCAAGTAGCTATCGATCCTCTCATACCATGCTCGGAGTGCTTGCTTCAGCCCATAGAGAGCCTTCTTCAACCTGCATACATGAGATTTTCAATCATAAATCTCAAATCCTTCAGGTTGCTCCACATAGACCTATTCTTTGATAGAACCATGCAAGAAAGCGGTCTTGACATCCATTTGATGTAGGTTCCATCCTTGTGAAGCCACAAGGGCTATGATCAAGCGGATGGTCGTATATCTGGCAACAGGTGCAAACATCATAGTCTATACCTTCCTTCTGGGATAAACCACAAGCAACAAAATGAACCTTATACTTTTCCATACTTCCATTTGTTGCATGCTTTATCTTGTAAAGCCATTTTGAAGTAACAATTGTCTTGTCTAGGGTCTGGGAACTACTTCCCAGACATCATTCTCCATAATAGACTCAAATTCTATGGTCATAGCACCCTTCCATAGTTAATTCTTGATGACATCTGAGAATGATGAAGGCTCATTTTGTATGATCATGCTCATGATGGTCAGGTATCCCTGATACCTGTTAAGTTTCTTACTTTGACGGAAGAACCCTCAGGGTGCAGCATGTCCTTCAGCATCATCAAGTATCCACCTAAGCCATGAAGGCCTCTTCCTAGAAGAGGAAGGCTCATGTGGATGAGAATCAATCAGATCCATGGTTTCTTCTACATCAGGCATTGATTCATCATCCTTTTCTTTCGGTTCCCTGGTGTCGGCTTCTTGAGAGCTCCTCAAAGTCGGAAGATTGTTCACGTTGTGGTGAACTTTTCTTCAAGAGTCTTGGAACCCAATGCTTGATGTGGGCATTGATTTTGTACATATATGACGGTGATTTTAGTTTCAGCCCATAGAAACTTCGGAAGTCTTTGATCATGTAGCATGTCCCGGACAGCGTCCATCATCGTGCGGTTCTTCCTTCCCACCACACCATTCTGCTCAGGAGTATGTGGTGTAGTAGTCTCCCTCTTAATGCCAACCTCAGGTATGCCTGAGTGAACCAATTGTAATATATCGGAGGTCTTGCTTTGGCTTGATGGGAATGGTCCCCTTTTGAGCTTTCCTTCGGCACATCCTGGACATACACCTTCTTTCTACTCAGAATTCGGGCATCCCTGTCACCATTTGTGTTACACCGAGTATAGCTTTATAATGAAGGGGGGCAAACCTCTAATGCCAAAGTTCAGACTGAAGAGATTTGTCATAAGACATGACACCTAGCAGACTTCCATCGACCTGATATAATGAATCAACACTAAACCCAAGAGTAAAGGCATCTTTAACATTATTTTTCCATATACGTACCTTGCCATCGCTGAAGGTTACCTTGTAGCCTTTGTCTTCCATTGCCGAGATGGACACTAGGTTCTTTTTAAGGTCAAGTGCATTTAATACATCCTGTAATTTCTAGCCTTCTTGAATGCTTGTCCTCTTCCTTGATTCCCAGCTCTCCTCTTACCTTTGCTGTTGAATTTGTCATTCCTTTGATTTCCATCAGAGGGATTTCTAGTTGCACCACTGCATATTGTACCATGTTACTCTAATCATGATTATCATCATGCTGCCCATGTCCATGATTTTATCCATCAGAATGCTGCTCAAACTAGTGTGCATCATCATCATGCTGTCCTATATGTCCATGATCTCATGTTGCCCTTTATGTCCATGATCTCATGTTTCCCTTTATGTCCATGATCTCATGTTGCCCTTTATGTCCATGATATCATTCATCATGATGCTCATGATCTCATACATAGTGACTTGCTTTATCGCAAATGTAACAACGTCATTTTCTTCTAGCCTTAGGTCCAGCCTTTCCTTTTGATTTATTCACGGAATTATTTCTTTTCTTAGCATGAGAAGAAAAGGCAACAGGAGGACCTTTAGGCATGGGCATTTCTTGCACTTCTTCCCTTGTTTCTTCTTGAATGCATCTAGCCATTAATTCCTTGAAACCAGGAATTACATTATAGTTCAGAAGAGTAGTCCTGAACACGTACCATTCGGATGGTAATCCAGTCTATCGTAGATTTCCTTAGAGGTGTCCAGTTTAGAGATGTAGGCCACCAAGTGCTTGTCAATAGAGTCCCGGATGATCTTCTATTGTTTTGACTTCTCCATTTTTCTATTTGTTCCTAGCAGCAGCAGATGCATTTGATGGAGGCTCAACAATATTTCCTCTCACATGATCCAACACTCCTTGATTCTCAAGGGTTAGATTGATAGACATCTTCCATCCGTGATAGTCAGCTTTCTCAGGGAGCTTGTCTTCGGCAGGAAAGAGTGTTGAGGACCCCATAGTTCTTTTAGGATAGCCTTGCCAATCTTCTCTTCGATGATTGCTCTTGCTCTTGCTCGGGCTTTGTCTTCACCTCAGCTCTGATACCATGTTAAGTTATGGTATGTTCTATGCTTATAATAGTTTACTTCTTTTTCTTATTATATTCTATAGATTAGCAATCACGTATACATAAAGTAAAGTGTAGATAGAACATTAAACGATCGACAGAAAACAAGCCAAGACAAGAGACACAAGATGTGGCGGCTAGCCAAGGAAAAACCCTTTGATAAAATCTTCTTTTATCTTCAATAATTCAGCAGAGAGAAATAGTACAATAAATCTGATTCATATCAGCAGTAGCAAACCCTAGATCAGCAGCATCAACATTATCGGCTTCATTATCAAACTAGGGTAGACAATATCTCACAAACCGACTGTCGGATTGACTTCATTCCACCACCAAAATTTTTGGCTTCTAGAGGAGGTTCAGATGAACCTACAACAGAATTCAGATGAGGAGATATTCTAGGCCACGCAGGTCAATCTTTACTTCTGCAGTTTCAGCAGTTTCCGGCTTCAAACTAGGGCGGTCGATATCTTGCAAACCGTTCGTCGGATTGACTTCATTCCACCACCAAAAGTTGCAGCTTTCAGAGGAGGTTCAGATGAAACTACAGTGTAGTTCCAAAGAGGATATCTTCTAGGCCACGAAAGTCAATCTTTACTTCTGCAGTTGCAGCTTCAAATTCAGCAGTTTCTGGCTTCAAACTAGGGCAGTCAATATCTTGCAAACCGTTCGTCGGATTGACTTCATTCCACCACCAAAAGTTGCAGTTTTTAGAGGAGGTTCAGATGAACCTATAGCATAGTTCAGATGAGGATATCTTCTAGGCCACGTAGGTCAATCTTTACTTCTCCAGTTGCAGCTTCAGTTTCAGCAGTTTCCGGCTTCAAACTAGGGTAGTCGATATCTTGCAAACTGTTCGTCGGATTGACTTCATTCCACCACAAAAAGTTGCAGCCTTCAGAGGAGGTTCAGATGAACCTACAGCGCAGTTCCAAATAGGAGATCTTCTAGGCCACGCAAGTTAATCTTTACTTCTGCAGTTGCAGCTTCAAATTCAACAGCTTTCGGCTTCACATGTGTGAGAGAGAGACCCATTTCAGCGTGGTAGAGAAGAGACTCATTTCTGCACAGTAGAGAGAGAGAGATATGTGATGAGATGAGTGAGTCCAAATGAGGAAAAGTCCTCTTATATTTATACACAACGTTGGTGGGTGAATAGATGCGACTGTTGGGCTTCTGAGCCTACATGAGTTGTAGGTCGGCTTGATAATAATTCCATAATCAAAATAAATTCATATCTCCATGAATACTTATCGGAATCGGATGATCTTTATATCAATCCTACACCTCTCGACAAGAGGAATCTAATAAAAATATTATCAGCCATGAATAAGATTACCCACATGAAGTTTTTCCCTGGTTCCTAATTTTTACAATCCTCTATCATATACGTGCAATGACTCTTTGTATCATGATCCGCTTGATAAATCTGCTCCACCAACTAGTTCTTCACACTCTTTTGATCTCCATGTTGCAGTTCAAATTGTGATCAGGTACAAGGTAGTTGCATTTCGCAAGTAGAGGAGCAGAAATGTGAAGATTCTTTCCATATTTCTTCTCTTTCTCAAAGTCCTCCATGTGAAGATGGTGTTTCCTCATTCTTGGTTGATATTGAATCTGTTAATCTCAGTAATGAATCAAATGAAACCTGTTTGTTTCAATTTGTAGTATTGGGCAACAATCATTCTAATGATGATAATTTTGTTGATGATTAATTCCCAAGTGCACTAGTTGATATTTCGGTTTCTAAGGAAGATTTTAATTTGAAATATTTACATATGGAATCTTTTTCGGTTGAAGAATACGATCTTATGGAAACTTCCTTTGTATCTCATGTCCCACAGTTTGCAATGAATCAACCTACAATGAAGATACTCCATGCTCTTCAAGTTCTTCATCTCATGAGTTAACTTCTCAATTGGCACAAGATAGTGAGGATATCCATGATATTGAGTATTCTTTCCATCCCTCATCATCTCTCATTTTGCATGAAGACAATTCTTCAAATCAACTTGCTCATGAAATTTCCCTAATTCGTTCATCCTTGGATTTGTGATCAGAAGAACCCTTCAACTTAAGTAATCTGATTGTTGGAGTTGTAAAATCCAATCAACTTAATGACAGAGATGGATGCCATCTAGTCTGTAGCTGTCTCATTGAAATCAGTGAAAGCAACCATCTTCACACCATGCATGATCTGGTTCAATCTTCAAAATGCGATTTTAAAATCCTTGAAAGTTCCAGGACTTGTCAGGGAGGTGAGGCACTTGAACTTCCGTTGAAGGTTATGTCAGGATCTTGCAATACTGGTAAGATCCCTGAACTGGGTCGGGTTTGGTTTTCTTCACAGAACTCTTCTTTCTATAGGGTTTCACTTGATGTAGATTCCTTCTTGAATTATGTTTGGCATTTTTTATATAATATTTCAAACTTTCAAGATTTGATTTTTGATGGGATTCAAGTTTCTATTTCATTTGATTCATCCCCATGCAAAACTCTTGCTCTTAAGTCAGGTTTGGAAAGTGCATCTCTCACAAAAGCATGGAACTATGAAGTCAATTATTCTAAATAATATCTTTGGTTGAAGGAGTCATACATGTTAATTTCTTTTGTAAACAATCAACTCCTCATCCTTCTTGTAAATATTCTGATGATAATTTGTTTCTTCATCGCATTTGAAATCCTCTTGAGTGCTAGTGAATGCATGGATTATCTGACGAATAAAATTCTTCTTCACTCGTTTTACCTTGACATGTTTCATGTATTTTCTATACTAGCATTCCTCTTTACTTCTTTTGACGATTACGATGCTAGTGCAATATGTAACTAGTTACAAGAAAATGGTTTGTTACACTCACCACACAAGGAAGATGATTTTATTATGCAGAGAATTTGCGAAATTGTTCAAATTGATTTATGCGTGTTAATAACAAATAGTGAATATGATGCTTTAATCAACCCATCTCATCATGAGTCTATCTTTGATGACTGTCATTCAACTTATTATTTTCCCATCAGCACATCCAATGACAATTGTTTTACATCCTTCGATCTTTATGGTTTAACATCTCACTATGCAGGTACTTGTCAAGCAGTTGAGGCACTTCCACACTTGTTGATGGCTATGGAAAGTCCTAATTGTCTTGAAATGTCTGATGAATATGATCATATCTATTTTCCCTCTCAAGATTCCCATCGTAATCTCGTTTCTCTAATTGAAAATTCGTCTTTTCAAGGATTTTAGGTTTTTCAAGAGGATTGTCATGAATTTTACGATCCAATCGCTGAATGGTTGGAGTAATATAACCTAGCAAGCTTCTTCGCAAAAAACAAGTTTCAATATTTCCTCGTGCTTGATAAGAATTTCGGTGTAGATGAAGACACATTTGAAAGAAGTTTCTGAGGTTTGTTTAATGATGGTTTTCATCGAAAAGGTAAGAATGCGAGCTGGTTGAAGGTAGTAACTATGACTTATCTTTTTACGGACAAGAAAGACCTTCAAATATTTGTGCAAGTTATTCAAGTTCTTATATTTTCTATTTCACATTGATTTATATCAGTTTTGATCGATCATATATTTGTGTATGTAGGTCGGGAGCCACGATGGTGGCTACATTAGAAATTTCATTACACATAACCTTGACCTTCTAGCTAGTTAGGTTAGGAGTAGGTCTAGTTGCATATTAGTTTCCTTTGCACATGCATCCTGCACTCCCTTTCTGTACTCTTTTGTTTTTTTCTAACTTTCGTCTTGCATCCTCTTTTCGGTTAGCCTCCATTTGTTTTGTTCTTTTGATTTTGGTTTTCTTGTTGTGTCTTCTCTCTTTCATGTTTTGTTGAATAAGACTTCGCATGAAGGATACCACTTTGGCTTGAAAACAATGTGGCAAAATAAGAAAGGGGATTTGTGACACTACAACATTTGGTTGACCTTTAGTCCTTCTTCTTCGTCTTGGTTACACCTTTTGGTCGATGATGTTCTGATGGAAAATATGATACTTGCATAAGGAAAGCTTTGTGTCAAACCATGATATCTGTGTATATTCTGGAAACCTTACGCCTTCACTCGGTTCTTTATGTTTCATGGTTTTCATGCTTACCCAATCTAGTAAAAGATGAAAAGGGAAAATCTAAATGAGCAAACCTAAATCAGAGGTCTTTATATGCTTCTCTGTAGGAACAACCTCTTCATTTTCAATAAGTCAAGATCCCTCTTCTTCCCATGAAATGAATAAGTGCTTATGCACAGTCCTATATAAATATATAAATAAAGGTGAAAGAAGAAGGCTTCATGTGCAGAGAGGTTAAGAAAGCAACTCTGTTGGGGTACTGTCCAGGCATGCTAACAAGGGAGCAATGTTTGTGTTCCTATAGTGACTCCGTCAGGGTATTGACCAGGCCTACTGGCAGTGGAGCAACACCGGAGATGAAAAACATATACTCTTAAAATACAAATCTCGTGAAGTATACTACCATTTCTTGATTTGAAACATTTTGATATCGTTGATCTTATGTTTGTGTTCAACCGAGAAAGGATAGAGGAGACTGTTTATTGGTGGGGTAATTGGCGAAACCCGGGTAATCCAAATGATGAATCAATACTTCCTAAAGAACTAGACCATGCACAAAGTGTTTACTAAGACATAGAAGTTGTTGTTCTACCAGTGTGTCACCAAGTGTTTTCACTGTGACAAACACCCTCCAAAAAAATTTCTACACTCGTATTTTGGAGCCAATTGTGGATCTTGCAAACGTTTATTTTGTAGTCACTTCTTGGCTGATACTACTTTGTTAATATTTTAGGCTCCCTTCTTGGATTTCAAGTGTCGAAGTCACTTTCTTACACATGCTCAGTCTGTAATGAATTCATGAGTGCATTCTTTCATGTAAGCTTGAACAGGCCTAGTGCATTCGATCAAGACATTGTCTCTACTATTCTCAACCCATGTCGACTGTTAGTGCACATGTTCATTGAGAGTCTCTCACTTTCGGCTCTGTTGGTACTTCTATTTTGGTGAGTTTTTCAAACTTTTACTTTTGCGCACCTTTGCTTTTGCGAGTGTCGTTTTCATGTTTTCCACTGTCACTTTTACCTTTTTTTCACTCTAATTAGTGTCTTTTCATGTTATCTTCACTCTAGCATGTGTCACTTTCACCTTTTTTCGCATATTTCAAGTGTTGTTTGCTCTTTTCTTTCCATATTATATGTGTCATTTTCGGGCATGGGAAGTGTCGCTTATCACGTAAACCGAAGTTTTGACTTGTTTCAAGGGGAAATCCTTGTGATAATGAGTTTTTCCTATCATTTAGACATGTTTCACACTCATTTTCAAAGTTTCAAGCACTGTCACACAAGTGTCACCACTTTCATCGTAAAGTATACCTTTTTTGTTGCACTTAGTAGTAGTCGCCGCAAATTTGTTACATTGAGGAAGACATTTTATTCATACATTCTGAGTGTTCCCTTTCGTGTCTTCAAGTGATATAAGTGTGTGATAATGCTCAAAGTCTCTATTTTTCTTATCTTCATCTTATTGATCCAACACTTAGTCCAAGTGGGAAAACTCCCCATCAAGCCACTTAGCCTCATTTTTCCAAGCCTAAACTGCGCACTGCACAATCTTAGCCTTCTAACAACGTCCTTGTCCCTTGGCACTATGTAATGCACAATCAATTCCTTCCAAGACTGCGCTCTACGCAATCACAGTGCTCAAATGCATCTTCTTTACTCCAAATCTGTGTAATTTCTCTCTCCTACACAATTAGTACTGCACATTACGTAGTCTCAAGGCTCACGCCTCATCCCTTGTGAAAATTCGGCTAACCTTGAATCCTATTGTAGCAACTAATGCTAATTTTTCTAATTGTTAATTTAATTAAACAATTTACTTGTTGTTCACTATGACAATATCAAATTGAATACACTGCAACCTTCAGAAATAAAATACTGCAGAAGAAATAAAAATGCTGGAAGAAATAGATGCACACACTTAATATGACACCGTTATTTTTGGACTAAGTCCCCAGAAAAATCAAACTTGGGAAAACCGGTGCAACAACTGAGGGTTTTTATATTATGCAATAGTGAAATCTTAGTACAAACTATGGATTCTTAAACTAGCTATCCAAACAGAGAAATAACTGGAAATAATAACTAGTGAGAAAAATTTCTCAGTCCACAAGTGATCCCACACTGACCTCAATTCAAATTGATCTACTCCTTTCTCCCTCTGCATAGTCACTACATTAGCCTATGCGGTTACTGCGTCTTACAAGCTCAGAACTGCATCTCCTCTCACTGTCTCATCATCTGTTGTCTGGGAAACTGATACTCTTTTCCTCCGGACTCTCTGCTCAGAATCTGGCTGAAAATCTCGACCTCTCCCCAGCAAATCAAAAATCATCCTAAGAGGGCTCTATGCTACCTCTCCGTGGCAATCATTGCCTCTCTGCAATGTACTCATCGGAACTAGAAAATCTTCCTCCAGCCTCACTATCTCTACCCCTCTCCCACTGCTTCGACCTCACTGAATCACTTCCGGCAACACACAATTGCTGTTGGAAATACTGAGAGTGGGGGTGAATCAGTATTTCTTTTTCAAATGTTATTTTACCAGTTAAAACATTTATATTTAGAACACAAGATGAACAACAGGAATAAATGCTTTTATTAATATAATATTTACAATAAAATAGATACAATATATATATATATATATAATTCCAATCTATTGCTAAGAACCAACTTGGACTTTTGTGAGGTTCCAACCTTAAGAGCACCAACTATGTTTTGACAAGGCACCAACCTTGGACTTAGGAGACCAACTCCCAGGACACCAATCCTTCCAGTTCTGAGGCACCAACCCCAAGGACACCAATCCTTCCAGTTTCTAAGGCACCAATCCCAAGGACACCAATCCTTCCAACTTCTAAGGCACCAACGCCAAGGGCTCTGACCCAATCTTGTCAAGGCATGTTTGATAGTAATGTTCTACTCTCAGAACTCTTATTTACTGATTTTTTCTATTTACAGCTTCACTGTAGTCTCCATGCTATAGCATCAATGGAAACCAGTCTTCGTATGAAGGAGTCTTTACAACTCTTCATACTGTCCACATAGAGTCTGCAATAGCCATCATGATCTCTGATAATGTCTCCACACAGTTTTAGTGAGTCAACTATTAGCTGCACTAAGCTCTGCACAAGAACCAACTTTCTATTCAAGCATTTGTTCTAACTTTCACAGTGAATGCTTTCGCATGACTGCTTCTCTGTTGGCTACTTCTCCCTTCAGTTTTTTTAGATGTTTCCAACTGCACTTGCTTCATGCTTCATTCCAAATGTATCTGTTTGTTTGAAGATTGCCTCTATTTGTGTCCATAATTTACCTGTTCTCACATCAAATCCCTGAGTCGAAACATTTAACATCTGTAATATCAACAACATAGTTATTTTCCCTATTTCTCTAGTATTAGATGACCTTCTCTGTTGCTCCAATTACTACTTAGTGATCAAGTGGAAAACATCTTCAACAACAGTTCAAAGAATAGTTAAGAGATCAATTCTTCAATGGGGTGCTCTTGAGAGATGATCTTTATCAAAGAATGATTGTTAATATAGCTCAATAAGGATTTCATAAGGACCCTTTCATGAATAGCTTCTGCAATAATGATCAAGAATGACAAGCTCCCCCTAACTGTATGCATCATCTCTTTTGGTAGAGACTTCCCATCAAATGCTTAGATTGTCAAATATCAGGCCAATAACATGTGATGTTGGATGGAGAGTTCAAGGGACTTTTGGATTGTATTTCCTTCCTTCTCCGTACTTGTGTAACTTTCTTCTTTTTCAGGGTTCTAGCTTGTGTAATGGCCTAATTTAAGTTACAATCACGTGCCATATGACCAATGTTATGACACTTGAGGCATTCTACATTGTTCATGAATAAGAATTCATGATTTCTTCCTGCAAAATTGTTCCTTGGAGATTGTTGGGGACCATAATATCTATCTTTATGATATGGTTGGGGACCATAACATCTATCTTTATGATATGCTTTACAATCTTTAGCCATGTGACCAAAGTTTGTACAAGAATAACAATAACCAAGAAATAAACTTTGGTACTTGGGAGATGCAGATTTCCTTGATGTACTTCTAAATTCTTTCTGTCTTGAGATCCTTTGATGATAACCATTGCTTCTAGCATCCTTGACATTATCTACATTTCTTCTTGGATCAGGATTTCTTCCATTGTTGCCTTGATTTTTCT
Organism: Pinus tabuliformis; assembly: GCA_031772625.1. Lineage (NCBI taxonomy): Eukaryota > Viridiplantae > Streptophyta > Pinopsida > Pinales > Pinaceae > Pinus > Pinus tabuliformis. Next base: position 84,928,203 of record CM062819.1, on the reverse strand, counting down.
CTTTTCCTTTGCTAGAACTGGGAGCATCACCATTTATTTTTGGCTTCTTCACATCCCTTTTGTTTGAAGCATTATCATTCTTGTTTGAGGATTCACCAGCATGCCCAATACCTAATTTATCAAATGGACATCTTTGATGGCTGAGTATGTCATCCAAGGCTTAAGAGCTCCTCAAGGTTTTGTTCATCCCTTCAACCTTTTTCCTGGGGAAGACAATCTCTTCTTCCAATCTTTCACACTCATATTTCTTCTTAGCAATTTGTTTCTCAGTTTATTCCTTGATATGAGCAACTTCATTTGCTTCTATTTTAAGGGAGATGATATCTAACTTCATTTTGAAAATTTCTTCATTTTCCTTTGCTAGACTTCTCTCCATTTTTTCCTTGATCCTTGTAGCTTTACATATTTCGGCCTTGAGAAGTTTGATGTTAGATTTTAATTTGAAGATTTCTTCATCCTTTGCTTTTAGTTGACATATCATGGTGTTTCTCTCCTCTTCTACTTCATCGACCTGTTCTTCTATGATTGCTAATGCTTCCGTTGTATTCTCAGCTCCTTGTGCTAACGTTCTTGCTTCTTGTAGTTGACTTGACAAGGTATCTTCCCGTTTCTTTGCTTTATCCAATTGATTTGTCATGGATATGACTTCTTCATGATGCTTTCTTTTGTTTTGATGAAATTCCTTCTTAAACTTGGCAAGCTCTTCATCCCTATCCTGTATTTGAAGCTGGACAAGGTCAACTTTCTCCCTTGTTTGTTCTTGGTCACCAGCTAGTGCTTTCTTCTTAAGTTCCTTGTTTTCCTTATTCAAATTGATACTCCTCCATGGCAGCTGTAAGTTGAGTGAGGAGATCTTCTACAAAATCTTTTTCATCCTCTTCATCTTCTAGATCTTCTTTAGCCTTGATGTCATCATTCTCATTTTCAGCTTCTATGATGGGTTATGGATTTCCTTCTTGATTTCCACCCTCTTCTTGACTGATGGTCATGGTCAATGCTCCTTTTGAGTGAAGGTCATGAAGTTTGTCCCATATACCCTTTGTTGATGAATATTTTCCTAAATTGTTCTTTATAGAATCAACTAGCCCATTCAAGGTTGCCTTCATTGCTTTTTCACTGTACTCCTTGGATTCTCCATCCATCATGCTATCAACAATCACTGATTTCCAGATTTAAATGCCTTGAGTCTTTAAGAAATTCCTCATTCTTGCTTCCCATATATTAAAGTTCCCATTGAACCATGGAGCCTCCTCAAATTGATTATCTTCTATTTTAGTGGTAGAGGGAGACACATCCTTAGGAGGATTGGAGACTTTCTTCCTTGACTTCGCCATTTGTGTTCTAAAGATCAACCTTCAAGTTGTTAGGCTTTGAATGAAGGTACTGGCTTTGATACCAATTGTTGCAAATACTAAGAGGGGGGTGCATCAGTATTTCTTTTTCAATTGTTATTTTACCAGTTAAAACATTTATATTCAGAACACAAGATGAACAACAAGAATAAATTCTTTTATTAATATAATCTTTACAATAAAATAGATACAAAATATATATAATTCCAATCTGTTGCCAAGCACCAACTTGGACTTTTGTGAGGTTCCAACCTCCGGAGCACCAACTCTGTTTTGTCAAGGCACCAACCTTGGACTTAGGAGCACCAACTCCCAAGACACCAATCCTTCCAGTTCTAAGGCACCAACCCCAAGGACACCAATCCTTCCAGTTTCTAAGGCACCAACCCCAAGGACACCAATCCTTCCAACTTCTGAGGCACCAACCCCAAGGGCTCCGACCCAATCTTGTCAAGGCATGTTTGATAGTAATGTTCTACTCTCAGAACTCTTATTTACTAAATTCTATCTGTTTACAGCTTCACTATGGCCTCCATGTTACAACATCAATGGCAACCAGTGTTCTTATGAAGGAGTCTTTAAAACTCTTCATACTATCCACACAGAGTCTGCAATAGCCATCATGATCTCTGATAATGTCTCCACACAACGTTAGTGAGTCTACTATTAGCTGCACTAAGCTCTGCATAAGAACCAACTTTATGTTCAAGCATATGTTCTAACTGTCACAGTAAATGCTTCAGCATGACTGCTTCTCTACTGGCTACTTCTCCCTTCAAACAATGTCAGGTAAAACTTTATTTATTACATCACAAAATTGTTCTTCAGACTGCATTGTGTACCTGATTAATTCATCACAAGTCTGAGTCTTTCACAAGGTAACACGGTCAATAGAGATTTTTATGCTCTTGACCTATGAGAAGATACCAGAATACCAAGTATGCAAAGAAATATACCCAGAACAATAAGAAATAACAACATGTATTTTATTATTCAGAAAGGAAAGCAATGTTCACTTGCCTCTTCGAAGGGGCAACCTCCAATAGAGCTGGGCTCAATTACAAAATAAGACACGATGCTCCTCAAGGGGAGTCTCTATCCTTTATATAGGATTCATACATGCAATACCATGGGTCAGTACCATGGTTCTTATTAATACCATCTATCTAATACCATGTCCCATTTGCAACTAACTGTGGTCCTTTCTTTAAATGCGGGTCAACCACTTACAATTATTAATATGGGCTTTATTGACTCTTTAACTAACTATAACTATGACTCGACCCTATTACATAAATAAGGGGGCTAGGGTTGGACCCTAACATTCCCTCCCCCATAAAAATAGTCTTATCCTCAAGGCTGAAGCTGCGAAAACTACTGAAGAACAGTGGCTGGTTCCCAGGTCGCATCTTCTGGAGAGGTGTCTTTCCACTTGACGAGGACTTCCTTGATCGTGCGGCCGCGCAGGTGCCGTTCTTGCGTGTCAAGAACCTGTTCAGGTTGGAGCCAGATTGAACCTTCTTCATCCAATTCTGGTAGACTGGTTTGAATTCTGCAATGGTTCCCAACCACTTTCTTGAGGCATGAGACATGGAAGATGGGATTGATTTTTGCAGTGGGTGGCAAGGCTAGCTTGTAGGCTACTTCTCCGATGTGCTGAAGTATTTGATACGATCCGTAGAGTTTTGGAGATAATTTCTGACAACCCTTCTCTTTGAGTGATGTTTGGTTATATGGTTGCAGCCTCAAGAATACGTGATCCCCTTCTTGAAATTTGCGCTCTGAAAGATGTTGGTCTGCCTGTTGCTTCATGCGATTTTGAGCTTGATGGAGATTCTCTTTGAGGTGAGCCAACATGGTCGCATGGTTCTGTAGGAGTTGATCCACTGCTTGTACCTTCGAGTATCCGTGTATATAAGAAGTAGGTGAAAGAGGGATTTGACCATAAACTGCTTCATATGGAGTCATTTTGGTGGTGGCATGATAGTTATTATTATACCACCATTCGGCTAGAGGTAACCACTGTACCCATAGATGTTGCTTTTCTGAAGTGAAACACCTAAGGTAGGTCTCTAGACATTTGATGACTACTTCAGTTTGACCATCAGTTTGGGGATGATGGGAAGTACTGAGTTGTAGTTGGGTACCTTGTAGCATGAAGAGTTCCTGCCAAAAGTTACTGGTGAAGATCGGGTCACGATCAGACATAATGGAAGTGGGCATGCCATGCAATTCAAATATCTGGTCCATGAAAGATTGAGCCACCAAAGCTGGTGTAAAAGGGTGGGGTAGGGCACAAAAATGAGGATACTTAGAAAGTTTGTCCACAACCACCATGATGACTGACTTGTTGCCTGACTTCGGAAGACCCGTAATGAAATCCATAGAAACCTCCGTCCAGATTGAGGCAGGGATGGTTAATGGTTGTAATGTGCCTGGGGATTTGATTGTTTCTCCTTTATGGCGCTGACACACATCACACTCAGCTACGAAAGTAAGAATGTCCTTTTTTATGCCTGTCCAAAAGAATGAACGTCGAGTGCAAGCATAAGTCTTCTAAAAGCCTGAATGGCCTGCAGTGAGAGATGAGTGAAACTCTGCCAAAATGTGACTTTTGAGGGTGGATGTTGGTGATATCACTACTTTGTCCTTGTAGCAAAGAATCTCATCCTGCCAAGAGTAGCCCGCTATGGAATTTGGATCCGCCTGCAATTTATTAATGAGTTGGGAGAGCAAAGGATGTGAAAACCATTCCTTGTGAGCCTCTTCAATCCACTCTAGAATGGGAAGAGAGATTGCTAGAAAGGTGCTTTCCTCCTCAAATTGGCGTGATAAAGCATCCACTACGACATTTTCTCACCCTTTCTTGTAAATTATTTCATAATCATATCCCAACATTTTGGCTAGCCATTTATTTTGTTGTGGCGAGGGTAGGTGTTGCTCCAAAAAATATTTAAGGCTTTGATGGTCTGTGCGGATTTGGAAACGCCGCCCCAATAAGTATGGTCGCTAGATATCCACTGCATGTAAGATGGCCATCATCTCCTTGTCATAGGTAGATTGTCCCAGATTTGTCCCACTTAGTTGTTGGCTAGTGAAGGCCAAGGGTCGACCTTCCTGCATTAAGACAGACCCAATACCTGTACCTGAAGCATCACATTCAATCACAAAATATTTGGTGAAGTCGAGTAGTGCCAATACGGGAGTGGAACACATGCCATGTTTGAGAGCTAGAAATGTTTGTTGCGCTTCATCATTCCAGAGGAATGAATTTTTCTTGAGAAGGTGAGTGAGGGGTCTAGCAATGCGACCATAATTTCGGAAAAATTTGCGATAGTAGCCAGTGAGACCCAAAAATCCTCTCAAGCTCTTCAAGGTCTTTGGTTGAGGCCAATCCTGCATTGCCTAGATCTTTTTGGGATCCACCCTGACACCTTCATGCCCCACAATGTGGCCCAAATACTCAACTTCTTCCATGCCAAAAGAGCACTTGGACAATTTGACAAATAATTTATGCTTCCGGAGTAGTTGCAAGAGCAGATCTACATGCTGAAGATGTTTTTCCCAGGTGAGGTTATAGATGAGGATGTCATCAAAGAAAACGAGGACAAATTTTCTGAGATATGGTTTGAGCAGGTGATTCATGAGGCTCTAAAAAGTGGATGGGGCATTACAGAGGCCAAATGCGATGACCAGGAATTCATAATGGCCTTCATGAGTTCGGAAAGCAATCTTTGGAATTTCAACTTCTTTCATGCGAATTTGGTGATAGCCCGAGCGAAGGTCGAGCTTAGTAAAGAATTGAGCCCCATTTAGTTCATCCAGAAAATCATCAACAACTGGTATGGGAAATTTATCTTTTACCGTTAGCTTGTTGAGAGCCTTGAATTCTAGACACATATGCCATTCCCCATCTTTCTTGAGCACCATGACCACATGCTATGAATAAGGAATAATTCTAGGATGAATGACACCAGCTCCCAAGAGTTCCTTGATGATTTTTTCAATTTCATTCTTTTGGGTGAAAGGATATCTATATGGGCGCACATTTGGTGGTTTTTCCCTTGGGACCAAAGTAATGCTATGATCATGTTTCCCTCTCGAGGGTGGAAGCTCATGAGGCTTGTCAAAGACCTACAGATGGTTGTTTAAGACCTTTTGCATCTCAGGATGAATATGAAGAGAAGTGGGTTCGAAGGCCTGGATGGCATTACATTGGGCTATAACTCCATGGTGGCCTTTTTTTAACAATTTTTCCATTCTATGCGAGCTGATGATAGAAGGAGTACCTGCCTGGAGTCCGCGGAGGGTATGTGTGTGGTTATTCTACTTGAAGCTCATATATAACTCCTGGAAATCCATTGTGATTGGGCCGAGTGTGCAGAGCCATTCAGCACCCAAGACAATGTCACACCCACCCATGTTGATGGCAAACATGTGGGTCTTTAGGTGATAATCCCCCATTTGAAGTTTTACATTTTCACAGTAGCCTTCACATTTCATTGTCCCCCATCAGCAATATGAACCTGGAAATTAGAGACTGCTCTGACAAAACAATGCACTCCTTCAATAACTCTTTGATGGATAAAGTTATGCGTATTGCCACTATCAATCAAGACTATTACAGGGTGATGCTTAATAAAACCTCTGATTTTGAGAGTTTGGGGAGAAGAAATTCCTACCAAAGCATGAAGCGAGTTAACTGGTTCTTCAGGTGTAGCTAGGAGCTCATTGTCCGGCTGGTTGTCCTCATCTTCCTCCTCTGGTCCCTCAAATGGTGGGACTTCCTCAGATGAACTGTAATTAGTAGCATCGATTTGAAAGAATTTGGGTTCCTTGCATTTATGCCCCGGGGAGTATTTCTCATCATAGTAGTAACACAACCCTTGCTTTCTTCTTTCCGCCATTTCCGCTGGTGACACCTTTTGAACCTTAAGTGTTTGGGTAGTGCTCAAAGCCGAGGTGGGGCATTCCTTGGCTATGAAATTTGGATGAGTTGACTGGGCCACTAAGCGCGTTCTACTTCATGAGCTATCTTGCAAGCTGCTAGCCATGAGACTGGGTGTTGTAGTCAGACGTGGGCTTGTATGGCGTCTTTAAGACCATTGATAAAACATTCCAAGTAGAATTCATCTGCTAGACCTCCTATGGGGAAGGCTAATGCTTCAAAGGCTTTAATATATTCTTGCACTGTGCCTGTCTGTCAGAGCTTAGTAAGATGACCCAAAAAGTTAGATTCATGGTCAAAGTGATCAAAAAGGGCTTTGCCAAGTCAGTGGCATTTCATAGCAGCATTGATGCCAGTGCCACCATTGCCATCTTTCCTGGTGCAAGTACAGGCTTCCCACACTTAGCTTAGTCTCATCATCTCTGATGTGATTCAATGTGAAATATTGCTCCATTTGTGCTAGCCATATGGTTGGATGAGAGCCATCAGATTTATACATGTCCAACTTGGGTGGTCGAAGCTGGGACTATTGGTGGTTTCCATAAAAGTGAAGAGAATGGCTAGACTTTCCCTCATGGTTTTCATTAAAATCATATGCCTCTGATTGTGCCCCCGACTTGCCCTTTGTGATTGTGTCAGTTAAGGTTTGGATCTACTTCGTTAATGCATCCAACGTTTTCTCAAGGGTGTCAATCTTCTCATTGGCCATAGCTTGAGCTCTGGTTTGTATCATGCACCGATCCGGTGCACTTGTCGTTACTGTGAAAAACATTTTGGGACCACCCGAAATTTTGACGCTGACAAGTGAATGGTACCACCTTGCTCAGCCCGTCGACATGATTCTTATGGGCTAAGTCTCCTATAAGCATCCGAAAGGAGTTTTACTCCTCGCTTAGGAATACTATAGTGGCTGATTCCTAGAAAAGTTAATTATGCCCAATGTCCTGCGAGAATCACGCCCAAGTATAAGAGCCACACAAATAGTCAGATCTGCCAACGAAACCCTCAATTGCAGAGTATGTGTAGGAATGTGGCAGTGATCGAACCCCTGCTGCTAGATCTGAATGGCAGATCTGATTATTGCGACTGATACCGAACTGGAACTGTTAGATCTAAATGGCGGATCTGATAGATCTGATTGGCGGATTTGATAGATCTGAATGGCAGGTCTGAGAGATCTGAATGGAGGAACTGATTGTTGCAGCTGCGACAAAACCTAACCTACTAGATTTGATCTGGAAAAGATGATGCGTGATATAGAGAGAGACAAGGGTACTATGGTCTCAAGGAGTGTCAGGTGCTACAAATCGCAATATACATAAGGGTCCGACAGTATTACTCGGCTCAATCTTTCACGGCACTAACCAAGGAGGATCAACCCGTACCCTTATCCGTACAACCCAACTACCCTATCGTACGCACATGTAATCTCCCCTAGTGTTGTTCTCGGTGTATTGTAGCAGCAAGACGACCGACAGTTTATCTATGGTGAGGTTTCAAGAGAGCCTAGGGGCTTCTGATATACCCAAAGGTACTTGGAAGACAGCCCGTGAGTGGTTCTGTCTAATGCGCTACTACTCGAAGGGGTACCCACAGGGGTTACAAGGGAGTCCAACAAGTGTGAGCACCTCTTGTATTTCCCGCGTGCATGCATCCCCAAATACGTAAGTTTATGCGCTCAACAACAAATCCCGTGGTTTAAAGACGCTGGAACACGTCTCTAGCCAAAAAAAAATCTACTAAAAATGGAGATCCCACCAGCCCTGGAAAGTGCTCTAATACCACTTGTTATGCTCTTGACCTACGAGAAGATACCAGAATACCAAGTATGCAAAGAAATATACCCAGAACATAGAACAATAAGAAATAACAGCATGTATTTTATTATTCAGAAAGGAAAGCAATGTTCACTTGCCTCTTCAAGGGGGCAACCTCCAATAGAGTTGGGCTCAATTACAAAATAAGACACAACACTCCTCAAGGGGAGTCTCTATCCTTTATATAGGATTCATACATGCAATACCATGGTTCTTATTAATACCATCTATCTAATACCATGGCCCATTTGCAACTAACTGTGGTCCCTTCTTTAAATGCGGGTCAACCACTTACAATTATTAATATGGGCTTTATTGACTCTTTAACTAACTATAACTATGACTCGACCCTATTACATAAATAAGGGGGTTAGGGTTGGACCCTAATAGAGATTCTTATCCTTCGAATGCCTCCTGTCCTATTGGACCTTCAGCCCTTTTCTATTCTGTTGGACCTACGGCTGCCTTTGTTTTTTCCAGTTTTTCAACAACTACCGCATAAAGGTAATTCTTTGTTTTCTTATACTGATATGCCTGACCTTTGGCTTCCCTTTCGCTCGCTTGAACTTCCGCTTCCTCTATGATCACTTGACCTTTTGGCTTCCTCCTTTGATTGCTTGATCTTTGGTTTCCCAATCTCTGGCTTCCTCTGTCTCTTCGTGTTCACCAACGCTCATTGGACATGTTCAGGAGGAAGAGCGGTCGAAATACAAAGAAATGTTGCTTATTAAAAATATCAAAGAGGTCCTTTTCCTTTAATAATATTCATACATTAGACTTCATCGTTTACGGAGGATTTCATTGGAGAGACAGTACCAACAGGGAGGCCCCACATGCCACGTCACAATCATAATCACAATCGCAATCATTCAAGCCCACTAAACTATTGGAAACATTAATTTATGCTTTTGGACTTAAAAACCCCGGGCAACACATTTATCAGAATACACAGAAAAAACCCGATCGAACGCTTAAGGCTGGACTTCAAATACATTACGCCCACATCTATAACTTCATCGGGTACACTCCTCCACAACTTTATCGCAATCGGCAGTTTTTCACACAACATGGCCAATTCCCCTTCTGCCGACGAGACAGATGTGACATTCAATGAATTATTTTTAATGAATCCATCAGGTCCATATATATATCACAATTGGCACTTTATAGAGTGGCAAGGCTTTAAAATATGTGCGATATGTGACGGATGTGATAATATGTTAAATCATATTGCAATGGTGTAGTCGGGTCCGCGTTATTATCGTAATCGCAGTTTTAACGTGACACGGGATTTAAACTCTACGATGCATAACTCCCGATATGACGGACGTGATATACCATTAGGGCGTGATATAATAGGACCATCGGCTCTGCCACTGTATATCGCAATCAGAGGTTTCGGGGGTGACAACCCTTTGAGACTAGCGACACAGCGGATGCGATATTACATTAGGGCGGTTTATAATGGAGCCACGGATTTGTGTTATTATCATATATATATATATATATATATATATATATATCGCAATCACATATTTAATGTGTCGTCCCTTTATAATTTATGATATGATATTAAGTGGTATTCCTTAGCGATCCTCCACCGTTGATCTGCTCATGATCTGATGGTCAACACTTAACCCGATCAACCCAAAACCGTCTGTTGATCCTTCGTCGTCGATCAACTCACGCTGGATCCAACAGCCTGCATGAATTTCAAGTGAGCAATATGCACAAGGATTACCTGCCCGATAAGGCGGTTTCCTCTCTCCTTCTCTTGCCATGTGTCGGTCGATGAATGGTATTGGGTGATCAGCCCTAAATACCACTTACAGCCTTGAGTCTGCCTAAAAACCATTGCCACTATTACAAACCCGCCAGTTAATTGTTGGACGCGGATACGATGTCGTATTAAGGATTGTTGCTATAACCTAATCTGGTCTGTGTTATTATATCACATCTATATATTTATATATATATATCTATATATCTATATATCTATATATATATATATCTATATATATATATATATATATATATATATATATATATAGATATAGATATATATATATATATATATATATATATACTCCTCCGCTCTTTGTACTCCTCCGTTATACTCTTGGCATATGCGATACTCCCGATAGTTCTTCCTTTGGCTTCCGATAGCTCTACTCCTCCGCTCTTACACTTACTTGGCTTTCCTGTGGCTTCCGATACCGCTCCACTACCTCTTCTCTGCTTTGATAGCTCTGCTCTGTTATTCCTCCGATATCGCATGATATGGCTCCTCTGTTAACTGCTCTTCCGCTGGCTTCTCCTCCTGATGCATGTTCCTCTTCTAATTCTTAGTTCTTGCCTTTTTCCACTGTGTGTTCCTCTTTGCTTCTTCCGTCGAACTTCTTCCTCTAGCTTTTCTTTGGCTGCTCCTATTTCTTCATGAATCTGCTTTTCCTTCTCCTTGGCCTCACATCATTGTTTACTCATCCAGAATATTTCCATATTGACATCAATGACAATCTAGGTCAACAATCACTACTTTGGAAATTGATTTCTCAGTAAAATCAATCTCTACAAGTGTATTATCCAAGCCCCATCGACTTTCTTCTTATAACCCTCTATTGAGGATTCGACGGCCAAGATTAGATCTTAATCTATGTCTAGGATTAACTAGAAGTTGATCTATGTGAGTTTCTAGAAGATTCACACCATAACTTAATTAATTCTGATTAATTAGTCATATTCCCTAATTTTAGACTTAGGAAGTATTTTAAAAACGACTAATAATCTAATTATGTCATCTCTAGGTGGAATTTATAAAAAAAAATTATGGGTTTTGGAGATCTCATGTATTCTAGCCTCTCCACAAAATTTTGTGGCTAGAACACATCCAATGTTGCAAAACTAACACTCCCTCTTAGCGACAAATGTGTTCTAACGTTGCTGCCCCCTGTAGCAACACCCTGTCTCTGCCTCATCTCTTGTCATGCTGCTGATGTTTAGTTATACTTTGTAGTATACCTGGGGGGATACTATGGGGTACAGAGGGAGGTACCCAAGGGAATAATGTAATAAGGTAATGGGCCATAGTTAATAAATAAAGTGGTTAACCTGCATCATGTAAGGGACCACAAGTAGTTATGAATAATGTGATAAGTCCATTGTATTAGATATATGGTATTGACAGCCCCATGGTATTGTATGTATGAAGCGTATATAGAGGCTAGAGACTCCCCATTAAGAGTTGTGAAGGATTATTGTATTGGAAAGCATATGGCTTGTGGAGTGTTCTCCTTCCTTAAGGAGTGATTGTATGGTGTTACCCTAACTCAAGGGTTTTGATTAATAAATATCTAAAGTTCTTATCTTTTATAGTTTTATTTCTTGGGCATATTTGGTATTTTATTATATTTTTAGGTTAGATATACTACAAGTGGTATCAGAGCACTTTCTTGGGCGAAGAAGGGAAGCATTTTTTTTCATTTTTTCCAAGACTTTTTGGGGGGCGAGTTTGCAAATCAGATCTGAAACTTTTGGTACAAAATTTGAAAAAACCAATAGCAGATCTGGATTTTGTGCGGAAAAATACCTGAATTCATAAAATATCTTAAGTCAATATATCTGAACCTTTGGAAAGGGATGTAATGGTTTCATTTTAAAGATGAGGTGGCCAAATGGTGGAACTCACTTGAGAACAAGAAGTTTCTTAGCCTTCCTAATCAAGAATTTGAAAATTTATTTTTGGACAAATGGTCTGATGCTAGAAAACAGGAAAATGGGACAAAAGGAGTTATTTTCATATGGTAACTCCTTATTACAAGTTCATGGATGTATTCTGAAAGAGAAGATCATTATGTCTATCAATCCTAATTGCAAGCATAATTTTATTAATGTTCATTTGGCTAAAAGATTGCGATTCCTAGCCAAACAAATGGAGCGTGCACAGGTTAATAATGAGGAGGTGCAAGTTTATAAAGATTTGAAGATTTCTATGGATAAGTATGTATTGCATTCTAATTTTAATGCTTCATATATGGCTAATGTGGATGTTGTTTTGGGATACCCTTGGATGGAATCTGTTGGTACTATCAATATTAATGTGCAGAAGAAACTCCTGCAACTCTGGTAAAAAAAATAAAAAAATTACATTACAAGATATTTCCATCAATAAACAGGTAGATTCCAAGGAGGCTGAAGCTGAAAATGTTGCAAGTATTGACACATCAAATGAGGAGTATGTGGTTGAATTAATACTGGAATATAAGAAATAACCATAGGCGCCACAATAAGTACCAAATACCAATCAGGCTCCATTAGGTGGTGAATTAAAGAAAGATACACCATTGGTTAAAACTTCAGCATATCACCACCCACATCACCCAGCAAGAAAACAACCAACAAGATGAAAACAAATTAGCAACAAGGAAAACAACCCCTGCACGACAGATAGAGAGGAGCGACGATCCACCCGCATCACATCAATACAGAGGAACCACCAGGATCAACTCCCATCTCAAGCAAGCGAGGCACCAACTATATCAAGTAATCACCTGTCTCTAGGATGACTACATGCACGTGCATAGTACTAAGAAACATGTTTAAGGGGGTTGAAATGTAGCATACCTAGGGGGGACATTATGGGTTACAAAGAGAGGTACCCAAGGGAATAATGTAATAATTTGATGGGCCATAGTTAATAAATAAAGTGGTTAACCCGCATCATTTAAGGGACCACAAGTAGTTAGGAACAATGTGATAATTCCATTGCATTAGATATATGGTATTGAGATACCCGTGGTATTGTATGTATGAAGCCTATATAGAGGCTACAGACTCCCCATTGAGAGATGTGAAGGATTATTGTATTGACAAGCATATGGTTTGTGGAGTGTTCTCCTTCCTTAGGGAGTGATTGTATGGTGTTACCCTACCTCAAGGGTTTTAATTAGTAAAGATTTGAAGTTCTTATCTTCTATTGTGTTATTTATTGGGCATATTTTGTATTTTATTATATTTTCAAGTCATATCTACTACATACTTCCCATCAACCACTACACAACTTTGATATACGATGCGTCTATGTTATTGCTGACACTGCCATAGTGCTGCCAACACTACATCTACAATGCAACTCCCTCTCATCTATTGTTGTTGCAACTGCAACACTTGCAACTGAAAAGCATCCAAAATACTAAATCAATTGTGATCAATATGATGCATCTGTCTCCCGAGACTTTGAATGTTGTTAGTATATGCATTGTCACTGAGGCATCTGCATTGTTGTTGACTCTGCACTGTACCATCTACACTGCTACTAACTATGCACTGCACTCCACAACATTTGACTGCTACTAGTCTCTGCATCTATCACTTTGGCATCAGACTACATCAACTGTCACTGATCCATCCTACTACTGAATATTGTAGGCCCCCATAGCAAGGTTCTGACTCAAGAGGTGGACATCCTCAATAATCCTGCACATCTGTAGCACTCTAGGGCTACAAAACCAAATCACCCCATTTGACTCCTGGAGGTATGCCAACAAACATAGCAAAGTATTCATCCAACCTGGAGGAAATCCTATCAATCTATGTTGATGTTGCCTATTTCTTTTGCTTCTCCTCCTTCTCCTTCTTCTCGAGAAGACATTGGGTGTTGTTGTGACCAAGCTCACCACATCTGAAGAACTTGACCTTCGACATGTCCTTCTTCTTTCTCCTCTACTCATCCTATCCCCGACTAAGACCCTTTGATGTGAGGGCCACATTATCCTCCTCCTTCACCTTCTTTGATCCACAACAATTGCCATCGATGGATCTCTTCACTAAGTCTCGCCTTAACTCCTCCTACTGCAAACCAGCCCACATCCTGTCCCACCTTGGCAAGGTTTCTCTACCCAAAATTCTTTGGACAAATACCTGCCACTCCTCAAAGACACTTTTTAGTGCTAATCGTACTAGATTTGTGGCTTGAGGTGTTTCTCCAATAGCTGACAGCTGATCCTAGACCTCTTGAATCCTGGTGTGGTAGGGGTCTATGCATTCCCCCTTTTGCATCCGGGTACATCTAAGCTTTTCCTCTAAGTACATCTTCTGCTACTCGGAAGTGCCTTGTTATAGAATGGAAATTGTATCCCACATCTCCTTGGTCATTCCTGGGCTCACTATGTGTGATACAATATGGTCTCGAACGTCGTCAAGAATCAACCTCTTTGCCCTCACCATCTCCTTTCGTATTCCTTCAGCTGATCTGCATTTGTGGGGATAGATACCACTGCATCTATGAAAGGATTCATGCCATATTCATCTAGAAGGAATGACATCCTTTCCTTCCAGATGTCATAGTTGGAAGCACCATCCAACCTGTCCTGATCTCGTAGTCTGACAGTGGCCATATCAAAAAAATAAGTCGAATCCTCCTCTTCTCTTCTGCTCAACTGCTGCTAGGCTCTACGTACTCCCTACTGGAGTGAGTAAATTTTCTCACAACGACTATTGATCTACACAAGAAAATTGAACTTCTAAAGCTAAAAGTCCCCTGAGGAAAATTTCCCTTAGTGTGTTCTCTTTCTTCCTCCTGACACTATTTTTCACTAGAAACTACTGCAAAAGACTGCGTCCAACTAGAGATCTTCTCTACAAGGAAAATATTGGTTGCTCCCTCTACCTCTGGTAATCCTCGAATTGGAGAAATCTTATTTCTTTGCCACTTTCTCAGAGAAATCAATTTTTCCTCCAGAGATTGACCTCCTGGCCAAGAAACTGTGCTGCCTCTGAGGGTTTCAAATTGATGCTTACGCAAAGCTACGAAATTCCTCTTTCCTTCTGCTACTGAGCTCTCCAACTTACAATTTGTGCTTTGATACAATGTGAAAATTCGGCTAACCCCGAATCCTATTGCAACAATTGATGTTAATTATTTTAATGGTAAATTTAATTAAGCAATTTACTTGTTGTGTGATATGCAAAATACCAAATTAAATACATTGCAACCTTCACAAATAAAATATTGCAGAAGAAATAAAAACGCTGGAAGAAATAGATGCACACACAGAATATGGCATTGATATTTTTGGACTAAGTCCTCGGAAAAACCCAACTTGAGAAAACCGGTGTAGCAGCTGAGGATTTTGATATTATGTAGTAGTGAAAATTTGAGTATAAACTATGGATGCTTAAACTAGCAATCCAAACAAATAAATAACTGGAAATAATAATTAGTGAGAAAATTTTATCTCTCCACAAGCGATCCCACACTGACCTCAACTCGAATTGAGCTACTCCTTGCTCCCTCTATGCAGTCACGGCATCAACCTATGCAGTTAATGCGTCCCACAAGCTCGAAACTATGTCTCCTATCACTATCTCATTAGCTGTTGTCTAGGAAACTGATACTCTTTGCCTCTAGAATCTTTGCCCAGCTTCTGGCTCAGAATCTTGACTTCTCCCTAGAAAAAAAAAAATCTCCCAAAGAGGGCTCTACGCTGCCTCTCTGTGGAAATCACTGCCTCTCTACAATGTACTCACTGGAACTGGAAAATATTCCTCCGACCTCACTATCTCTGCCCCTCTCTCACTGCTTCGACCTCACTGAATCACTTCTGAAAACACACAACTGCTACTTTGGAAATTGATTTCTCAACAAAATCAAACTTTGCAAGTGTATTTTCCAAGCTCCTTTGACTTTCTTCTTATAAACCTTTATTGAGACTTCAACGACCAAGATTAGATTTTAATCTATGCTAGTATTAACTAGAAGTCGATCCGTGTGAGTTTTTAGAAGATTCATGCCACAACTTAATTAATTCTGATTAATTAGTCATATTCCCTAAGTTTAGAATTGTGAAATATTTAAACTAATAATCTAATTAAGTCATCTCTAGGTGGAATTTCTAAAAGTGAATTATGGGTTTTGGAGATCTTATGTATTCTAGCCTCTCCACAAAATTTCTTCGCTAGAAAACATCCAATGCTACAAAAAATAACAACCCTAAGCTCCTAAACTACATAATTGCGCAATCACCTAGCCTCCTACCTCCTAGAAGCGCGCAACGGGAAAATTCAAGGCTCAAGCCTCCAACCCGAGTCCTTGAGCCCCTCAGCTACATAGTCCCTCCTCCCAAGCCTCCATAAATGAGCATTGTGTTGTATCAAGGCTCAAGCCCCAACATTGATCTCTTAATCCCCTCAAATGTGAAATCTCTTAAACTTGGCCATCCTAAACTACGCATTTCGCAATCTCAAGCCTCAGTCCCATACCTTGGCCTTTGGAACTACACAATCCCTTAGCCAGTCACCATTTCCAACCCTAACAGTTGAGTTCATGAAATATGTTAGATTAGGTGTTTTTGGACTGATGTCGACTTTCCATGAATGGTTTTCATTTGCAGGTACTTTATCTTATCATGATAGTATGATGATGGAGAAAAAGGAGAAGGGGACCATGCTAGAAGACACATATGAAGATAAAGGGATAAGGTGATCATCAGGCAAGAAGAAAAAGAAACACTGGGTTACAAGAGAAGATCAAGGATCAAGGCCACATGAAGGCTCCATCTGATTCACAACCCTTTGAAGGGTGGATATTAAGAACAAAGAATAACTCTCATGAATATGAAGCATTTCACATCTCTTATTGAAGACAAAACAACAACAAAGAGTGGCATGACATTGCTATGTCATCATGCAATCAATGTCATCAGTGTCATGTCATGTCACGAGTCATCATGTGTCACATTGTTTTTGGATTATGTAAATCCTATATTGGAAAATGTAATGTAAAGTGAAAGTCAAAGAGTCATCCATGTAATATGAAAAGTCATGTGGGAGTTGAAAGGTCATAGAGAAGTCAAACAATCATGAGGGTAGCCCAAGAGTCACATGGGAAGTGAATGATCACCCCATTTGTTATATATTCACCCTCATTGTACATGCAAAGGAATTTTCACCTTGGCTCTTCCTACCAGGCACTAGAGAAGAATATAGTTGTTTTGGAGGAGAAAGTGGCTTTTCTAATCCTCCACTATTGTGGATGGTAGTGTTCACTTTCCTGATGTATCTTGGAACTTTTACTTAATTCAGAAGCTCGTTGAGCTGACACACTTTCATGCATATGTCGTGAATATTGTAATACTATTATTTGAATGTTTGTGATGTATGTTTTTTCTCATATGTGCTAAGGAAATTGAAATATTTCAATGGATTTGGTACTTATCTTGTGAAATGTGTGTTTTATTTTCTTTAACAATCATTTCTTCCTTGTGAACTATTTCTCTAATTGATAAATGATTCATTCTTATGTATGTGCTTGTGTGCCTTTTCTCCCCCCTTTCGGTAGAAGGACCTTGATACTTTTCGCAGCTGAACATTTCAGAAGGCATACTCACTTGTTGATCCAAAGATACATGTGTATTACTCTCTTGTGCTGAACTTTGTAGCCAAGGAAAATCTACAACAATACATGGTGATTGGACCGATACTCTGGATGGGGATCCTACTCCTAACGATGTGAGTTTTAATGGGAACTTCACATTAGGGAGACCCCCTTAGTTGAAGGATTTCCAATGTCATCAACAAGAAGACAAGCTAAGACAAGAGGACACCATATTTGGCGGATTCTAGGGGAAAACCCCAATGTGGGGAAAACCCTTTGATCAATTCTTATTACTCTTATATCAAATGTTCAATAGAGAGAGAGTACAAAATGTCAAATTTGACTTGCCAAATCAAAGTAAAAACAACCATGTTAAATCTGTAGTCAAGAATAGTCAAATTCAGCCATAACCAAAAAGTCAAATATGGTCAATGCAACAATAAAAATTCCCCTTTGAAGCTCAGTCAAAGGCAGTCCAACTTGGCCTTTAGCAGTGGTAAAAGCTAACCCAAAATAGTCATAAAATCTATTGTTAACCTAGACTCAACCCTGCAGTCAAACAGTCCTAAGGTAACGTAGGTCAAACAACCCAGAAAATCTTGGTTTCTAACCCAATCAATGCGACCTGTTCAAACAGAGTCAAACCCTTCAAAATCGCATTCAAACTTGATCAAATTGTCCCTGGTCAATGCTGGTCAAAATTTAGTCAACTCTTGAAAATTTTGGCCTTGTACTTATGTCTAAAATTCATCCTCCTTGCCACACGTGTGAGATAAAGAGAATTCCCAATAGTTGTACGAACAAATGAGAGAAGGAGAGAGAAGAATGTGTAGGTGATGATGATGCCAAATAAGGTGAGAGGCCACTTGTATTTATACAAGTCGTTGATGGTGAAGTGACATGTCTCTTGGGCTTCATAAGCCTACATGATGATGTGGTCAACCTTGATAATTTACACATGTGTGGGCATAAATTCAAAAACACATTTTTGCTTGTCCAAATTTGATGATCTTTAGATCAATTTTGGTCCTCTTGAAAAGAGGAATTCAATGCAATCATCATCTCCATCACATGAGCTATCCAAAGTGGAATTTTTCCATAGTTTCCAATTTTAACAAATATAGTATTAGAAACTTCGATCAACATTCAAAAATTGGAATGGGACAAAAGAGACCAAAATATAAGAGATGCATGATGCAAGGGACCTTCATCAATCAAATAAAAAAAATGTTTAGGAATGTATATTTCTAGAGTTTTGGAATCTGATATTGGCAATGACCAAATAGATTTAACAAGAGCAACCTCGATGATTCTTAGTGGAGTGAAAGCATACAATTGGCATAGGATGGATTTGGTTCCCTTCAATTGACATAGATAATTTTTGAAAGCATGGAAGTGGATGACTCATTCCACACATTATGTTGATCTCCAATCCATAAAGCAACATGTTTATGCATAAGATAAGTCCTCTAGCATTGATTGATTATTGAGCTTGAGCTATTTTTGGCATGGTATTAAGTGGATGGTTGTAGCATGCATTGCATGTATTCTACTATAGAGTGCATTGACAACCTTGTTTTCTTTCCCTTTGATATATTTAATATCAAATTCATACTCACTATGGAATTTCAAACATCTTGTTTTCCTAACATTTAAATTCTATTGTTCAAATAAATATTTCAGACCATTGAGGCCAATCCTTAACTCAAATTTCCTCCCTATTAAGCAATGTCTCTACATTTTTAGTGAATGAACACTGGAATCAATCTCTAAGCCATTTGTGGCATAATTCTTCTCATGTTGTTTAAGCTTTTTGTATTCATAACAAATCACATATATGCTAAGTATAACTCCATGTTATGAATCAAACGTCAAAATGATTTAAAAAGGTAAATGAATGCAATGCATAAGACAAGATTGGATGATCCTAGGACTAGGTTTTCTTGGTATATATATATATCTATATATATATATATATATATATATATATATATATATATATATATATATATATATATATATATATATATATATATCTAAGACCAGGGATATAATGAAAGGGTACAATGAAAGGTTTTCATTGACCTACTAATATTTTGGGTGCTTAATAAGGGATTTAATGCTTAACATGCCCCACCCATTTAAATAAGTGTTCTCCTCAACATTTGACTAATTGTGGGTGTTTTTGAATTAATAAATCATCTTACCACTGTTACACTAAAATTTGTCACCATGACTATTGCAGTCAGTATGGCTCCATCAATAACCATACTGTCCTCCTTGGCAAGTCTTATACCTTTGCTCCTCATGTCAAACTCCAAAAAAGAGAGAAAGCCTTTAAAAAATCAATATAACTCTGGCTCCGCACTTTCTCTTACTCTTACCTGCGGGCACGCACCTCTAGTACATAATACCTGCGTACTTGTACGCTCTGTCTATAAAGGGGTGGGTGCGTACCCCTGTAAAAGTCAAAAGGCGCAAGTTTTACTTCAAAAAACTTACTTGCGGTCGATTCTAGAGCATTCTAGAAGATGGTTTGACGTGGATTGAGCGCCTTTAGATGGTTCATGCATCCCAATGAAAGAGGAACTTATCCCATGAAGAAGGGAACTATCCCTTTGAAAGAGGGGCTTATCCCATTGATGGTGGACCTGTTTAACTTCCTCCAAAGCATTATAAATACAGGCATTGGGCCAGAGGCAAGGGAGGTTGAAAGCTGAACATTCCTAAGGGTAGATGTTGCTGAAATTAGGACTCCCTTATAGAGCTTGAGAGGAGAGATCACATTCCTTTCTTAGCTTCATTTGGAAGTGGGTGAGTTGATCAAAGTAGAGGAGAACTCTTGCTGGACCCTGGGAGGGACCTGCACAACACCAAGGCATTGGTTGTAAGGTTTCTTTTGTTTCCAATTAATACAATTAAGTTCATTTTTCTCAACAAGTTGTTATATATAATTTGTTTCATAAACTCCTTGGTCTTTATGATGAATATGTTTTATTATATGAGTTATTCAGGTGCTATGTAACCGTTTTCTTGTTTGTGTATTGTTGTGGGGAAAAATGCCTATGTAGGACGATCCTATCCACCTAAGGTGTGACAGTGCCTTAGAAACAAACAGAGACAGGTATTCTAGTATTCTTCCTTTATGAATTAAGAATGAAGAGAGATGGATGGACTAACCGGTGTCTTCCGTTTGTCCCTCGATCCGGTTTCTCTTCTCTTTGGGGGTTCCCAGCTACTTGCCTTCTCGCTCGCCCAACTTCAAGAGGTTTCTGCAAGATCACAAGAAGAGAACACTACACAAAGACATAGATTCATATTCATAACTAGTTCAGGATTAGAAATAAACTAAACATACTAATGCAATCATACATCAAAGATACATCAGTATATAGGAGAAACCATGATAGCTTTATTGATGAATAACAAGGTTCAGGAAGAGATACAACCCAGAGGGCTCCAATCCAGCATCTCCTTCCCAGCAAATGAAATTCCTATCTTCACCTTCCCTCAAAGCATTAAGCACCCAATGATTCCAGTCTCAAACCAACAGCAATTTTTTGCAATAACAAAATTCCAGCCTCCAACCCCCTGATCTTTGGGATGAGAGATCTATATATAGATATTTGTAGAGGTGTGAGTCAGCTCTGGGTTTTTGATTAGTGTCTTCTCTCTGATAGTTCTTGATGCCACTTGGAGATCTCATTGATCTCTTACTCATCCTTGGGCGATTTTGAGAGGCAAGTGTCCCATGAGAAGTTTCTAGAAGATTCCATGATCATCCACCTCGCAAACTGTGTCCGCCACTTGTCTTTTCCTGATCAGCGCACCCTCACAGTGTATTTAGGTGCACTGAATGCAATTCCCGTGTGTACAACCTGCACTGAATGTCAAAACCTCTGTGTTGAGGGTGCACTGATCCAGTTTTGACCAATTTTGAGTAGTTTCTGGTGGAGAACTTCTGGGAGAAGCTGTAATTTGTTGACCTTTTTCCTTTAGGAGTTGTAATAGCACTTTTAAGGACTTAGGAGCCTTTAGTTTATGGACATTTCATGCTTGGAGCTGTAAGGCACAAAAATGTCTATAACAGTTGCCCCCTAAAGTATGAGGCCGTTTATCGGGTGAAATGCTTTATTAGGAGGATCTGAAGTTCTTCCAATGATGGGAGGAGACCTGTAATAAGATACAATACAATACATTATTTTTCATACTGCTTTCATGATCTAGCTGAGGCGGGCATTCCCATGCTCAGCTTTATAAATTCATTTTTCTGTACATAGAACAGGCAATCGTCTGATGGTAGACTGATAATTTTGATGAAATTATCATCCTTTGGGTAGGATGATTATCTGTTGCAATGATGTACATGTCAATGTCTTTATCTTTCCTGAATATATATCGCAACCCGGATGGATGAAACTAGATCCGGGGTCTTCAAACTCGTTCGATCTTCACTCTAAGTACAAGTCGATCCATGTGAGAAATGTTCTGAAGTCGAACATGGAAAGACATCGCTTGATTACCGGTCAATGAGGTAAACCGTTAACAAGCGCGAGAGGAATCACCGATAATGATAACGACCCTCAAGGTACTGCAGTACAATTCACGTGGTGTGAATAAAGGACTTGGCGTCGAACACCACGCAAAATCTTACGGTCGAAGGTCATTGATGTATACCTGTCACCAGAAGTGAGAAACTTGCCATTGAGGCATGCAAGCTTCAAAGTACTGAAGGGGTTGTTCCTAGATCAACTTCTTGGATAATGAGCTGATGTCGACAAGAAGTGATCCGTCAAAGGAGGGCCTTAATGAATCCCACATCAGTGACACGGAACGAAGCTAATGATTTTGATGGAGGTGAAAACGATCTGATGACATATGATTCAGGGTGGCGGTCATGAAAGGATGAAGGATAATGTATGGCAGTGGATGGGACACGATTGACTTCTCTGAACGACTTCTCTTGAACATATGGCGACACTTATGTGATGGATCGGTAGCATTACCCCAAATATAGATGGTATGGCAAGACCATGGTGATGTGACCGGTGAATGAAACAACCCAACCCGACTGTGGTATGGAGGAAAAGTGTCATGTTCAAGAGCGACTTGCTACCATCAAAGTTTTCTTAAGTTTCTCCCAATTTTTCCCCAGTCATTGCTGACCAGTACCTCTTTATTTTTGTCAAGCTTGAGGAGGATAACATATGCTTGTTCTATAACTTGCCCTTCGGGCAAGCCCATCGCTATGTTTTAACGAGCCTAGCGATAGTGAAACTCGTTCTCGTCTAAAAACAAGTTTGTCGCTATTTAATGCATTTAACGAGTCTAACGACAAAGATAACTCGGTCCTTTTCATTTTTAGAGAGTCTGGAAAGGTACGTAAAGTCAACTCCGAAAGTCCTTTTTCGTCATCTAATCCCTTAAGTCCGAAAAAGTATAAAACAATACAGAAGGGATGAGTTTTCGATAGTTTTAACGAGCCGAACGAAACAAGCGCTCGATCTTTTGTGCAATAATCCCTCAGGTCCAAAAAGATTAAAATCTAGAGGAGGGATAGCACTTCCGGTCGCTTTAACGAGCTGGAAGGCCAAAACTCGGCAATCTTTTCATATTTTACGAGTCAGATGAAAAGAGCTTAAGGAAGACTCGTCTTTTGAGGAACGAGTGATAAAACGGGTTAGCAGCTGATTCCAGGTACGGGTTGGAATTTTCCAATCACGGTAGTGTCACGAGGATGGCTAGTGAAATCACTCTTCGCAGCTGTTCCTCAAAATGGGTAAACAATCATATGGAGGTGAACGATCGGCCAATGGAAAAGTGGAGGTGACGGTGCAAACACGACCAAGGCTTTAGTGGCTGATAATGTTACATTCACGGTGGTTATTTACCGGAGGGTAGTTCATTTTTTAACGAGCTTAAACGCGGAAAAACACTGCTCGGTCTTATGTTTATTTTTTAACGAGCATGAACTATGCGCTAAAACTGCTCGGATCTTGCATTTATTTTTTAACGAGCATGAACTGTGTGCTAAAACTGCTTGATATAAGTTTGCATGCCCCCAGCATAATAACGCAAATCGAGGTGCATGCCCCCCAAGCTTCATTGCATTCAACTTGGTGGTTGGAATGAAGGTTTACCTTTGAGATTTGGAAAGGGGATTGTTTTCATTTTTTAATGAGGTTGACACAATAAAAGAACTATCCTCATGACTCCTTGTTTCATTTTTTAACGAGGTTGACACGAGATAAGAACCGTCCTCAGAGCCCACTGTATTTACAGTATTTCTATTAGGGCGATGATCCACGCTGACAAAATGTTTAGGAATCTTCCGAATCCATTAGATATAGAAGATTTCATATTGTAGGTTTCCACTGTGGCCACTTCCACCAGATTACTTGCAGGCGGTAGGGAAAAAGTACCCATTAAGGCAGGGTCTTTTAGGAGACCTACTCCAATATTTTGAAGTGAATGATTGCTTCCATGGATCATTGGAATGCTTCCCGTAACTTGTGAACTGTCGGGGAGGAAAGTTTGTTGGTCGACGACTGTAATTCCTCCTTGAAAGGGAAATGCAATCTTCCTGAAGTAGGTCGACACAACTGCAGCCATGGCATATATCCAGGGCCTTCCCAGTAGGATGTTGTAATCGAGGTTTCCATCAATTACTTCAATATCAATTCCTACTGTTTTGCCCCCTAGTTCAACTTGCAAGTTACTTAAAATCCCGTATGGAGTGTATGATCGTCCATCAAATGCTTTTAACGTCATTGACGATCTCGACAAGGGTGGTGAGCCTAAATTTTTCCAGCAACTCATCGACATAATACACGTAGATGCCCCCTCATCAATAATTGTTCGATGAACAGTTTTGTTGAGGGCTTTCACTTGAATAAGGAAAGCTAGTTGAGCTGGTAACTAAGGGTCATATCCTTTATGATCAAAGGCCACAAGATTGGAATCCCTTGGGCCAATCCCACCTATTGCTGATAATAAAGCTTGCTCTTGGGAGAGGCAATTTTGTGGTACCTCAAGTGTCGACATAGCGGATGGCGATTGGGCCAGGTCCTCTACTATATTATAATTTTGTGCTACTTTGGCACGAGGATTAAATGTCGATTTGTGTACTCCTCCCTTTGGCGACTTTATCATTGGTTCAGGAATGATGGGTGGCACAACTTCGGTCAAAGTTGTCGTCGAACTACTAGGTTGTTCATTAGCCTTGTTATTCGACAGCTGTGGATTCCCGTAATCTTTATTCCTTGTCAAAGCATCATTTTGCTGCTTTGAGACAGACAACATAAGCACTTGGGATCGGGAAGTATTTTGATTAGCAACCAGCTTGGTTCCTGGGTTTGGAAACGGATCAGTCAATACTACTGAGGGTTTTGAACTCTTAAAGAGTTTCTTAACTTCAGCTATATGTGGACAATCTCTCGTCCAATGATCCTCATCGCATATATGACACCCTGCAGGGGGTTTCCTTTTTCTCCCTTTCTTTTTCTTCTTGCCCCCCGGTTGCTTCAGTTGTTTGCCCTTGTCGGTCGACACGACATTTACTTCCGAGGCAAGAAGTTCCTCATTTGCATTTTGACTGGAAATCTTACGGGCTTTTTTAGATGTAGCCTTTGTCGATTTCGTGTCTGTCGTGCCAATCATGCCATCGCCGGCGTGAGAGTCATTGTTTGATTTAGGAGGAGGAGGAATTGAGAATTCCGGTCTAGGGGTGTCAGGTATTTTGTTGTAGAGCATGCCAGACTGAGTATAGACCAAGTCCAGATATTGCGCACGAGCAATGACTTTCTCTTCTGTTATGACTCCCCCCTTTGCCACATCTTCCGTGATTGTAGGAAGTAAGGATTTGATAAAACATTAAGCTAATAGCTGATCGGGAACGTACGTTTTCACCATCCTACGACGACGTCGCCACTCATGTATATGATCAGATATGTGAGTGGTCGTTGTCTGTTTGAAGTTGGTTAGGAGTTCCGTTCCCGTTTCATACCTTATCGGTAATTGAAAATGGGTTAAGAAAGTCGTGGCTAAGGTACTGAAGTTGTCAAAGGAAGCTCTAGGCAATTCAATATACAATTTTGCCGCTGGACCCGTTAACGTCCTCTGAAAAAGGTGAAGCCTTATCGAATCATCGTTTAGGGTGTTTGATGAACACCATAGATGAAATGTCATCACGTGATTCGATGGATATTCACCTGGATTTCCATTAAATTTAGGAATATCTGACGGAAGTTTATGCGGAATCGCTGGCCACCAAGGGGCATAAGCAATTGGGTCATTCGTCAGCT
Source organism: Pinus tabuliformis (assembly GCA_031772625.1). NCBI lineage: Eukaryota > Viridiplantae > Streptophyta > Pinopsida > Pinales > Pinaceae > Pinus > Pinus tabuliformis. Next base: position 84,902,413 of record CM062819.1, on the reverse strand, counting down.
GGTTTAGATCTGGTAATTCTAGAGTTGCTACAAAGGGCAACTGTTGATTCAGGTTAGGCGAAGCATACCCAGGATAAGATGGAATCGCCTGAGCAGTGGGTCTTTGCATACCAACATAATGTATTTGATGCTGGCAACTTTGACAAGGTTGATGGGCATAACCATTATAATATGGTTGTTGATTACCGCTTTGGAAATGCGATTGCCCATTACTTACAAAGACTTGTTGCTCAGGTCCTTGATATGATTGCTGGAATGGGGGTTGTTGAGTTTGAACCAGCTCTGGTTGTTGAACCATTTGCTGTTGACAAATACTGGATGATTGACCAAGATGAGGAGTCACAGTACTCGTTTGATCCTGAGTCGCTCCAGATAAGGAGGCACTAACCTGAGGTTGTGATTGAGTCGTTGAGACAAGAGGCTGTTGTATTGCAACCTGAGGCTGTTGGGGTTGACATACAACAGGTAGCGCTTGTACTTGCGACGCAGTAACCATAGCAGGTATAGTGGGAATATTCGACACAGAGTGGACTGGTTGCATTGAATATACAACCCTTGGTTGCTGAGGCAGTATTGGTACCCAACCGCTGGATGTAATTCCAGTTTGACCTGAACTTTGTTGTAAACTCCCATATGGTTGTTCTCCGGGAGGGAACAATGAAAATGCATACTACCCTCCATATGGTGGCAATCTAGTACTTAAAGGGCAGATCGGCCTTTGAAGACACATTGGATCAATTTGTTGAGTTTCAACATAAGAAATACCAGATGATAATCTGGATGAAGAAATAGGAACTAACCATGTCGTCGAAGCAGTCCCTGATGGGACTCCGGCTTGTTGTTGATAACTTGCCGGGACAGACAGTATACCATCGAACATCGTTGGGGTAGTAGCAGGAGGCTCTGCCGCTGCTGTGTCGGATGACACAATCCTGGATGTCGACGGTTGTTCAGACATATCTAGTCTATCCAAAAGATTTTCTAGCGATTCTACAAGAACTTACGATGAAAAGAGACTAACTTTGAAGATCAACGAGGGAATGGTGATGATTATTCCATTTAAAATAAATTTTAATGACGCTTAGACACAACCTGCTTTTTCAATTTTAAAGAGTCGAGAAAAAGCAAAAGATGACTCTAGTCTCCTTCGATGTTTTAACGAGCCCGAAGTGACAAATGCTCGAATGGAATTTTTCCGTTATAGATTCTGAAAAAGGCCAAAAGGAACTGCTCTGGAGTTCTAGGTAGAGGGTGTGCCAAACTTTTCGCAAAACCGCAGAATACTTTTTAAGGTACGGGCGGTCGATCTTCCTGAATGCTGTGTTCAGTGCATTGCGATCAGTAGGGCGGCTGACACGGCTTCCTAAGGATAAAGGTTTTATGCCTATAGGGGTCTCCCAATATATACTCGACGGTACGTGGGAGCACAATCCGTACTGGCGCTATCGTCCCTCAGGAGGAATCACCCACCATCAACGAGATCGACAGTCACCAGGCTTTACGACGCCGGAACACGTCTCTAGCCTAGACCTCTATGTTGTTCGTTAAGTTACAAAGCGTTGTTAAGTTCATTCAATTTATTTTAGGTTGATCTTTTTAGAAGTTTGCCTTTTGAGGTTCACCACGAGATGTATGATACAATTCCTAAATGCAGTCTAAAGATGATAAGCAAGCTTTTCTATCTTTTCAACAATGAAAATCCTAGCTACAAAGGGAAAAGAAAGACACCATCTGTTCTCAAAGAGCATTCAGCACACTCTAATGCACTTTTCCTAAATCAAGCATGCAAACTATCAAGATGCAAATGCACAATGCAGGTGTTTGTTTTCCGCTTTCTTAATATTGATGCCTAAAAAGAAAGCTTTTTGTACAACTTTGAATTTGCTTTTAAATGACAAATACAAACAAGTTTACTTTTTCGAAATCAGAAAGGGTAGAAGAGATTACAACACTTAACGATTTTCGAAATGAATACTTGTTTTGACAATTAAAAGAGACAAACTCAAACCAAAAGCAAAAGTAAATGTATAATCAACTGTAACAGCCAATGAACTCTCTCCTAAGATCACAATCAACAGATATGAATCAAGGGCTACACGATGACTATTTCACTCTTGCAAAGGAAAACTGTAAATGATGCCACAAACACATAAAAACACTCACAGTCTTTTTGTACAAAAGGAGGCGGAATTTAAGCAAAGAAAATGAGTTATCAGACAGGTACCTATGCTGGTTACAGGCTGCAAAAATCAGAGATCAAAACAAGGCAAAACAGAGCAGAGAACCCCAGCTGCACAAGGCCTAACTGGATCAACGCACCCTCAACACAGAGGTTTTGACATTCAGCGCAGGTAGCCTTCACGGGACCTGCGTTGAAATGCAGAACCTCTTCACAGGGTCTGCGCTGAAGGAGAAACGAGAGTTTCTCACTGGGTTCTGGGTCACAGTTTGCTATTTAATCTACAGTTTCAGGCCAAATAAAAGCAACAAGCAAGGTACAATCAAAGGGATGCTTTGAGGGAGGGCTAAGATCTATCACAAAGGATCATCAAATCATTTGTGAGTCCATTGTTCAGATCATAGACAAATCCAGTGATTGGATCAAAGCAGCAGCTGTCTACTTTGCATCTGAGAATAGCAGATGCAGTTCGATTGTTGTTGTTGAGTCTATGAAACAAACAATGATAGAGACACAAATAAAATGACTAAACAGATCTCCCCAGCGGAGTCGCCAATTTGTTGTGGGGAAAAATGCCTATGCAGGACGATCCTATCCACCTAAGGTGTGACAGTGCCTTAGCAACAAACAGAGACAGCTATTCTAGTATTCTTCCTTTATGAATTAAGAATGAAGAGAGATGGATGGACTAACTGGTGTCTTCCGTTTGTCCCTCGATCTGGTTTCTCTTCTCTTTGGGGGTTCCCAGCTACTTGCCTTCTCGCTCGCCCAGCTTCAAGAGGTTTCTGCAAGATCACAAGAAGAGAACACTACACAAAGACATAGATTCATATTCATAACTAGTTCAGGATTAGAAATAAACTAAACATACTAATGCAATCATACATCAAAGATACATCAGTATATAGGAGAAACCAAGATAGCTTTATTGATGAATAACAAGGTTCAGGAAGAGATACAACCCAGAGGGCTCCAATCCAGCATCTCCTTCCCAGCAAATGAAATTCCTATCTTCACCTTCCCTCAAAGCATTAAGCACCTAATGATTCCAGTCTCAAACCAACAGCAATTCTTTGCAATAACAAAATTCCAGCCTCCAACCCCCTGATCTCTGGGATGAGAGATCTATATATAGATATTTGTAGAGGTGTGAGTCAGCTCTGGGTTTTTGATTAGTGTCTTCTCTCTGATAGTTCTTGATGCCACTTGGAGATCTCATTGATCTCTTACTCATCCTTGGGCGATTTTGAGAGGCAAGTGTCCCATGAGAAGTTTCTAGAAGATTCCATGATCATCCACCTCGCAAACTGTCTCCGCCACTTGTCTTTTCCTGATCAGCGCACCCTCACAGTGTATTTAGGTGCACTGAAATGCAATTCCCGTGTGTACAACCTGCGCTGAATGTCAAAACCTCTGTGTTGAGGGTGCACTGATCCAGTTTTGACCAATTTTGAGTAGTTTCTAGTGGAGAACTTTTGGGAGAAGCTGTAATTTGTTGACCTTGTTCCTTTAGGATTTGTAACAACACTTTTAAGGACTTAGGAGCCTTTAGTTTATGGACATTTCATGCTTGGAGCTGTAAGGCACAAAAATGTCTATAACATGTATGCAGGCTTCAAGGAGAGGAGCTCATCTGGATCGAAGAGGCTTGGCTGCTACAAACAGCGTTGGACTAAAGGTAAGCCTTAAACACCTGGTTGCTTTTATTTTAAATGCATATTTAGGGAAAGATAGTGCTTGATTGTTTTGTTTGTCACTAGAAACGCCTTAGTTTCTAGGGAGGTCGGTTTTGTCCGCAAAATTGACTCTTTCCACATGACAACCACGTTTCCTCTTTTAGAAATAGGTTATTTCATTTGATAATGTAGTCAATAATTACATGATTTTACAGCTGCTTGATCCTTGTTTCAAGGATTATTTTTTGTTCTAGTATGATTTTTCCTCCTTCATTAATATCTAGTAAAATAGTTTGGGTTGGGATCTTGTCATAAATTACCTTTTTAAAGCAAGGAACATGGAATATTGGATGTATACATGAAGATGGAGGTAACTTTAATTTGTAAGGCATACTTCCAATCATGTCCAACACCTTATAGGGGCCATAATAATTGAGTGCTAATTTGTCATCCTTCTTTTGTTGCTTGAGAGGCATATGTTTATATGGTTGTAGCCTCAAAAATACCCAATCCCCCAATTCAAACTACCTTTCACTACAAATTTTATTTTCTTATTGTTTCATCTTATTCTGTGCTATAACCATGTTGTCCTTCAATAGTTTTAGAACCTATCTTTCAATTCCCATTCCTCCAGCCCTATCACCAATACAGATTATGCTTTCAGGAACCTCCCATTAAGCCTTTATATTATCTATCCACCATTCCGCCTTCTCAGCTGTTCACCCGATGCAGGAGAACTGCGAGAGGCTCCGCCCACTCCTTACCACGCTTGATGGATGTTGGATGGAGGGACTATTCAGTGCGGAAATATAGAAACTATATCTCTATCAGCGCTCTCTATTTAGAGAAAGCTGGCCAATCCCCCTTATGAAATGATCTACATGAGGGTAGGTATATTCTACTACCCCTCCCCACCCCAGTTGGTTCCCTATGGGGTCCTCCATTGCTTGAACCTTTGCAATCCCTTTCAAGGGTGATATGATGGATGAAGGATGATATCCATAAAGTGCCATAAATGGGAACATTTTTTATGAAATATGGAAGGATGTGTTGTACCATCATTCTGCCAAGGGAAACCACTTGACACATTATGTATGTTTATCACATGCAAAGCAATAGAGATATCCTTCTAATAATTTATTCACAATCTCAATTTTCCCCTCGGATTGATGATGGTGAGATGAGATATGAGCTAATTATCCAAACAAGAAAACAATTTAGTCCAAAATTTTCCAAGAAAATTGGATCTCTGTCACTTACAATAAACTTTTGGATTCCATGTAGATTTTGGATTATGTCCATGAACATTGTTGCCACTGTAGTATCTTTAAAATTGAGAAAGAGAGAAAAAATGGGTATATCTTTTCAGTGAATATACTACTACAATATTGGCATTCTTTCCTTTAAATTTGGTAAACCTGTAATAAAATTCATTGAAACTTCTTCCCAATGTTGAATTGGTATAGCTAATGCTTGTAGGATACTTGGGATCTTGATTGCTTCTCCCTTATTCTATTGGCAGACCGTACATTCAATTACAAAATTTTGAATCTTAAGTTTTAAGACCTTCCCAAAGAAATCCTTAATCTTGTGGTGAGTTTTCAATAACCTTGAATGTCATCCTATAGGAGTGTGCAATTCCAAAAGTACCTTTTGTTTGAACTGATAATTCTTACATAAATTTAAACGATCTTGATACTATGGAAAATCAATCTTCCAGACAATTTTATTTATTTCACTTGAGTCCTCTTGTAGTTATTTAATTATCTCACATACCTTCTTATCTCACTTCAATTCTATCCTTCTTTCCATCCATTCATATTATGGAATAGAAATAGTATATACCAAACCATTTGTTTCTTCTTCTTTCCTTGAAGGTGCCTCTACCACCATATCATGTATTTTTTTTGTATATAATTACAAAGTGTAACCTAGCATCTCTGTAACTTGTTTTGGTTCTCTTCTAAAGACAATCATTGCTCTAAGAATTACTTCAAACTAACAAGATTTGTTTTTATTTTCAAGTGTCTTCCTATTAGGTAACGACGTCATTTTTTAACCACATGTAGTATGGCCAACATTTATTTTTCATAAATGGATTCAAACTAGTTTTTTCCTTTAAGTTGACTATTCTAAAAGGAAAGGGGCCTTCCTTCTTGGTTAAAACTACAACAATGCCGTGGCTTGAGCCATCATACTCCACAACAAAGGTTTTTGTAAATTCAAGTGTGGCTAGGAGGTGATTTGTCCACAAAGCCACCTTAAGTTTTTCAAAGGATTTGGTTTCTTTTGAGCATGGAAAAATGCTACCTTATTTAATAATGTTGTTAGAGGTGATGTCATTTTACCATAACTATTGACAAACTTGAGGTAACAATGTGTTAATCCTAATAATCCTCTAAGTTTCTTCAAGGTTTAGGGGATTGGCCCTTCCATCATAGCTTTAATTTTGCTAGGTTCCACTTTGAGAGCTTCATGAGATACAATATGACCCAAGTATTCCATTTCTTGAACCCCAAAGGCATACTTGAAAGGCTTTGCATATAGTAATTTCTCTTCCAATAGGTTTAAGACCCTATCAAAATGTTACACATGCTCTTCCCAAGATTTTTGCTATAGATTAGTATGTCCTAATACTATACTAACAAATTAGTATATTAACACAAATTTTCCAAGGAAGGGATTGAAAATATAATTCATTAAGCTTGAAATGTTGAAGGTGCATTAGTAAGTCCAAATGGCATAACCAAAAATTCGTAATGACCGTAATGTGTTTTAAAGGTTGTTTTGGGAATGCCTTCTTGTCTCATTTTGATTTGATGATATTATGAATACAAATCCAATTTAGTAAATAAAACTACTCTATGCAATTCATCTAATAATTCATTAATGACAGAAATAGGAAACTTGTCTTTGATGGTAATTTTATTGAGCTATCTATAATCTAGACACATACACCATGAACCATCCTTATTTGTAACCATCACCACTAGTGAAGAAAAATAACTTTGGCTAGGTTGAATGATTCCAATCTCTAACATTCCTTGAATCATATTGATGTTGGCTTGATGCCGACTACAGGTGCTAGTAGGTTGTTAACGCCACCAACATTACATCTTCCCTCAAACATCTTATCTATATTCAATTGCAAACAATTCCAGTTCAACATAATTAATACTAGAAAATAAACAATTATAGGATTATTCAAAATCCTTCCTCATTCTCCTCTGCTCAATTCAATACCTTAATTCAAAGTTATATGTTGATATGCCCATCACAAAATACCCACAACTCACATAACCTTCAAAGACTGGAAATTATCAGATGCATAAGTTTGTTACAAGATTTAAACCAATATAACATGAATCAAACTATGGTGGTTGGAAACCTATTATGAAAACCAAAACACTATAGTGCTACCAAAACATCCTTTTTGATATCAACTTTGGACTTCCCCTGCCAATCTATGTTATTCACCTTGAAATGCTTCACCACTTATGCATTTCAAAACAGTTTAACTGGGCATCTAACCTCCACTATATTTCTGCAATTGAATGCTACAGGTCCATGTCCACAATCTCATAACCATGCATACAAACTACTATACATTATATAGATTAATTAAAAATTTGAATGTAAACTTTTTTATTCACACCAAGAATCACAGTTCATACATTGAGTTCACTACATGCCAAGCATTTCATTATGAAAATCATACCACAGATTAATACCAATACTTCAATTGATATCATATATCAAAATCTTCATTATTGGCATATTTTCATAGTTACATGGGTACTGCTCCCAGGCATTGGAGAGCATGTGCCTCATGCTCCCACGTTCCTGGGAGCTTGGGAGCTGGTAGGAAATGTTCCAAAAATGTCAGGATCTTCAACGGGTACTTTGGAGCTTTTCGGGAGCTTCACTGCAACAAATTTTGAAGTTTCGAGTACCTATTTTCAGCAGGGATGGTACCATTTGTTTATTTTCTATATGATACATGTCAGGACAGGGGGTTTCATTGCATGAGCTTTGTAAAGTGACAAAGATGTCGATATGTAGCAAAGGTTTCAACAAAATATAGACAGTTGTCAGTCATTCCTTGGCAGCTTCTACTACAAATCTTGAAGTTCAACAATTTCAAATATGTCTACTCTCTTGAAGCTTTAATTATAAGATTCAATGAATTACAGTGATGGTCAGAAAGAGAAAGGGTAGTGTGTTATTCAGTTTCATTTTATAAATTTCCAAACTTGAATTTTGAAGTTGAATATAATATAGGGTTGCATGAAATCACATAATAATAGAGTAATAACAACCATTTTTCCGGTTTGGGAGTTCCGCATTTTTCTTTGTTGGGAAGGAATTTGATTAAAAATTTATTAATGGATTAATTTTTTTTTTTTTTTTTTTGGCAGTGTTTCAAAGTTCAATCTTTTACATATTTCTTTTCAAGATGGAATCTATAGGATGGAATTTGATCGACAAGTTTCGGATGGAATAAATTAATTTTTTTTATTTTTATTTTTAATATATATTAATTTTAATATATTATATTATTTCTGCTCCCAACTTGACATTTCCTGTAAATTTGGGCAAAGCTTCTAGCCTTTCCGGATACTTGTTCCCCCGTACCCAAAGTACCCGCGTACCAAAAAATTGTGCAACATAGCATATTTTCCAAACATATGTTTCACAAGTTAAATACTTTGTACCTGGGATTAGTGCAGGGCTTTAGACAAGACACACATACCATTATCTAGTGGGTTTACATCAAAATTCTCTTCAGCAATTTCAATCTTCTCTGTGATTCCACGATCTCTTCCATTGAGTATCTAATCAACTTCACGTTATTCCAATAATCTCAAGTCTCAATCTCCTTAGTTGACATGCTATATCTTTTCATATTTCTCATCACTGCATGATTTGATCTCCTCACATTCAATTATCGATCTAATCGATTCATTCTGAAATACACATTACCATCATGCTTCCTTCCAAATCGATCAAAGAACAGGGTATTCAAAATCATAGAATCAATGCTCTGTCATGTGTAAGCTATTTTTAGAAATTAAATTTTGACCTTGTGATGGATTTCGATTCCCAAAGAAATTGAATCCCTTTATCATGTTTTCAATGCTTACAAATTACAATGACATTCATCATTAAATCCATACTCCTATCCTCCAACAAAATCAGCACACTATAACCTTCAGCGTAATCATTCGCCCTTCCTCATTGATTCCCTTCATGGATTTCCACAATCTTACCATGGCGCATTTCCATCAACGCAGTCCATACTTTGTCTTCCCCGCACATTTTTAGAGATGAATTCAAATCCTGCATGGTTTGTTTAATTAACTTAGATGAATCCTTCTTCTTATTTGACCCCTTAGTAAACATACTAACACAAAGACTTATAGAGAATTGCTTTTAATCTTGTCATTTAGTTTCAAACTCATATACAAAATCTAAAACCCCATTAAGTCCATATTCACACACACATTGGAATTTAATCAACAATCATCCAGAGACAAATTAACATAATTAAAAATGTCCATTCATTAATCAATCTATACATATACTCAAAATCCTCATTTTTTCACCCTCTCTCGCCATGACCTGATTTATCAATCATTTTTGGCCATTTCTTCTCTTCGAATTACACAGAATATATAAACAATATGGATATATTTGAATTAGTTTCAAATCCTATTCTAGATCCTATCATATCCCCTAAGATCCTATAATCACTTACAAGACTCCTATTTGAATTTCGACTAATGAATATTTGATTACATCCAAACAACTTATTCTCATCTTATTGAACATTCTAGAATTATGACCCATCCTATCTAGAACTCATAAAATATATCAACTTAGGAAAATACAATTTATTTACAGAGAAGAATGTGAATTCTTCTGCAAAGTCAAGATCCCTCTTAGAGGCTTTGTCCTCCAAAGACTTAATGGCTTGGAAGATGAAATGCCTCTGCATCAGACTCCAAAGGTAGAAAAATTTATGACCTCCTGAATCCCAAGCTTTATATTGTAACTAGTCACCCATTTCATCATGCTTCTGGTCCTTTGTATTTCTTGTTGTCACCCTTAACTTTCCAGGTTTCCAAACCTTGTTTTGCAACCTTCCATTTATCTTGATAATGCACTCTTGTTCAGTTATTTGCTTCCTGCTATTGATTATCCTTCTCACATTAGTGTGCACTCTCTCAGGCACTTTCTTCATAAACATTATCATCTCATCAATCTCTTTGTCTAGCTCGGTCCTTGGATAAAACTTGCTACTTCTTTGCTAAAATTTATTGTTGTCTCTCACTTGTTTCATATCCTCCTCTTGCATAAGAGTTTCAAAACTCTTATTAAATTCTAGTTCAAACATTTCCATTATGATCATCTTATCATGTCTTTTAGTGTCCTCCTTATTATTGTCTTTCAAGACAATGTTTTCTTCCAACTTCAATTTCGCATTATGAATATGTACTCTTTGAATTTCTAATCTTCTTATAAGAAATTCAGCTCCAATTAGTAAAATTATCTTGAACTGACCTTGAATTATATGTCTCTTTCCTATGGCATACAACCTTCATCATTCCTTATGAGAATTGCATTTATATGTTGCTCTTCATATTTTTCATCCTTTTGGTTGTCCTCAAGAGCCAATTTCACTCTATTCTCTGTCCTATTACATTTCTGCAAATTTCCTTTAGAAATATCTTTCCTCAACTATGTATGAGCCTTCCTGATATGATCTTTAAGAGACAATGTTGTCTCAACTTCTTCCAAAATAGAATTTAGGTTCTATCCACTCTTTTCCACGTCTGTGATAGTTTTCAATGGTTGTCCATCATCTACTAAACCTACAACCATATACAATGTGTAGTTTTAAAATCACAAGGATATGTTTCCTCATTTAATGCTTCAAATATCAACTCCTCATGCTAATCTTCACTCTCCAAACACTCTATGAGACTTTCAACTACTCTCCTATCGATATCATCATCACTCTCTCCAAGTAATGATCCTTGTTCTAGTTCACAATAGTGAACTTTTCCTTCAACAGTTGACCTATGTTTTAGTTCAACTCCTTTGACATTTCACCCCTTAACTGAGCATTTTTTCTTTGTATTAGTTTTAATTTCAACATATGTCATTTCACTTTCTTCTATAGACTCCATTTGCACCTTTGGTCTTCCTCACCTTCTTGTAGTCACTCCATTAGAACACTCAATTGTACTTTCATCTTAGTGAGTTCTCTATCAAACTCCTCATCGCTCATCCTTCTTCTTATCCCATTTTCTTTGGAATCATCCCTCATTCTATGTTGGTTTGAACCTGAAGCTTTGTCATGACTATCAATAGTCATTTTCTCTTTTCCTTTTGTGAACTTCAACTTGTACAATAAGCCTTTGTAATAGCAAGTTTGTTTCACCCTGCTATAAGTACCTCACCAAGTTTCTTTTCTCTGCACCTAGACTTTTGGTAACCTTATGGTTCTTTCTCTTGAACCTTCACTCTGAGCTTCCTATTCTCTTTATACTTCTTCACTTCTCTTGAGAACTTCCCTTGTTCTCCTTTTGTTCCAACCTGTTAACACCCAGGTTGTTCCCTATGACTCCCAAGGGAATACGGCCGGGGTAACCACTAACCAATCTTTGGGTTACAGTTCCTAGCCTAACTGCAACCAGAGAGGGCTCTCTCTTTATGATTTGTCTCTGTTATGATGGTGTTTTAGGCTAGCTATTATGCTCAGGTTTTGGTTTATGTTTTGGTTGAAGGATTTCTTTCAGGTCTTATGAGGCAGTGTTTAGATAGTATAATACCATTGGGCAATGGAGTCTGGAGTTGTGAAATGATCTGATACGCTGGTTTGGTGGTGTTCAAACTGCAGGGCCTATTGTGTATTTTAAACAGACAAACTAGATCAAATGGTGATGTATGTCGATCAACAGAAAGCAATTAAGAATTTTCTATTGAGCTGGTGGGTGAAGGTGAGCACACTGCACAGGAGCAAAACTTGAATTCCTGTGACAAAGGTCACTGTGATAGATGCATTCTGAAAGTGCAGCATTTAAGAATTGCACTTAACTAGATTACAGCTGAAGAAAACATTGATAAGCAACGCAGATTGAACTCAGGGTACTCAGTGAATAGATCCTGAAAGCTATTCTTTTTCCTTGTTGCTTAGTATTGAAAACAGATTACATATATGGATTTTAACAAAACAACTAATTAACAGAGAGAGATACAGAGACTTATTGTATGATGAAATACACAGGGATCCAGTAGTTATCAACAGACACCAGAACGCATCCAACACCTCAGAAATCCGAGAAATTCCATTGCTTTGCTCTATTAACTTCTGGAAAGGATTGCAGCATAAGAACTTCTTCAGGAGAAATCAACAACAACCCTTGCAATCTTATGCGAAGGGGACTTTATAGAAATGCGTATACAAAATATCTCAGGCATTGAGTCATCTGAGAGAGAAAATATCTTCATTATTACGTTCAGAAAGTAGGCAAGGAGTTATTACAATTTTGAATGCAGCGTAAATGCCCTTTATGTCTGTCAGAGGATTGTTTTGACTTTTGAGAGTCATTGAGTCGGTTGCATTACTCTGTTTTAATTCTGGAAATACGCATTTACTTTTGGCTGCGCAGTGCATTCTCGGGTTTGCCAGCTGTGGTTTTCTTTTTCTGCTTTGTTGGCCGCTACATCCGCTGAGTTGGCTCAACTTTGATTTATGCTGCATGCTGACTTTGCTGAACTGTGCTTTTTATAAAAAATTGTAATAAAACAGAAATTTGGTGAATGCCTAACTGATTACAAAATTCTGTGTATTGCATCTGTCCACCATTCCTGTGTAGGGAGCTGATGCTTGAGGATGGCCTCCATTGTCTCTTCAGCTTCTGTATATTTGAAAAAATTTGGGGCCACATCAAACAAGTGATTAATTTCATTCATTATAAAAAGTAGATTTTCTATCTTACTATAGAAAATCTGTCCTGTAATAGGCCCTGTGTCTTCTGAAGTGCTGGCCTTCTCATTGACCTGTGCTGAGGCAAAAACATTTACTCTTTTAGCATACTGTTCATGGGTGAATAATTTCCCTCCGCTGTTCAGCAAGCTAGGGAGTCCTCTACTCTGCAACACCTGAAATTTCTCCATGAACCTATTTACCTCTGTCTGCATATCCTGGGTTCTTCTGTCCAATGTCTGCACCAGATTTCTAAGAGTAAGAACCCTCTTGATCATTTGAATGGTCTCAGTTCTATTTGTGATTCCAATGGTGGCTAACTGAGAACTTGTTTTGTGGTTAAGCACATTGATCATTCTTGTAGCAACTTCAGGCATATTTCCTAATAAGGCCCTTGATGTTCGGATTTCCTTCTGTGCCTTTGGGATGAGCTCTAGTTGCTCATGGATTGTCTCGATATATGGCCATTGGTTGTTGATGGATTGACCAATATTGGACCATATCATTGCTCTGATCTCAGATATGATTTTATCTAGCTTGAGCTCATTCTCAAGCTCCTTGATCCTGTCTTTAAGGGCTTTGATTTCCCTGGCCTTTTCTCCCACCTCTCTTTTTGTCTTATCATGCCTTTCATTTACCTTGGCCAGCTTTTCCTTAGTTTCATTCAGCTCTGTCATCTGGGTTTCCAAAATTTGTATTTCATTCTTTAGCTTCTGCATATCTAGGCTCTTATTTGTGCTGATGGGTGCTGCTGAAGTAGATGTGGCTGTTTGTTCAGCCTGCTGAGGTGGAGGCTCCGTAGTAGGAGCAGTCTCCTCAAGATTGATGACTTGAGGAGGGGGCTGAGATGTCTGCCCTTCTTGTGCTTGTTTTAATGATGCTTGTAGAGCCGCTTGTGTAGCTTCATATTGCCCCAATTTTTCTTGTGCCTTCACAAGCTCTTTGTAAATGGAGACTAGCAGGGTAGTAGAATCCTGCTCATGCCTTTGCTTTGCTATCTCATCAGTCTGTGGATGGATAGTGGCTGGAATTTTGATCTTCTTTCTTAATGCAGCCATGTCAGCATCTCTAAGTTTCAGGATCTCTTGTATCCCTTTGATGTCATTGGGATTGTGCCCAATTTCTACAATGATTTCCTCCAGGGATTTTATCCTGTTGTCTTTGGCTTGAGAAGAGGCCCTCTCCAGTTCTAGCTGGGAAGCTGTGGCATTCAGACTGCTTGTTAATTTATAATTCTCCAAAGTCTTGTCGGCCAAGGAAGCATACACCATTTCGCCAGTTTGCTTATGCAGCTCAATTTTGTCCATAGGGTGTATGTCCTTGGCCAGGACCTCTAGGTTAGTCCTAAGATAGTCAGCAGTGGATTGTGGCTGGAGCGCCGTAGGCATAAAGTGACTCATAGTCAGTTTGCCTTCTTCTAGATCAAAAGCAGACATCAACCTTTGTTGATTAGAGGGAGCCAATTTCAGCAAATGGTTGTATAATTTTATCTTCATAGGTTCACCTCGCCTCTTCATATCTATAAATTGCTGCTTTATGCCTACCTCTGCTTCCCTCTGCTGGCTGGAGGAAGTGACTTCTCCTCTAATGGTCCTGTCTTGATCATGGTGGAAGGAGCTGACCGAGGCCTCCCTACTGGGCGGGCCCATACCCATTGCCTGTCTAATTGCTTCATCTTCCTCGGGGAAATCATTCAATCTTTGTCTCTTTTCCCCTTGATTGATGGATGAGGTCATGGGGGTTTCTCTATCCCTCTTTCTGCTTAGGTCCTCCTTCTGTGGGGTTTGGAGGACTGAAGCATCTGTGATGATTTCAGGCCTTGAGAGTTCCTCATTTTGGGCCTGTTGCTCAGTAATATTTGGGGTATCTATCACATTCTCTTGCTGTAAAGGCTGCTGAGTTTGAGTTTGCCCTTCTCCTTGCTGCTGTTGTTTTTGTTGCTGTTCCTGCTGTTCCTGCTCCATCTCTTTACCTTTGCCTTTTTCTGAGATGTTTTCACCAGTTCTTGTAGCTTGATGTTGGGCAGTTGAGGAGGACGCTGCTGCTCCAATTTGTGTGCTTGGCAGTGAGGTGACCTGTGAATAAAACTCAAGGTCAGCCATCTTCTTAAGGTTTCTTAGAGCTCTTTGATTAAGCTCTTCTTGGGTCACATTTTCTTCTAAAGTTCCTCTTCTCCACTTGCTTTGGTTGGCATATTTTTCTAAGTGAGGAAGGCTATAATGACCATAAGCAGATAATTTGTATTTGAGCCTCCTCATTGTAATGAAGTTGTTGGGGTCCTAAAAGTTGTTTCACCACTTACCGCCCCTTCTATGTGTCACCCCCTAACCCATTTTGGACATCCCCCACCTAAAACAATTTACCCCCTCCCCCCTGCCCCCTCTTAAATCCGCCTTTCTACTCTCCCATCTGTTATGACCATTTGACCCTCGCACTCCCACTCCACTCCCCTTCTGCCAAGTGGCACCTCCCATCCCCACCTCACTCCTATATGATGCCACCACATGGAACTCCCCTATCCGCTCCTCTCCCCTCACTGTCACATCCTCTCCCGCTCCACGTCAACTCACCCCCGCCACATGGCACCCCTGTTGCACCCTATATGTAACCGCTCCCGCGATAACAGACCAGCTCTGTTAATGGCCTAATCACAACGGTAATCTATTTCACTTATAAATTAAGCCAAAACCCATTATGTCACCCTCCCTTTGTTGTTTCAATATATTAGTGATCAGAGCCTGTTCCAGTGCATAGTCAGCAGACCAAAAATTGTTACAGCGCCCAATCAGTGAACCAGACCACCACTGTGACCCGTCAGCAAGCTAATTTACCTCTGCACCTCAGATACTAGTCTTCGACCAACCTTTCCTGGGTAATTCAAATTCTCTTGTTCATTTCCCTTCCATTATGGCTCCTAAAGGAAAAACTAAGGTTACAAAGGAAAACCCCCTTCTACCCCCTATCATTGATTTGGACCATCAACCCCTAGTAGACCAAGAGTATAAAATTATTGAAACTAGTTGTGAGTTCAACCTTTATGAACTCCACAACTGGTTAAAGCATAAATTCATAGACCTCAGTGATGAATTGGGCCTGTGGGACTCCTCCCTACCCCAATTCATTTTTCCTCAGACCTACCACTTCCCTGAGTTCATTTCATGGTGCCAATTCCGCTATATTTCCAATCAGAGGGCAATTGTGGCCCAAAATAATGACATCATTTTCACAATCACCTCTGAATCCATATCCCAAATTCTCCAAATTCAAAACTCTGCACCTATGAAACCTTTTATAGTAGATTCCCTCATAGAATTCTACAAGAACCTCACCTTCCCCCACAGAGAAAATATATTTGAAACATTTCTCCTTGAGGATGCCCAATTACATAAGAAAAATCCTCCCTACTTGTTACACAGTAATTTGTCACCATTGGTCACCGTCCCTGTTACCCCTTTCCTGCACTTTGGAGGACTCATCTCAGGACCTGTGAGAAGTGACATGACTTGAAAACACTTGCATTATGTTCCCCTAAGTATGGACTTCATATGCCTTGAAGACACCTCCTGCAGATTATCCTTAAAAAGTCCCCTTTTTCCATTAGCGCGGATCCACAGTGTATCACCCGTGCCAATGGGGGAAATTCTCCAAAGAGGGCGCGCCCATTGGAACTCTGTCTCAGAGTCTTACCCGCGCCAACCAAGTTTGGAAAAGTTTTTTAACAAATGCACGCTCAAGAGTTTTTTCCTTTCGACTCAAGAGGATTTTCAAGGATAATGCCAATCTCATGGATGTCGAGATTCATCGTATCTCTATCCATAATAGCTTTTCGAGGATAATTCTTATCCCATGGATGTCTGGATTCATTGTATCTTTTCCTCCTCCTCCATCTATAAAAGCTTGTTCTGGTGCATTTGACAAGCTAGTTTTGAGCATAGGGAGAATGATACTGTCAGAAGTCTGAGAGATTGTTGTAAGAGTCTTCTTTGCATTCATAATCAAAGAGAGAGAGAGGCTTGTCCCCGATCCCAACAAGCTTTGCAAGACATATGTAGCTGATCACCTAGCCAAAGGAGGATTTGACGTCAGAACTTCGGTTGTATACTCCTTTGTTGATTATCAATAATAGATGACTATCATTATGGTTCCATTCTTGCTGGTCATTATGATGATGTTTGGATTATATCTTTTCTGACCGATATATAATTGCATCTATTGGATTTTATGCTTGTATTTGTGTCGTTCTTTGCATGTGTAGGTGTCCATTCACGGAGATCATGAGGATTGTGACCGGCTGGAGCAAAGGAACGGGAGTGTCAACTCTTCTACAACACTAGCGTTGGAATCCAAGTAGGTTCTCATAATCCACCTTTAATTTGCAATTAGGAACTTGCGTGATAGCATTGTTTGATTGTTGCTAGACCCATTTTGGGCTAGTGGGATCGCCTCTGTCCGCAGAGGGGATTTACCTCTCCAACAATTTGGCGAATCCACTGGGGATCTATTTGTTGTTTGATTCGTAAAATTTGGACGGAGCCTGAAGTACGGCCAGGTAGCCTTCGAAACGCTATTGCTCTGCATTAGCGAAGTAGATCAATGCCACTTCAGTCAATCTCCGGTTTGGTTTACGAACTAAACAACTTGGAGTTTGTCTTGTCTCTTTGGTTTTCTCTTGTTTTGATTGCTTAGATAGCTTTCTGGTTTGGATTCTTTGCTGTCTCTTGCTGCCTGGTCTGTCTGGATACTGTCGACCAAGCCTTGGACTGCTTGTTTTTATTTTTAAGCTAGCAAACTTGATTGGCGCCCTTTTTTTCATGACAGTCGCGCCAATTGGCGCCACTTGCCAGTGTACAGCCCGCGCCAATCCTTAATTAGCGCAATTTTCCGCCTGACAGTCGCGCCAGGCCTGTGAACTTTTCCAGTTTGCTTGTTTGCAGCCTTCCAAGCTTGGGTTTTGTGTCTAGCTACACCTTTTTCAATCACTTGAGTGTGTCAGAGTCTTGTTTGACTGGTTTTGAGTTTTTTTTTGGCAAATTATTAATTTGATTTCCTTTGATCATTACTTGGAGGTTTGTCTCGGTCTTTTCACAATTTTGCATCTTTTTGCTTTTGTTTTTGCAAAAAATTTCCCCCTCATTCGCCGGGGGGGGGGGGGGGGGGGGGGCTAAATTGTGTATGAGTGTTAATTGCCTTTGAGTGTTTTTAGTTTATGATCTTTGGAACTCACACCCGTTTTTCTTGATTTGCACTTGATTGGTTCTTAGATTACATTAGAATCATCGTGTCTTTGAGAATTCTCTTACATAGATCACACTTGCCTAATTAGAATTCTCATTTTCAGGATATGAATGAAAAGTGTGCATAGATTACATTTGCATACTTTGGGTGTTTGCCATTTTCTATCAATTTCACATTTTAGCCCTAGGACATCTAGTGGCTTCGCGTGTTGAGTTTTTGGTCTTCTATCAGTCCAGTCAACTTTTTGATTACTCCATTGCACTCGTTTAGTGGTTGTTAAACTTTTTATTGCGTTATTCGAATGATTCTCTTCTTTTCACTTGGATTTTGCTTGGCTTCGTTTTGGGCTTAGATTACATGGCCCATTGAGTTCTTTGAGATCTTCTCTTGGTTCTGAAGGACTCCCTTGGTATTTAGGGACTTGATTGTATTTTCATTGAGTGAAACTTGTTTTTTTACTCTTTGTTATTATCTCTCAAAATTTTGTTTAGTGCATTTTGCCATCAAAAAGAAAACGAACAATCTCTTTTGCTTAGCATTAGTTAATAGAAATTAGAGCTTTTCGTTGTTGTTAGTGATTAGTGACTTTAAAGAAAAGTTTCGTTTATTGCCATTAGCTTCATTAGAGTTATTGTTGATTGTTTTATGGTCATTTTGTTTGTGTGAAGGCTCTCAACTCTTCCGTAGTTAGTATTCATCGAATGGAATGATATATTTTGGCATATAGCTTGCATTTATGAAATTGTGAGAGATTACATACGGTAGGACCTGGAAACTGAAACCTAATCAAAGATCAACCGTAAAATGAACTGAATGAATCTAACAACGCATTGGAACATAACACACACATCTAGAGGTCTAGGCTAGAGACGTGTTCCGGCATCGTTAAACCTAGTCACTGTTGTTTCACATTATGGTTGGGTGATTCCTCCTTTTGTGACTCGATAGTGGTTTAGCACAGATTTGTGCTCCCACGTACCGTCGAGTATATGTGGAGACCCCACTAGGTTATCATCCTTTATCCACAGGAAGCCATGTCTACCACCTTACAAGCCGTAACGCACCGAACACAACATTCGGGAAGATTGACTGTCGTATGGAAAGTCCTTGGTTTTCATACGATTTCCAAGGTGTATAAGCAGTTTTACGGATTGTCTGGTAAACCTTTTGCCTAGTTTCTCCAGAGTAGTCACTTTCGTTCCTTTTCAGACTCCCTAAAAGAAAAGGTCCATCTGAGCACTTGTCACTTCAGGCTCATTAAACATTCGAAGGCGACTAGAGTCATCTTTTTGTCCTTTTCTCGACTCTTAAAAAATGAAAAGGTCAAGTTATGTCCTCGCGTCTTAAAATTTATTCGGCCACGATTCACATTTACCCGGTTAGATCTTGTTTGCGTTAGCTTGAGTAGGGTTCTTTCTCATTTTCAATGGCAACCTTCCCCGAGTCTACCGGCCAAGGTGTTCCCCCGGATGGAAACCCTAGTCCATTTCCTTTTTTTGGAAATGTCGGTGCTCCGTATATGGCAACTTTGTCTTTGCCTGGGTTAACCATCGGTTTGTCCGTATGGTTGTTTTCAACCTCGGTGGTCCTGAGTGTGATGACTCCTTTTCCACCGTCTCCTCCACCCGAACAACATCATGTTGATTCCAAGGTGGACCTCTCCCCTTCTTCACCTGTTTCTGCGTCCTCATATTCTACTTCGCCTGGTGAAAGTCTGGATTCAAGTAACCAGGTGGCTAAGAAGAAGAAGAAGAAGACGAAGAAGAAGAAGACTCCTAAGCGAGAGGTTAAAAGTACAACTCAAGTCGAGCCACCTTCTGCTCCTCCACGGAAGGTCAAATTTCCTTGTAGATTATGCAAGGAGGACCATCTTCTTCGCGATTGTCCTGGCATTCCCAAGGTCTTAGAAGTATGGTCTCGTGATCCGGCCCGCCCCTCATCGTCCTCTGAAGCTCATGGCAATGCTACTCTATCCGCTAGAAATGGTAAGGGAAAAGGGAAGATTCGAATCCCTTGTAGACTTTGTGAAGGCGATCATCCCCTTCACCTTTGTCTGCTCATGGATAAAGCCTCTGTTGTCTTGGAAAGTCTTACAGCTCCCTCACCCCAACTTCCCGTTGGTTATCAACGTCTCTCCGCAGCCGCAGATCGTTCTCCTGCTGACAAAGAGATTGACCAAGATTCCTCTCTTGTCCAGCCTCCTCTTCATGAACCTGGCTTTGCCAAGCCTGTTCCAGACCAACCATTGGTTGGAAAGAGTGTCGACTCGAGTTCACCACCCGATCACTCTGTTTCAGAAGAGCATAATTCCCATGTTCTTCTCGTCTCCTCAGATTCTCCTGAGTCCAGAAATGACTCTCCTATCCCAACTGCTCCCGAGAGTCCTGCTTCAGTCCCTTTAGAGCAGGGGGGAAATCATACGATTCCCCCACCAAGTAGTTCAGTCGTTTCCTTCGACTGGAGTCGTTTGACTAACCCCCGCCTTCCATCCCATGTGCCTTTCTGGATCACGGTACACGCCTATAATAAGGCGATACCTGGCACTGTTTTGGATGAGGGTGCATCTGTCAGTCTTATGCCTGCCACTACTTGGCAAGCTTTGGGTTCCCCACAGCTTCAGCCAGTCGCACCGAATCTGACGGCTTTTGACGGAGGAACTACTCAACCATTAGGGATCCTTCCAAAGTTCCCTATTACTTTGGGAGGCAAAACCGTCTATATAGACGTATCGGTTACCCAAGGTGCTTTAGATTTCAGTCTTCTCCTTGGCCGTGACTATGTTTATGCCATGGGGGCCCTGGTCTCTTCACTTTTCCGTGTGGTTTGCTTTCCACACGATGGAAGAATCGTGACTATCGATCAATTATCGTTCGTTCGTCCCCGGGTGCCTCCTGCGCAGTTCTCATCCCCTCCTGGTTTTCATCCACCAGTTGCATCTGCCCCACCGCAGATCAACTACGTGGCCACCTATCCCGTGCCTGTATCCAGCGATGCCGCCGTCGTGCACAGTGTCCTAGGGGCATTGGGTCCTGACTTCCGAGATGTTATCCTTCCACCAGGAGTGGCACTCTTGGAAGCCCCGACTTCCTATTCATTATAATGAAGGTCGGGCGGAGCATGGTTCCTTTCCGGTGTCAAGCTCCTTAAAAAATGAAACTAGGTTTGGTCGGAGCATAGTTCCCTTTCCTATGTCCAGCTCCTTAAAAAATGAAACTGGGTCTGGTCGAGCATAGTTCCTGATCTTGTGTCAAGCTCGTTACCAAACGAAACAAGGGTTATGAAGATAGTTCTTTTACTGTGTCAACCTCATTTAAAAATGAAACAACTCCTCTTTTCCCAATTGAGTCTTTGATTAAGATCTCGTAAAATGCAAGTCGAGTCTTTCATAGATCTCGAGAGTGAACCTTAATTCCATCCACTTTGTTGAATGCAATGAAGCTTGGGGGGATGTACCTCATTTTGCGTCATTATGCTGGGGGCATGCAAACTCATAACAAGCATAGTTTTTCATTTCAAGCTTGTGTAAACATGAAACCGAATCTAAGCAGAGTTCTCCATGGTTCAAGCTTGTGTAAAAATGAACCCATACCTGATTTACATCTCGTGATTGCCTTTTATCTGCTAAATTCTGTTAGATGAGCCTTGGTTGTTTCATTCCATCGCCACCATCTCTTTGGTCGATCATATGCTTTCACTTGGTTGTTTATCCTTTCCTGAGGAACTGCAGCGATGAGTGGTTTTATTAGCCAGCCTCTTGACCATTATATGTTTTGAGCAGTTCCACCATTACCGGAACCAGTTACTACCCTTTATACCACTCGTTCCTCCAAGATGAGTCTCCTTTTAAGCTCTTTTCTGACTCGTAAAAGATGAAAAGATAGCCGAGTATTTTTTCTTTTTTGACTCGTTAAAGAGAATAAAAATGGAGGTCTACTTTCAGCTCTTTTCCGACCGTTTAAATATGAAAAGATCACCGAGTTACCCCTCTTGACTCGTTAAACGTGAATAAGAGGCGGTCGTCTTTAAACTCTTTTCCGACCGTGTAAAAACGAAAAGATCGTCGGACCCTTGTCGTTTCAGGTTCGTTAACGGTTACGAAGCGACGTGGTTTCGATCGCTTTTTTACTTTTTCAAGTCGAAATCACTACTCATGAAAAGTACTCCTCGATCGTAATGGTCGGGCGGTTCTTTGGAGCATTGTTTTATACTTTTTCGGGCTCGAGAGACACAACTTTACGAAAAAGGGCACCCTTGGAGTTTTCTTTTCTGCTGTCTTTTCAAACTCTCTAAACATGAAAAGACGCTGAGTTCTTCCTTTGTCAGACTCGTTAAAACTTGATGACATTGGAGTCCATCGAGATGACGTTACAAGCATATGCTATCCCCGTCAAGCTTGTTAATAAAAATAACTGGGGTACTCGCCAAAAATGGTGGGGAAAAATGGAACCATAATTATTGTCGTGTCGGCAGTATGTCGCTCTTGAACATGGCACTTTTCTGCTTTTGTGTCTGGGTGGGGACATCTCATCTCATTTTTCACTTACCTCCGTGGATTTGGGTAATCCTGTTTGACCTCTCATCTGCTCATTGCCTCGTCACCATGACCTTTGATCCATTGATGTCAAATACTGCCAATTCCACTGTCGTATCGCCGATATGTTCAAGAGAAGTTGACCTCTGCAGAATAACAACCTCCTTCTGATAGCTCACATAATTCTGATCCACCACAACATTCTTTCTCTGTCTCGTGTTGATGATGTGGGAAACACTATGGCCCACCTTCGATCAAGGTCACTTCCTGTCGACTTTAGCTCATTATCCAGGAAGTTGATCTAGAGACTCCCTTCCGGTGCCTTGGAGCCTGCATGCCTCAATGGCAGGTTCTTCGTGTTCGACGTGAGGTTTTCATCATTGGCCTCCGATCGAATGATTCTACGGGTGTTCGACGCCAGCTCACTGATTCACTCGCCGTAGATTGTACCTATAGTACCTTGAGGGCCATTGTCATTATTGGTGGTAACTCTCGCGTCTGTTAACACTTTTCATTATTGACTGGTAATCAGACGATGTTCATGCATGTTCGACTTCAACTCATATATTCACATGCTTGAACTTGTACTTTTGTTCAGGTCGAGATGGAGCGCAAGACCCTGGATTTCGTCTGTTGGAATCCAGGCTGCGATTTTGTGGATTATTGTTACATGACTCATTCACTGGATGGTTGCGACCATACCTGAGTCTATTCATCGATCCTCACCGGATGGCTGCGCCCATACCATGGATCTAGATTATTATGTACTCTGTTATGGATGGCTGCGCCCATACCACATATATCATGTACTTGAGCTATCAGTTGTATCTCTCTATGCAGATTCTCTGGCGACAGCTGCATGTGTTCTTGTAAAGCATTTCACCCCTCTCTCTCTCTCGGGCCTCATGCTTTAGGGGGCATCTGTTACACAGTAATTTGTCACCATTGGTCACCGTCCATGTTACCCCTTTCCCGCACTTTGGAGGACTCATCCCGGGACCTGTGAGAAGTGACATGGCTTGAAAACACTTGCATTATGTTCCCCTAAGTATGGACTTCATATGCCTTGAAGACACCTCCTGCAGATTATCCTTAAAAAGTCCCCTTTTTCCATTAGCGCGGATCCACAATGTATCACCCGCGCCAATGGGGGAAATTATCCAAAGAGGGCATGCCCATTGGCACTCTGTCTCAGAGTCTTACCCGTGCCAACCAAGTTTGGAAAAGTTTTTTAACAAATGCACGCTCGAGAGTTTTTTCCTTTCGACTCAAGAGGCTTTTCAAGGATAATGCCAATCTCATGGATGTCGAGATTCATCGTATCTCTATCCATAATAGATTTTCAAGGATAATGCTTATCCCATGGATGTCTGGATTCATTGTATCTTTTCCTCCTCCTCCATCTATAAAAGATTGTTCTGGTGCATTTGACAAGCTAGTTTTGAGCATAGGGAGAATGATACTGTCAGAAGTCTGAGAGATTGTTGTAAGAGTCTTCTTTGCATTCATAATCAAAGAGAGAGAGAGGCTTTTCCCGATCCTAACAAGCTTTGCAAGACATATGTAGCTGATCACCCAGCCAAAGGAGGATTTGACGTCAGAACTTCAGTTGTATACTCCTTTGTTGATTATCAATAATAGATGACTATCATTATGGTTCCATTCTTGCTGTTCATTATGATGATGTTTGGATTATATCTTTTCTGACCGATATATAATTGCATCTATTGGATTTTATGCTTGTATTCGTGTCGTTCTTTGCATGTGCAGGTGTCCATTCACGGAGATCGTGAGGATTGTGACCAGCTGGAGCAAAGGAACGGGAGTGTCAACTCTTCTACAACACTAGCGTTGGAATCCAAGTAGGTTCTCATAATCCACCTTTAATTTGCAATTAGGAACTTGCGTGATAGCATTGTTTGATTGTTGCTAGACCCATTTTGGGCTAGTGGGATCGCCTCTATCCGCAGAGGGGATTTACCTCTCCAACAACACTCATCCTCCATGTTCCCTGAGATGACTAAACAAATTATCTCCATTGTTTCATGTTTACTCTATACCAATCCGATCAGTGGGTTGATGAGGCCATCATTGGTTTTTTGTCAATCTTTACAACAGGTAAAAAAAACCTCCATCTTCAACTACAGTGAGTTTCTAGCAGATGTAATCCATGAGCAATTCCTAAAATTTTCTACAGAGGGAACTTTTAAATATGATTAAGTCCTAGTTTATCTATTTTTATACCATCAGGCAGACAAGTTTTAGTTTCCCCTACAGAAATTAGATGAGCAAGGCAATGCTCAATCAGTAATTCATTAGACTTCCTTAGTAAGGAATCATTCCAATGGGTTTACCTTCAGTGAGTATGTTGATCACTTTTTATACACGGTCTCTTGCCTATTAAACAGTAACGTTGAGCCAAGGTTAGGACCTGAGATCAAAAGTTTTCTTCATATTAGTGATCAAACCAAAACAGGTGATTGGTACGTGTACCAGAATTACACAGAAATCAAGGTCTATGTATGTGAGTTGCCACCTTACAGGTTACCAAAGTTTGTCTCAATGAGAATTTTCTCATTAGTGTACATCAGACAGATGAAAAACATGGACGAGCTGCATTTTTTGGCAACAAAGAAGAAATCTCAATTTAAGATTAAAACACAGGTGGGCCCTTTCATCTGCAATACCAGGGCAACAACTAAAGAAGTAGACATCCTCCTAAAGAAAATGAACTTCAAACTCAATTTCACCTAGTCATATGACCCCTTAGGAGTGATTTCAATGCTAAGAGTAGAACAAAAGACGACTCCCTACATTCACACTCCCACGCCAGAGATTGAAAATTACATGAACCAAGATCAATGGCTGGAAAACACTTTGTAGGAGGCAGAAGAGCAGGTAATCTTCAAAACTACAACACAGACTCCTACACCACAGGAGAAGCATGACAAGAGGCCAAGGGAATACCTTTCCCCTTCAGTCACAGAAATCCAGGGAAAGGAGTTCAAAATTTACAAGAAGAGACAAAAGACGAGTCAAACAGAAGAATCATTTCAAGAGGAAAATGTATGAGTTCAAAATTTACAAGAAGAGACAAAAGACGAGTCAAACAGAAGAATCATTTCAAGAGGAAAATGTATAGTCCACTATTATTTTGACAGGCCCCATACTTCTACCAGGAATGAAGATATTTTTGTAGGATCTCCATCCTCTTCAGTCTCCCAAGAGCCACTAGATACCTCTCATTCAGGGGAATTGGTTCATGACCAAGCTGAACCAAATATATTTTCCAAGTATAGAGAAATTAAAAAGAAGAATGAGATGCTAAAAGATACAACTTATACACAATTTTGGAAGCAAACAACATCCTCACAGCATAGGCTACTCTCTTCCTTTGACACAGAGAAAGGGAAAATGCAGATAGCCTTCTTACAGGCTGAGGTCCCTTTCCCAAAAACTCCAGAAGATTAGAAAAACTCAATCTTTTCCTTCAATACTGATCAAATTCATCCAATTGATCAAATAGACCCGCATAAGCAAACAAGGGAGATTTTGTACTCAACCTTGACAACTTCAGCAATGGCAACTTCTAGACTGCAAGTTTTTGTCAACAACATTCAGTCACGACTCAAATTAAATAAAATCTCTTCTTTAGCTAAAGACACAAAAATCAAGTCTTTGGAGGATCTAGTAATTAAGCTGAGATATGATCCCAGCAATGTGAAAGTTGCAAAGGAGATCATTAGAAGGAAGAATGCTGACATTGCAGCACTCAAGAAGCAACTCAAGCTTCCCTCCACAGAAGACCCATAGACTAAGGAAGTTGGACAGTTAGAGAAGGAAAAGGAAGACATGTTTAGAATTATTATTGAACAAAGTGGATAGATCAAAGAAATGGAGGTTGAGTTGGAGAAATTGTTAAAGGAAAGAGAATAGTCAACACAGTTAAGCCATTCCACTCATAGCAGTTCCTATTTCATATACATTAGTAGCAGGGGAATCCACTTCAGAAACCATCACAGTTGAGGCACAATCTATAGATTCTTCAGAAGAACTAATCAAAGAAATGGATGACCTATCAATCAGAGAACAAGAAATTGAGAAGCTGAAAACTCAGTTAAATAATCTCCAAGAACAAAAGTTGAAAATTGATAGTGCGTAACTAGTAGAGCTGCAAAAGACTCATAAAGTAAGTCAGAAAATTGAACAGTTGGAGAATGAGTCTGCAATGGCACAAACACTGGCATAGGCAAAAGAGAGTATTTGGATAGAAATAAATGAGGCCATGAATGAAATATCATCCTCTATTGAGATAATTTTTAGTAGGAGGT